>JAOTQP010001286.1:54835833-54849088 GCA_026413545.1 Cichladusa arquata
CTTGAGTACAGAACTGTGTTGATTTGGCACAGCCTAGTTTTTGGTAGCAGGGGAGGGCCACAGAGCTGGGTCTGTGAGAAGCAGCTAGAAGCTTCCACCATGTCCAACAGAGCCAATTTGTGATGGCTCTGAAGATGGACATGCTGCTGGCCCAATTAGACAGGTTGGTAACAGTTCTGTGATCACATATCTAAGAAGAAAATCAAAACAGCACAGGCAGTTTTTTCTAGGGGTGGTGAGGCACCTGGCACAGCCTGTGGCAATGCACCACCATGGCCATTGCCATCTCAGTGAGCCTTGCCTGCTTGGCCACCCCAAACCAGCAGCACTGTAGGTGGAAGGGCAGGTTCTCCTTCCCAGCACCCCATGTGAAGAGAGGCCTTAAATAGCTCCAGCTCCACAGCAGCTGGCAGTGAAAGCTAGGTGAGCCACTCTCAGCGCGGAATCTAGGCAAGATCAACCTCTTGGTGCTGAGGGATCCTGCAGGAATCTTTGAATTAGTGGAACTTGTTGACAATGGTACCTATGAACAGCAGTTTTTCTTCTAGTCAGAGAAGAGGAGAATATGAGGACATGGGAGAGAAAACAACATGGCAAGACCAAGGTCAGTGGAAAAAAAGGGGGAGGAGGTGCTCCAAGTGCCAGAGCTGAGATTCCTCTGCAAGCTGTAGTGAGGACTATGGTGAAACAAACTGTGCCCCTGCAATCCATGAAATCCATGGGGGATGCAGAGATCCACTCACAGCCCATGGAAAAAATGCTCACGCTGGAGCGGGTGGATGCTAGAGAAAGCTGTGATCCAGTGGGAGACCTGAATAGAGAGAGAGAGAGGGCCCCTGCTCCCAGAGACAGAGAAAAAATGGCCCTTGCTTCCAAACTAGAGCAGCCTGTTCTCAGAAGACTACACACCGTGGATGAGTGACCCATGTCACAACTGTTTTGGGAAGGCTGCCCATAGGAGGGACCTCATGTCATGGCAGAGAATAGACTCTTCTCTCTGAGTGAACAGAAGAAGATCTCAAGAGTCGAACTGACCAAAACCCTACCCCTTGTCTCCCTGCACTGCCGTAGGAAAGAGAGAGAAGCTGTGGGGAAAAGAAGGTATTTTAAAGGCCTATTTTACTTCTCATTATCCTCCTCTTAATCTGTTAATAATAAATTTACTTTGTACCTTTAAATTTGAACCTGTTTCATCCTTAGAGTCTTAAGTGCAAAAACTCCTTAAAGTTTTTCTCCCAGTTCTTAACTCATGAGCCCTTCATTAATTTTTCTTTCCCCTCTCCTCTGCCCAAAGGTGGCAGAAGAGGGTGAGTGAATGACTTTGGTGGGTGCCTGACATTTCAAACCATGACAAGAGCATTCTTTTTGCTGGAGCCAAAGTAACTTGAGAAGCTGTCAGTGCTGTTCACAGCAGACAGAAGCAGGAGAAAAAAGGTTCTGCTTCTGGAGTCTGTTACTTACTAAAGAGCTTGCTAGCAAGCTCAGTTCCTTCACTGCCTGTTCTTATGAGCCACTAGAAGAAGCTGTGTAGGTTAGTCTCTGCTGGAAGTATGTAGAAATTCAATATGTTTGCATATGAAACAACCTAAGAGCAAAATAGTAATTAATTTGCCCAGCTTCTGTCGTATTTCACCGAAAATGGGGAGTGACACACTTCTAATGTCAAGGTTCCTATGCCTGTTGAAGTTCTGATGAATTGAAGGCACCCAGGAAGCCTGGAAGTTTAATCTTCTTCAGCACATGGTCTATGTTAGTTTTGTGTTTTCAGAAGTTGTGAGGGGGAAAGCAAGGAGGGGGAGACAAATAAACCAAAGGCAAAACACTTTAGACTTTGATGTTAAAATCTTTTCTTCTTTTCTTTTTTTTCTTAAACTCATATTTTCTTCTTTTCATGAGCTACATATTTTACCAGCTATTATTATCATTAAAATAAAACTAGTACAAATACAATGGAGTGGGTATCAAAATGTAAAACTGTATTTGTATTGTGAAAATGATGTAAGAGTCAAGGTGGGGACTTGGACCCTTTAAAATACATGTGTAGACACTGCAATTTCCTTCCAGCTAATGACACATCTGAGAATGTTCTTCTATGAATGATGTCCTGTAAGAGTTATTTACAAAATGTAATAAAGATGACATTTCACTATTTGGTAAATATTAGTTTCCATATCAGGACTCTGTACTGAATCTTGCCTCAAGAAAAAAGGGATAAAACCAGCCTTTTAATGACTCAGCTACACCAGATACTCTATTTTTCTGTTAATGAAAAATGTTTTTTCCCCTTAATTAAATCAACCTGTTAAAAAAAAAACAAAACAAGAATTGCTTACAGCAATCTGCATCTTACTCTGAGAGTGTGCTATTCCTGCAAACCAGTCTGAATTAGACTTTCAAGAGCAATAATTTTTCTACCTGAACACCTTTTTACCTATTCTCTTTAAAGAATATTTAGTATTTTTTCATCCTGTTTTTGTCCTCCCCTAAATTTATAAATAGCTATCAGTTAGTACAAACTATATGCTTGGAAGATGCATAAAGTATCAATAAGACCTGCAAGCTTGAAATCAAGTATGTGTGTATTTAACAGCTGACTGAATAAAATAATTTTTTCAACATGACTGGACACTTGAAATAGCATATTTTATTTTGCAGAAGATTTTTTTTGGACATATAGTCTACATGATCAGGGCAAGGGAAGATAGAAATAGTAGGGCAGAGCTGTAGTCATTACTCCTCTGAGGAGCAGCATGGACCTGCTATGATGTATTTATACAGCACCTTAAACAGAGGAGCTCTCTGGCAGAAACCCAAAGAACCATATTAACAAAACCAGTTTGAATGGTGTTTCTCATTCCAAAAATCAGAAATGGCGTGAAGGTTTAACTGAGTAGAACTCTGCCCCACAGCCTATGTACTGGAGGAGATATCACACAATATTATAGTGTGTTATGATAAATGGTGTGTGAATATAAATTTTAGAGCCAAGTTGCTTTTGCTTTTGAGCAAAAGAGTGCTGGTATCAGTGTACCATAGATACATCTGTGTCACTGTGGCTATTTTTCAAATAGCCCATTTTTAGAGTCATACCTGATATATGTATTTATTTTTAGAGGTGAATAATTTTCTGCTTTCTTCTGCAATTTTCTCCCCACATTTTTTTTTGGTTTCTCAGATTGTTTGATTACTTTCAGGTCATACTGTCACAGTAATTTAAAGCAGAAATGTCTGTTATGCCCTCTGCGCACTGCACTGTATTTCATGTAACATTTCCTTTTGACCCATGTCAAAGTGACCTTTGCTTCTCCATCATGGGGACTGAAGCAAAAGGCAGCTTTTGAAGCTATATATTGAGATTACCTGGTAATGAAATTTTTCATTCTTTTCTCTGTGGTATTCCTCCAACCATCCCCAAGCCTGACCTGCAGTACAAAATTTGCAGCTGGGGGGTTTTATACATGGTAGTGTGAGCCAGTCAAAATGGCGTTTCTACCTTTGAATTAACACTAACTTATTGCCATTACTGTGCTTACTCCTGGTGTGTGCAATGCTGATAGATATTCAGTTGTCCATGCCCAGGGCAGCATGTCTCTCTGTACTTCTGCACTTTGTCTCACAACACTGAATTTTTAAACAACTCTTGAAACAGGTTGGAAACTAATGATATTATGTGACAACATGTCTATCTTCCTCTGTATCTTCCCACAGATACAACCCTGCCTTTAAAAATGTCTTTACTTTCTAATCTGTGTGTGAACAGAAGAGTCTGTTTTCACAATAAAAGATGCTATCCCTTATTATTCTGCTCCTGCCTGATCTGCCCATACAGATACTTTTGGACATTTGTGTGGCTATGGGAAGAGACCTGTGATCTGATAGACAAGTTATGGAGCTAGGAGAGAAACAGGGAAGCAGAACAAAGGTTAGAAAGCAGCAGTCAATAAAAAAAGTTGTCTGCAACAGGCTGACTGGGGGTCAAGTCTCTAAAGCAGATGTGAAGCTATCCCTAAGTCATATTCCCTTTACGACGGGCTGCACAGGAGACACACTCCAGACATGATAGGAAATGCACCTTTTTTTGGCACTTTTCCATGGATATCTCATGAACACACAAATAAGTACTGTCTCTGTGTGAAGCATGATGTTGGGGAAATGCAATTGATATTTCAAAGGTCGAGTTGTGTTCACAGAATCCAAGATGTGGGAAGGAGAGAGTGGAAAAGGGGAGAAACTCAGTTAATTTCAACTATGCATTTCCTGATGCATGTGTTTATAATTCATGTCAGTATTCTAAATCTTCCTGCTTGATTTGAAAGTTCTGCCTTCACATGTAGTCTCAGAGCAAAAGAATACAGGATTCTAAATTAGGGATTTCTTCTTACAAGAATATATTAGCAATATAATAAAGTAATGTTAAGGCTGTGTAGTAGAACTGAATCAGCTACAAAACAGCAGGTTTGTAGAAAACTGTCACACTGCAAAGACAGAACAAGAAAGGTACCTTTACATTATAGTCTGCCTCTAACAGGAGCACAGCTCATGCAGGTTGATGAACTCTTGTGTATAATAATGATTCCCTTGCCTCCTCTCCTTTTTTCTTCTTCATAGGGAGAAAAATGTGAATGCATGAAAGACAATGTCTCATTGACAAATGAATTCTCTGAGACAGTGCTGGCGTACACCTCATGCTAGATCTCAGCCAAGCCAACCCAGGCCCATTTCACCACTGCCAGTGAAGACAAGTACAACTCTTCTTATACACAGATACAGAAAAATCTTTGAGTATTTTGCTTGAGGAATGCAACAAATAGAATATATTTGCAGCAAATTGTTTTTATTGTTACTTGAGTACAGTGTTAAAATATATTTCCTGTGTTTAAAAAAATCTGGATTACAGTAATATTTTTACAATATTATTTTTCACAGATTTATTTTACCATATTTATGCTGACTCACAATGGATGGTTGCATAGAACTCCTCACTTTAACTCCATAATTTTTTCAGTTGAAAAACTAATGCAACGTTCTTCTCTTTCCTGGCTGAAATGCAATAGTTTAAATACAATTATTCCTCACAGTATAATGATTATTGATAAAATAGTATCATTATAATATCTTATTTTATATGTATGTGTGTGTGTGTGTGTATAACCAGTAGGAGTTACATAACAGATTAACAGAGATAATCTGTATAAATTATGGGGCATGATAAGGATGTTTTCAGTCTACCAAAAGCCTTCTGCATCTATTTAAATGGCACCTATATATTTTTTAGCAGCTACCTTTTTTTTTTTTTAGCCCAGGCAGAGATGTATGGGAAGGGGCCCAAAAACAATTGCGACCATCTCCTCACCCCTAGCGAGAACCTCTGCAGGCAGCCTTTCCAGAAACTTGAAACTCATCATAAGATACTCTTTATTTCACTAGCCAGCCAATGCTTCTCTCCTCTGAAATTCTCTTCAATTCATCTACAGATGCATTCCATAGAACAGTAATTTTTTCTGTTTACCCATTAGAGGAATCCGAAATGGGATGCTTCAAATCCCTGTCATATTCCATTGCACTGACCAGCTAGACACAACCTTACTTAACAGGCTGTTTTTACAAATATACCCATTGCCTTATTGCGACTTTGCCCAGCCTTAAATGTCTTGTCTTTGTTCTTGGGACTGTTGGCTTCCAGAAGATTTCTGGCAACACCTTTTTCCAGTATCAAAGTAATAGTGTCTGGTGGTTTTGTGTTGAAGGGATGGAGTTAATATACTTGCTCCTTCTATTTCCTTCTTTCTGCCTTTCCTGTGCTCCCCAGAACCCAGAGGTCCTGGCTGACATACAGCAGAAAACACCTAGGGCAAATTGAAATGTTTAAGCATTTGATATTCTGCTCCTTTGTGTCCAGGGGCAGTACATTCCTGTTTGAGATCCATGGGACTGCACAGCAATGTCTGTAGGGTCTTGTTTCAACTGATCTTAGTCAGGGTTGCTCTCCTTCCAGCACATGGCTATGGCAAAGGCATGGGAACTGTTCTTCTGCTCAGTAGTTCTCTATAGCATAAAAAAAAATCCTCAAAGTGAACAATTGTCTTGGGTCATCTGTAATAGATCATTCCTGGTTGTTGTGACAGTAGACATTTTGATTCTATGGTTGAATGGAAATCCACTGGTTACCTGTAAAGCAAAATAGACATAAGTATGGAAGTAATGAAATGATGGCATCCAAATTCCTTATGTGGACATAAGCCTAGGGTCCTTAGGAGTGATGCCTTTAAATTTTCATTATGTTTCAGAATTAAAACCCCATAGAGAGAAACAAGGTAATTCATCAAAAGCCTAGATAAATGAACAAAGAACATCTTCCAGATCTAACTGTGTCAGCAAAAGATGTTGCATCCAATAGCAAAGTCTCAATTACTTTTTGCAAAAATTACTGGCAAAACTTTTAGAGTGAGAGCCCTAGTTAGTCACCAAGACCCTACCTGTGAAGATTTACTATTTCAGCTGTTCCAGCTAATGCAGGCTTCTTTGTGTATTTGTGTTCTTTCTATTTAATAAATTGGCTGACCAAAGGGGTGGTATTCTGTCATAGGTATGTGATATCAGCTGAGATGCTGAGCAGAAAGCCATAGCTTCTCCACCAGTAAGAGCAATGTGCAGGGGATTCTACTGTTTGACAGCCTGGGCTAATGGATGATGCACAAAGGAGCAAAGAGGGTTTGGATGAGGAGGTGTCTTGCCCACAGCTGCAGTGCTATCTTGGAGCACAGCAGCAACTGAATTCATGCTGTGC
Source organism: Cichladusa arquata (assembly GCA_026413545.1). Taxonomy (NCBI): domain Eukaryota; kingdom Metazoa; phylum Chordata; class Aves; order Passeriformes; family Muscicapidae; genus Cichladusa; species Cichladusa arquata. The sequence continues at coordinate 54,842,621 of JAOTQP010001286.1, forward strand.
TTGTGCTACAGCCTGGGAGCATGGCATCCAGGAATGCAGCAGGGAGGGCAAGCTTCTACACACATCATGCTAAATGAACTGGTGTTGGGCTTCTTGCCTTCAGAGAAAGTAGGCATGGGAAAGAATTAAAAACAATGTCTGCTTTTCTGTTGACCTATGATTAACGTTAAACTATAGAACTAGAGTATTAATTACTGTACGTTTTTAATTAGAATTTTCTTTTTTATCTCGGTACTTTTAACAAGCAATGGCAAAAATGGTATCAGAAATATTCAATCCAGTACCAAAACCATCTTAAATTACATAATGTATTTCACTGCACAAAGCCTGCATAGACTTTATCATAAAATCACACAATAGCAGCATAGCTATGCCTATTCATACTTTCATGATGATATCCTAACAATCCATGGCATAAAGCCAATCATAATACTTTAACAGAAAGGATCTAATAAAAACTTTTGCCTTTCCAGGAGAGGCAGGAAAGCATACCAGCCACTTCTATGTTAGTTTCAACTGCTCTGGATTTGGTTATGGTATATGAATACTTCTAGACCTCTATTATCTGGATGTGCTAATTTTTTGTCTTAATATTAGCAATGGATACACTAGTTATTAGTACACTAATAATACTAATAAATATCTTAATTGACTGATTCTACATTTTGAGGTATTTTGAGATATTTTTACATATAGAGATATTTTGTCCAAAAGGTGGAGCCAACGACACTCCAAGTTCTTAACTTTGTTTGCCCAACAGAAACCATTGAGTCTGACACGATTTTGTTTTGGAATGTATTTGATTCTAAGCCTATCTCAACTTTAAGGGGTTGCTAGACACTCAAACTTGCACAGAAAAATTAGGTAAAAACCTGTTCACTTTTGGAGTCTTACTATGCCCTTTCTGTTTTGACTGCTTTCTGTGTTTCTGTTCCAGCTTGTGATTTGTCTTGTGATTCCAAGTCTGACTGCAAATTAATTAAGCCTGTCAATATGCCTTTGACTTCTTAATAATCAAGGGGTTCAACTTCCACATGTATCTCCCTCACTGCCTTTCCAGTTGGTCGTCAGACCCCCATGGGGACATATCTCAGGATATCTCAAGAGATGCAGCTCCATAACTAGCTGCTCCCCCCAAGGTAGCATTTCCTGAGCCAGCAGCAAATGGCAATTTCAAGCAGGCAAAATGTTGCTCAAGGCTATTTTTTTCTCCTCCACATAGGCAACTGCTTCCCTTGCTAGGTGAGTAGGAAAAAACCTCTGTTTTAATAATCTCTTTTGTTTCACCTTGTGGAAGTAAGGAAGCAGAGATAAGTACACTAGCAATGACCTCCAAGAAGATTCAGATGATATATACCAGCAGAAACTCACACCAGTCCTCTTCTCTGCTTTTGCAAAGCTGCTGCTGGCTGCTGGTTGTAGGTTGTAAATATTAGCAAGTGTTATGTAACAAGCTTTGTTTGGGATGCTCAGGAATAAACCTGAATTTTTGTATCCCATTCTAATTCATAACATATGTTTTATACTCTTTTAATTAAGGTTCTGATTTTATTCCAAAGTTTAGACTGACAACACAGTATTACTGACTAGATGCACTGATCCTGCACATTCCATCAAGATACCTCCCCTCTTTGCAGTAACACCAAGTAACAGAAGTTTTGCAAAGTGGTAATACATAAAGATCTCCTGCATAATACATGAGGATAAATAAACCTGAGAACACTAAACATATTTGGGATTGTACAGTACGACAAGCTGCCAAGTTCCACAAAAATGAATACTGACTAAATGTGTGCTTAATAAATTGTCCTCCTTCCTGGTACACACACATTAGAGTTAGCTTCAAGGAATCAAAACTAGTTGAAACTAGTTTTCAGACTGCATCCTTCTATGGTTAGATGATTTTACCATCTATCTCTCACTTGATGCTCTTGAAGAGAAGGTGATTCTGCAGGCTCTAACTACACAGTCCCTCTTACAGAAGCCTTTCATCATCCAAAGAGCACTATTAACAGCTTCCTGAAGGAGTCTACTGGTTTTAGAACACAGGTATAAGGGAAAGACTTGCATTTTAGTCTTAACCAGTTCTTTATTAGCATAAAAATCTACAATATATAAAAAGCAAGGACTGGATCCCAGGCCCATCCTATCTCTTGCAATGTAGAACTGAAAAAAAAATCTACAGTTACCTTTCACTGAAACCTAACAGGGTTTTAACTCAATTTCAATAAAAATCTGCAAGCTTTCTGAAGTCCCATCCAAAAATTACATCTGGATGCAGCCCAGTAACATGTGATACATTGTTGCCTAAAATTTATTTGCTGCCAGATATATTTGCCTATTAATATAAGTATGCAAAGATTATTCTAAGAACTATTACTACAAACTTCTTTCTGTGGCTATTGAAGAGGGCTTTCCAAAATCAAAATTATAAAAAAAATTGAGATTTGCTTTTTTAAATTTTAAATTACTTTTAAAGGAGAATAAATTGAAATTTGCAACTGTTTTTCAAGTTACAATAGGAGAAAAATAAGATATGTATCAATATAAACAGCTGTTAGGAATAGCTGCTGTGTACATACGACAAGGGATGTTTCATCTACTAGATAACGTAGATTAGATGTACTGCATGTTCATGTTTTGTACATGTGAAATTCCAAAGTTCATTCAGGATTGAAAGCAGATGGCAGCATAAATACAATGAGTACTGGAACAGGCTTCCTGGAGAGGTAGGCAATGCCCCATGCCTATCATGCATTTGGACAACGCTCTTAAAAATATCCTTTAACCTTAGGTCAATCCTGAAGTGGTCAGGCGGTTGGACTTGATTGTCATTGTAGATCCATGCAACTATTCTATTTTCTGTTGTATTATATTCTATTATATTCTATGTAGACTGATTCATTCTTCACTTTTCAGTCTAGCAAAGAAAAGTCACACAGCTACAGAAAACTGCAGCAGGAATCCAGGCCAAGCAGGTCCTGTTTCCTGAACAGTAGGTAATTGAAGAATGAATATCCTCCCCAGATTCCTGGGAGGGCAGCTAATGATGGATAATGATAAAGATACATGGATGAGAATGCAAAAAATGCTAACATTGTAAAAGGAAAATGCATTAAAAGAGCAAGTGATTGTTTTTTCTCCATCTGTTCCAATGTAAGAGTATTATTAAATACTCTTATTAAATTAAGCAGTACTGATCTGATTTTTCTTGCCTAGGAATCAGGTTCAGGAAAATATTGCTGAATATTATGTGGACCATGGATACTGGAGGAAAAGTGAGAAGGACTTTTTATTCTTTAGTCAGGTTAATGTCTGAGTGGATACCTCTAGATGGAAATATTGCCATAGAAGTCTCTCTGGCTGCAATTACTGCTAATAAGCCCCTTCCTCCCCCCATCCCCCAAGCTATGCAGTGTGATACATCACTTCTCTGATACTCATAATTTGTTAGTTTGATGTTTTTACAGGCTATTATCACATTAAAGAAATAAAAAAAAAAGAGTTAAATTGAATGCTTATGTATAAAAAAATCCTCCTTCAGTCACTATGTACAACACTCTGAAAGGAGGTAAAAGAAAACTTGTGCTCAACAGCCTCCTTTTCAGGGCTTTTATATTAAGCTTAAAGAAAGCAGTTATGCAACCTGGAAAGAATTACGTTTCAGGAAGCCTGGAGTTCTGGAAGTGTTTCTCAGCCAGCCATGAGGCACTGCAAAGCTATTTAAATGCTTCTCATGGGTCTCATTTTATGGTGATAAGTCAGACAGGCAGAAGTAAAAAAAAAGCCCAGCAAAAAGCAAACCACTCTGCACAAGAAAAAAAGGCAACAAATCACAACCAGAAGAGAAATGGCAGCATGAAGTATTGTAATAAGTCAGTGATTTTGCAGTAATCAAGCATCTTCTTTAAAGCCTTTGAGGCCTGCACTCATGAGCTTGAGACCGTTTTAAACATTTGATTATATGAGGAAGGCATATATGCATATAGATTTGTTATAGACACTGCAAATACTGGGATAATGCTATAGAATTGTACAAGACATCTTGATGCTCTGAAAGGATATGTTTGGTCTGGTAGAAACATGCTTCTAATATGTCATACCACAAACCAAAAATTACATTCAACTTATTCAGTTTAGAAAACAGATTTTTTAAAAGTTTTTCTCCTTCCTCTAGTGTGTTAGGATTTATTTTCTATTTCCCTTTCCAGAATTATATTTTTAATAAAGTCTTCTAATGCAAGCTCATCCCTCTCAGCTCTTTTGAAGCAGGACACCCCCTTCCCTGCCTCTTTCCTATTCATCTGCACACATGCTTGTACATCTGCTACCTTCCATGGAAAAACTGCTTTTGCCTTGGCATATCAGCCAAGATGAGGTATTTCATATGTGTATTTGTAAGAAAATGGAAATATCTGCTTGCTTTATTTTCTTAGCTGGTTCATCACAGCCCCAGATAATCAGGAATATAATCAGTGGGGGTTTTTTTAGATATCTTTCTTAGCGTGTTTGAAAATCTTAAGGGATTGTGCAAGTCAGATGCAGAACAGTGCTGAGACAATTCAGTGAAAATCAATGACATCTCAGTTTAAATAACTTTTCATAAAACAAGCACAGAATCAGTTGTCTTAAGGATCTTTACAAGTTCCTTTCAAGGTAAAAACTGCCTTGTCCTGAACTGTACATGACCTCAGGAAAAAGAAGACATACAGCTTATAGCCTCAGGGGTCTCAGCTTTCTCCATTTTCTTTCCACAATTAAACTACCTCCTGAAACAGGTTTTTTACAAGGTCTTCCAGGGGCCTTTCATGACTACACAAAAGAAGACTCAGGCTTCTTCTAAAGGAAGACACAGCTTTCCCTGGCATTTCGAATGGTGGTACATATGTAGGTTAATACTTTTAAATTCTGTTGTTTCAAGCCTTATTACCATGAGACCTTGTAGCTGTTCAACAACAAGGCTAGAGAAAATAGCACAGCTTTAAAACAGGTAATGAAGGAAAGGCAGAATACTGCTATAAGCAAAGCTCACTAGCCATGACAATATGGATAATTTATCTCTATGTTTTGATATAAAGAGATATAAAATTGACTAAAAAGTGAGTATTCAGAAAGCAGTCAAAGGTCTGCAAACTAACATGAAAATATTTTATAATTTTACAAACAAAAATAATCAGGTTATGTTTAAACAATCATTGCAGAACAAAGAAAAAATGGTGATTAAGGGATTAATGAGTTTTGACCATTTTTATTAGTTTAGCTAGTCAGTGATTGAAGTATTTCCAGAATTCTGGAAGGTAAATAAGTCATCAGATTGTCTTTAGACTTGCTCTTTTCATTTACAGTACCAGTGATGGCTTCCCCATTCAGGGCCCATGTGCATATAAATAGCTATATTTGGAAAGATGGAACCAGAAGTAGCACGTGCCCAGTCTCCTCCTGTTATATCAAAAACCAAAAATTACTTTCAACTTATTCAGCTTAGAAAACATGTTTTTTAAAATGTTTTCTCCTTCCTCTAGTGCATTAGGATTTAATTCCTATTTCCCTTTGGAGAGAAAATCTTACTCTTGCTATCTTACTCTTGCTAATGGACCTGAATTTTACTGTTCATTCTTGCCCTTTCCAAGTTCAGCATGTTCGATTAATTTTGTCACTTCTTAGTTACTGCCTTTTTATTTCAAAGAACAAGATAATCTCCATCATAATTAGCCGCTTCAGTGTCTTTCTCTAAATGATCCGCTGCCATATTTTTTCATCATTAAGTGGCAAAATGCTTTACTTCTTCCTCAGAAGAAAAGGAAACTAACGCATGGTGTTACAATCTGACAGCAGAAGGCCAGCCAGGGCAGTCTTTTGCACCGCATCATAGGGTCTTAAAAACTTTTCCTATAAGCCTGATACTTGGTGTCGTGATGAAGCTTTTGTACAATGTTTGCCCTGTTTATTTTTTCAAGATCCTGTTTGCTCAATAATATCAAGTTCAAGACAATATAGATACTAAAATATTTTCCATCAAACAAAAATTAATTTATCTTTCCTATAACACCTGAAATGTGATGATCTTATTAGTAGCTTCTGCGACTATCACAAAAGAACTCTTCACTGCTCCTGTACAAACAAGGCATAATTACCACAATTTGACTATCTGGCTTTGTTTGACAGTCAGGTGTCTGCCAAGGGAGGCAGGAACCTCCCTTGGAATGGAAAATATGACCCGTTTTCATCCAAATTATTATAACTTTGAAAATAAGAGGCTTTTAAGTTCTTTACTAGTGTATATATGTATAACAAGGCAAACAAACAACAACAACGGTAACAACAGCAAACAAGAAACCAAAACCAATGAACAGCCTCTCCCTGTTCTTGGAGCGCTTTCCCCTCTGGTGCGGTTCCGGTCACAGCCGCCAGGGGCGCTGGTGGCTCCCGGCCGGGCAGGGCGGGTGCGATGATTCCCCCGCGCCTGCA
>JAOTQP010001286.1:54853493-54864563 GCA_026413545.1 Cichladusa arquata
AAATAAAAAAAAAAAAAAAAAAAAAAAAAAAAAAAAGCATCCTGTAAGCCCAAAGAAAAGTTAATAAAAAGGTAAAATTTCACTTAATTTCACTTAAGCAAAATCACTGAAAAAAGATTTCAGTGGTTTAATCAGCTCTTTTAATTTTTCTGTTACAAAGCTTCAGCTTAAAGGAGTGTTATCTATCCTTTTTTAAAACAACTGAATAATAGTAATAACTTTCCTTATGCATAAGTAATATTTGAACTCAAATAGAGAGGAGTTTTCACAACATCAAAAGCCATGGGAAATACTGATTTGTTCTAATGTGCAAGTGTTACAATAGCATGACATCTTTTAACAAATGTACACAAGGCAGCAACTCCAGAGGAGATCTGCCTTATTTCATGATACTCTAAACTGCGTACAGTACAGAATGAGACACTGTGCCTTGTTCAGCTTTATGAAACACTTTTTAAGGGCAAGTTGCTTGCCCTTCTTAGTCATAAGATACACAGAAAAGGTGAAGAGATTTATCTGAACCTAACTCTTTGATACCATAGGCTGTGCTGCTGAACATTCAGCCATTTCATTAGTCTCCAGGTCTGACTGACTCCTGTGGAATTTATAAGCTCTGTGACGCTTTGAAAGCAAACCCGTAGGAGAAATTAACCCCACACAAATATCTTGCAAGGGATTTCAAGTTGGCATTACAATTTGATAGAAAGATTACAATAAATGTAATGATACAGAGAGATTGGCTTGAAACCACAGAGTACAGCCTGGCCCCTGCTTCTCAGGGTGGTGGTCACAGTCTGATTAAGTGGTGGTTGGAGTGCTGTTGAAGTAATGAGTGCAGTCTTGTTGAAAATGGTGGTCCTGTGGAAGGTCTGGTCCTCCTCTGGATGTCCAGTGGTGATGGTGATTCCCAAGTCCCAAAGTGCCCAGGCAGGAATGTTCAGTACCGCCTGCAGGGCAGGGAGTTTCACAGTGGGATGATGTAGTCCTGTGAGTCATAGGATATTTTGGGGTCCTTGATGGTTGTTGCAGTAATCTACTCTGCTGGTGCCTATTCAGCTCATCATGGCCTATTAGCAGAGATGAACCCCTCAGGATGGGTGGCACTGTGCTTCTGCTTCCCTAGGGCTGGTGCATTGGTGGGAAGAAAAAGAAACTTGGGTTGCCTCTAAAACAAACAAAAAAAAACAACTAAGGTTGCCTCTTTTTCCTTATCTCATTTAACACCTAGCCCACCAGAGGGGTGGGGCGTGCACTGGGCAGCTGTTGCAAGCGACTCACCATTAGCAGTTCATATACATAATATATGTAATGGAATATGTAATAATGTAAATGGGTGTAGAATATATACTTTGACTATACCCATATTGGCACTCTTCTTCCTGTAACCACAGCAAGCTGGTCAAAAGATTTATTGTCCCAGTCCATTTCCCTCTAAGTGGACAGACATGAATTCTAGTAAAGATATGACATACAAGGTTCTCTCCAAATGAATATTTATTGTTGATGTCTAGTAACAAATGGCATCTCATAGCCTGAAATAACTGTTATACATTGTAAGGACAATTTTATTGAATGACCCATCAAATAGTGAGAATCAGTTGCTCAACGATTGGAGCAAGCTGGGAAGCCTTTGTAAAAAGTTGCAGATTGTAATTTGGTTCAAAGCAAGATTTCTGAAATCTGTGCATGTATATAGCACACCAAAGGCTTTCCCTAGATGTGTAGCTAGATGTCTATTCTTGTATCCTAAGTCTGCTGAATGGCTAAAATACACGTGAAAGCTGTTAAATTCCCTTTAAAGACTGTAGCACTACTTCTGCTTTACTGTCTTGCCTTTGGTGTTTAAATTTCCCCCACTTTCTTGATTGCTCTGCCTATATGTTTATTAAATGCAAAGTAAACTGGCTTAGAACATAGAAAAAAACCAAGCACTTATGGTGCTGAGAGGATTATTCTGAACAACTTCTTTACTTTCATTCACAGATGGTTCCATTCTTTTGCTGTGAATCATGCGCCATCTTCTCTGTCTGAATAGTGGAAAGTAAAGGTGCAGTGGTGATATTCAAAAGAGATACTTTTGAGACTAGAGGAGTATTTAAGTCAGATAAAAGTTATACTGCCTCATGGGACTGCTGAAAAGTGCTGGAAAAGTAGGGTTTCCTGCTGGTTTGGCAAGATGCTGCATGTTATGTTACAATGTGTCTTAACACAGAAGGTCACAGTCTCAACCAAATTTTGAGAAAAGTCCCAGCTGTTACACCCCTTGTTCTGTTGTGGCTGACCATAGTTCAGTTAACTGTCAGGGGATTTTTGTCTGACTAGACTAATTTTCTTTCTGAGGAGTGACTTGGAAAGAGAAAAGACTGGTTTTAGCTGGCATTGCAAGAAGAAAATAAAACCAGATTAAATGCTTGAAGCAAACTGGCCCATTTATATAATTCAATGTTTTCAACTCTTTCTATGCTTGAAGTAACCTGGCCCATTTATATAGTTCAATGTTTTCAACTCTTTCTATGCTTGAAGTAAACTGGCCCATTTATATAGTTCAATGTTTACGACTCTTCCTAATCTTTAAATGCTGAATCTTAAAATCACCTTTTTTTTTGTAACAGATGAGTGGTCAAATGCTTTGATTGTTGGCATAACTCTGTTTTTGGGAAAATCAGGAGTAATAACTCCAATCGACTTCATCTGGATCGGAGGTAGAGCAGAATTAAACACTTGTGGAAAAAATGCCTTGAAGCTATTGTTAATGAAAAATAGATTAAAGTATAGAAGTTTGAGTATACATTTCTATTATAAGAAGTTTATTAGTGTTGCTACACCATCAAATAGAAAAATGTAGGTTAAAAAAAATAGTTTACTAGTTTAAAGATATAACATATCCTTGTGACTTTGACTTTTCAGCTGGCTTTGTAGTATGCATTTCCAAACACAAAATTGTCAGTGCAGTATTTTGGACAAGAGGGACAAGTTAGATATGACCTTCAGTTTTAGAAAAATCCAAGCAGTAAGACTGAATACTGCTGAATTCTTTCTTGCAGCTCATAGGAGATTTTTACTGGACATCATTATTCAGTGGCCAGCTGAAACACAATTCTGTATGCCAATGCATCACCGTGAAGTAACACAGTTTAACACTGATACAGTATAAAACCAAACAATTTCTAAGCAGAAATATTTCATTTTATACCAAATCACTCTAGAGCTAAAATAGCTTATTCCAAGCTGCATGGCACTGGATAAAATTAGCAAAGCTGAAATACACTTTTCTATCAGGAAATAATATAGTAGATCATTTCTAACCTGTGCTTTGAAGAAGTTAAAGAAATTCTGCTTGCATCATACCTCTTGTAGGGCAGCATTTGTAATACAGCTTTCCTCAGCTCTAGTTTCCCAGCAGTGGATGAGATGATTCTGAAAATACTCAAGGCAGGAAAGGATACATGACTGCTGAAGCATGTTTTCTTCCAGTATGAGACAGACCATTCCTGGATTTACCCTGTTTTCTGTAGGCCATTGTTAAGAAAACATAGGAAACAGGATGCAAAAGTTTAGATTCATCTGACTCCTTACAGGTTGGCTAAATCCTAACCTCTATGAGATTTACAGTACAGGTTTCAAAAAATCTGCCTAGTTTACTGTCCAAGAACAATTAAAATAAGGTAAATACCATGAAATATGTAGCTGAAAATGGATTTAGTTTCTAATTAACATACAAGAAGGAAATGAGGAGTTCTGATCAGATTTTTGTTTCATTACTGGCATTACTAAAAGTAATTAAATTGTGCAAGATTGGAAACATGATCCTGTTTTTAGTGCAGTCAGTGGTGGTTTTATGACCCATTTTTTTATAAGGTTCCTGGGCCTAAGCCCTTTCAGTTTTATTGTCTAGAAGCTTAGGCCTTTGTTTTAGTCATTTAATCATCCTTTTCTGAATTGGTTTTAATGTTCTTCCTATTTATTTGTACTAAAGAAACTGCAACTATTCTTTCAAGTGCTTAATTGCTCTCTGGATGGGTGGTCTTATTCTTCTTGAAAGACAAAAGGATTGGAAAAACCCATCAAGTCCTGACATTAGCTATTTATGGCTTCATATTAAGTGTCAGATTGCAATTTAATGTAGAATTTAGAACTTTAAAAATTTTAGCTTGGTTTATAAAGTAGATTCAGATTATGTGGGGCTTACACAATCCTCCCTGAAAGTACTTATTTCTGTAGACAAGTGAATGACTTTCAGCTATAATTTTTAGGCTTTTTTTAGTATTTGCTCATTTGTTTATGTGAAAGAAACCAAATAATTCTAAACAGAAATCCAGATTACTGAAAAGATATAACTTGATGCACAGGGTTTCAGTCATACAAGGAGATACTCTTTATCAAAAGCCTATAATTAGCAACTAATTAGATAAATTCAACAAATGAACAAGTCAACATAAATATTCAGAATATTGAACATAAGAATGTAAGGGTGAGATTGTGCTGCCATCAACAGCAATACAGAATGCACTAAACTAATGGAAATAATTAGCTATACAGATGCTCAGAATCAGTATTATACCCAAAGACCCCAATGCAAATACACAAATTGAACAAATTCGTAAAAGTATCTCTTCCCTTTTCTCCTAAGACCTTTAAGAGACTTGAGGGTTCAAGTGAAAGACCACTGTGCAATGCTATTTATTTATAGAGAAGGAAGTTATAGTCATTTTCCATAAACATTGGATTCTAAATCTTTGTGCACACACAAATACAAAAAATACTTTAAACTAATTTTTCATTTGGTACTGCAGTTAAACAGATGCATTCTTAAAGTAACTCAGAATATTAGAAGGCATCACAAAAAATAGTGTACTGTAAGATGCAGGAACTGTCCATCTTGTGTGAAAATGACATGTGGAAAATAAGGCTACAGCCCAGCTCTACAGTGAGACCTAAGGATAATGTTAGTATGGGATGATGACAACTTCTGGGGAAACAATTAATCTGCATAAGCACAGATGTCTAGTGCAGGTAACATACACACACACACACACCCCAAAACAGAAGTGCAGACATTTAATTTGAAAATGAGCAAATGGATGTATCCCTTATAATTTCCTTTCTTCAGGTAGAAAAAGAATAGCTCACATCACACCTTCACAGAATAAGTAGCTGGTTGGAGACTCCAGTACAGATGTATTTTGTTCTGGTTTCCAGGGATCTTTACAGATGCCTGACAGAATTCTTATATACACCCTACTTTTATAAGTATTTGTTTATATTTCCTGTTAAAAACCTATCTTGACTGGTCTGTTTCATCTAGTAATAGCACTTGCCCTGTTACATTAGCCATGAGTGAAAATAAACTGGAACTTCCAGCTGTTTTGTTACTTGTCTACCTCCCAGGCCGGGAGACCATTTTGAATATTTTAGGAGCAAACTTCTTTCCTTAAGAAACTCTAAGATGCATTTTCTGTCAGCATTCGCTCTCTAGGTCAAGCTCATATTGCCTTCTATATGTTTACATAAGACAGACATGCATATGAAGGTTGAACCAAAGCACTGCTGCTTGGCTGAGCTGGAATAACTGACTTCACTCAGCATTTGTCATTGATGAAAAAACAAGCAAACACTTAAACCTGTCTCACTGTCTAGAAGGCTAAAAGCTCACATATAGGTGCACTTTTCTGCCAATGGTAAATCATTAAGCTGGCATATATTATTTAATAAATATTAAAACCTTGAAGCATTTACTGAAAACAAGAAACTGGTTGATCCATAGAAGTAATGAAGGTAACAAAAATATCTAGTTTTTAGATGTGATTTTGCTGAAGAAAACCTGGATGAGTGGCTGGGCCTGAAGAGTGGTAGTGAATGGAGTTACATTCAGCTGATGGTCAGTCACAGGTGGTGCTCCACAGGGCTCAGTATTGAGGCCAGTCTTGTTTAATATTGACAGTAAGTTATATCTTAGCTAGCCAGAACAGTGACAAATGGCAAATAAATTCCCAATATATTCCAAATTTTGACTCAAAATTGTTATTAGGAATGTTCATCCAACAGCTGTTTTGCTGTTGGATTTAAAACTTTTTGTTTCAATATCTTTATCAATGATCTGGAGGAGGAGATCAAGTGCACCATCAGTTAATTTTCAGATGATGCTTAGTAGGATGGGAGTGTTGATCTGTTTGAGGCACAGGCTGGATCAATGGGCTGAGACCAGCTGTGTGTGCCTAGTAGTTTTCTTATTAAAGAGGATTCAATGAAAATCTCTTTAAATTCAGGCTTGCCTTGCCCCTCTGCCCAACCCCCAAAATTGAAAAAAAAGGCATCCAAAAAAAGCTTCTAGATGCACAGAGGTATGTTTTCCCAGCATGGCAGGGTTTTGTTTGCTGTGCCAAATTCTGATATGTGGGAACATTGGTTCTTTTCTCCTTATACAGAAGAAGAAAGCCTTTCATCCATTTCCTATGGCCATAGTCCCTTGACTTCCATTGAAGCCAAGGGATGCTGTATTTTTCCACCTTTAACTTCTCTACAGTAAAGTAGTGGAAATACATCTTCATCCCCCTTTCCTATTTTCCTCTAATCTCCACACCCAATCCCAGCTTGGATTGCAAAGGATGTCCAGAAGGATGTTCAACTGAACAGTCAAACATTCAGGTGGCAATGTGGCACAGCTTAGTGATCTTGCTCCCATTGACAGAGAATCCTATGGAATTTTCCACAGGAAAGGTTGGTGGTTTCACTCAGAAAAAATAATATTCAAATGTGAGGAGAAAAGCAAGAACAGACATTGCTCTGAGTGCTTAAACCTTCACTACTTCCTAATTTGCTTAGGACATTAAAAAGTCTTTACAGTTTCTTGAGAATTAAGAACAGCTGCTTATAAGCATAAGGGCCTGTCCTGGTCTTAACTCCCTTTGTACAAGTTATTTGAAAATCAGCAATGAATTTTCAAGCAGTTTAATGACCACTGCTCTTACACACATTGTTTCTATTACAGAACATATTCTTTACTTGCTTTCTTTGAGATGTGATATTAGAGAGAATTTATACAGATAAACACCAGTATGTCATTTATAATTAGAACTTTGTATGGTTAAGATTTAAGCATTTGGGATATCTGTGCTTCTGTGTACTACAAAGGCAAAAGTGTCAGCTTTAGTTTTGCCTGAAGAATCCAACAAAATTCTGGTTCTTTTATTTGGCTTCAAGGTATTCCTGCAAAAGTGCATCATTCTCTTGTGAATTATTATAATTTCATCTATTTTTTCTTTCTGATTTAATTGCACTGTTCCACCACATGAACTCTTTGTAATTTGTTTTTGTTCATTCTGATTCTGGGAGCAGGAATGGAAATCTCTCTGGTGGTACTACATGTGTGTGGTCTTGAGCACATTGCCATGCATCTTAGTTCTCTGTGAAGAACAAAATGCCTGTGAGTAAATTTTGTTGATGATGGTATTGCCATAGATCCCGTATGTACATGCATCTGAAAAACAAGATTCTTCCTTGATTTCCTGAGAACCACATTCCAACAGAAGACCTGGTAACATGGTTATTTTTATAAAACAGGTCTCTCATCTTATATAGGTGTATCTCAAGTGGCAGGTAAGTTCTTTAAATCTCTCCTGTCTGCTTTCTATCTTTTGTATTGCAATTAATTTATCCTCATCTGAAGACACAGCAGGAGAGGACTTATTATTATTCATTACAGTACAGACAACAGCCAAAATTTCTATAGTATGGCCTCCAAGAGGCCATTATTGTACAGATATGGTGGTGGCTTTTCACAGGCAGTCAGATATCTCCTCGCTTCTTCAGCACTTGCACTACATATGTCAAAGAACAAAATAGATAGGAAGGAAAGAGAAGATCGTGCAATTAATTTTCATGTATTTTGAATTATTTTCTTCCTGGTTGCCTTTCCTACCCCAAGCTCTATCATTCTTCACTTAGTTGCCCCCAAATGCCCAATCTATTGTTCCATTCTACCTTATCTGTGAGTCAAAACTCTTTTTTCTGGTTCTAAAGCCACCAAGAGAGAGGAATGCGTTGAATGCTAAAAGTTATTCAGAGTAGACTGTGAGACAGGTATTGAGATTAAAAAAATTATGGGTAATATATTACTTTTCCAGTGGGGTTAAATTCAGGTTCACATACTCTAATAGAAGCATGTGAATGTTTTGTCTACAGGACATTCACCTTCTGCTTTTTGGTTGAATAGTTTGGGTTAAGTGGAATGCTCAGCCAAACTACACCACAAACAATATCTACATAATGAATGATGCCCAGCCTGTCTTACGATGACTTAAGAAATGTTCACAGTCTAATGGCACGTCTCAAGCTTACATTTTATGGAGAACAAAATTGTCTTTTTATGTCCAGATGCAAAGTGGGAGAACTGGATTATGCTCTCCTTAAAAGACAAGAACAATTCAGTGGGGAGAAAAAATATATATCTATATATGTATATATATCTATATCCATACATATATATATATATGTATGGATATAGATATAGATATAGATATAGATATAGATATAGATATAGATATAGATATAGATATAGATAGGTATAGATCCCATTTTTTCTAGTACTCCCTGAAAGAAAATTTTGTGGAACCTGCAGTACAAAATAATGTGATAAAGACTAAGCTCCTCTCTGTAGGTCAACATCTGTCTCCAAGCAGAAATACCCGTGCTGGATTCTGGCAGATGTTGATATGATGTGCTTCTAAATACTCTCAGTAGACTCCAGCCTCCCTTTGCTTGCCAATCTACTCCAGTCTAGGGTATCTTCATCAGTAGAAAGTTTTTCCTAATAATTGACATCAATTACACTGCCACTGTTTAAACCCATTTAATCCTTGTTGCCATGCACAAAGGATATGCAAAATGCATTATCCTTCTTCTTTGTTGTCAGCTGTGTGTGTGCTTAAAAATGAATATTCCCTCCCCAGCCAAATAGAAATTGCAGACATAGAAAATAGCAGAAGTATTTTTCAGCCTCCTAAGGTGTGAGCCATGCAAGCTAGTATCCTCTTTACTCTGCTGGACAGAATGCTAGCTAGCATCCTCCTCTGTTTGATGTGTTCACAGAAGTTTCTTAGTTCATAAGTATATACACTAATGTTTACACACGTTAATGGTAGGACTGAAGTCTTAAGGAATACAAAACTATCAAAAAAATAAACCCTTTGAACCTCTCTCCACTTCACCTCACTTGACCCACATAAATATACAAACTATTTTCAAAAGCATGCATTTTAATTGATTTGCAAGAATAACTAATTCTTAGTTTTTCAGACTTTTTTCATTTAGAATTTTCAAAGTGTTGCAGAAACATCGATTAACTCAACTTAACTGCATATACTGTGTGAAAGATTATGTGTTATGCCAGTTTACCAATAAGGAAATGAGATTATATAGGTTCAATTCAAAATTGGGCATATTTCCAGAAGGTCAGGCCTTCCATAGTAGTGCAATTTTCAAGTGCCTACTTATGGCTACTAATAAAGCTGAATTGGTCAACTCTTGAAAACAGAATACTCAAATATTTCTTAAAAATCTTTCACAATTAATGTTTTTGTTTACTGTTGCTGTTATAAAACTTTCCAAAGACATTTCCAGAAGATACTTTGAGAAGAGATGCACCAAGGATATTTTCTGCAGAGGCTTTATTACCTTCTTTAATTCTTTTTACTTTATTTAAATGCAAACATGCAGGAAAAGACATTATCAGTACTAAACATTGAAATGAATGGGGGATTGACCCCAATCTATCTTTGATGACAACTGAACACAAACTCACTTCCATATGTTGCTCAGTGTTTGCACCCTCAGTACCTAAACATTTTGAGAACCTGAACATTCCACATTGCAAGAAAATTTCAGTGATCTTTTGGGGTATCAAGGGATGCAGGATGTAGCTCCCTAACATGAAGCTTGCCAAACTAAAACTAGATGCTTTAAGGAATTTGTATGAACACTTGCAACTAACTATTTCTTCTCAGATTGCAGTGGCATTCAACAAAATTAATCTACAATTCTCAGATCAACTGGGGGAAATGAAATATTAAGTCTTTCAAAACCTTAATTATTTTGCCTAAAATTTAACTTCCCTATAATGAATGATTTTATCACTCTGGAGAAGGGACTGGTGGCCAAGAAGAGCAACACAGAGTAACACTTGCTGTGTTTTAGAGTAGCTGAAGTAGTGACTTTCAAAGGCTAAGGTTGGAGCCCTCACAGATAATCACACCCCTTTTTTTGGCGGCTTTTCTACTGCTCACATCAAGGACCCCCCTGTCAGCATTGCAAAAGACACACAAATACACACACAAATTAAATTACCAGATGGCTCACACCAGAACCTACTTCCAAGAGCAGCATTATGTTCATGTGTAAGCATTTGCAGTTTGAGGCCTACAGTGTAGTTATTATACTTCAGACCCCAAATTGCATTACAACTCCAAAAACTACTTTTGTTTTACTTTGAAATCTCACTTTTCTATCTATCCTCTTCCTATGCATGTATGCTCATTATGCAAGATGCAATTACCTGTACTGATAAACTGTATCTGCCTTATCAACTGTTCAACAACCTGTGGGAGACCACAAAACAGCGTCGAGTAGGACCAAATATTTTTCCTTTAAAAGTAACAGCATAAATATATGAAAACAGATTTTAATTTTCATTTGGTATAAGTAAGCAAATGTCTTTGGAAAGTGGTTTTTTAAAAATTTATTTATTACAGGCTTAGAAGAAAGGGTGGTTTTAATAATATGTTAAAGACTGCAGAGACAGTCTTGCAAGGGGAAAATTTATTGGATACTTGGAGGAAGCACCTTGTAAAAACTATCCTCAGTTCTGCAAAGCTACTCTTTGCATGTGTTGTTATTCTGATTTTTTTCTGAAGGTACTCTTTAGAGACAAGTTTGGTTGTGACCTGCCTGCTCCTGGAATGACCAAAGCATCAGAAGGCTGGGGTAGAGTGGAACAGTTCAAAAGCCCAGACATAGGACAAATGAAAACATTACTGCAGCTGAGGACCATTTCCTGATATTTCACTGCTATTTTTT
>JAOTQP010001286.1:54874853-54899147 GCA_026413545.1 Cichladusa arquata
CTCAGCACTGGTGAGGCCACACCTTGAGTGCTGTGTCCAGTTCTGTCCCCTCAGTTTAGGAAGGATGTTGAGATGCTGCAGCTTGTCCAAAGAAGGACAACAAGGCTGGTGAAGGGTCTGGAACACAAACCCTGTGAGGAATAGCTGAGGGAGTTGGGGTTGTTTAGCCTGGAGAAAAGGAGACTCAGAGGGGACCTTATCAGAGGTGAGACTGAAGACCTCTACAACTTCCTGAAAGGTGGTTGTAGCCCGGTGGGGGTTGATCTCTTCCCCCAGGCAACCACTGACAGAACAAGAGGACAGTCTTAAACTGCACCAAGGAAAGTTTAGGTTAGATGTTAGAAAAAAATTCTTCACTGAAAGAGTGATGGGGCAATGGAATTGTCTGCCCAGAAAGGTGGTGGAGTCACCATCCCTGGATGTGTTAAAAAAAAGACTGGACGTGCACTTGGTGCCATGGTTTAGTTGATGAGGAGGTGTCAGGTCACAGGTTGGACTAGATCATCCTAAAGATCTTTTCTTATTAATTCTGTGATTCTGTGATTCTGTGATTCTGTGATTCTGTGATTCTCATTTGAAGGTCAATACTGTTTTCTTATTTGAAGTGGAATAATTTGATGTAAGCTACATTGTAAAAAGAAAACATAAAAAACCAATATGCAAAAAAATTCATTATATAAATAATTCTAATACTTTAAAAAATATCTGCATTTTTACACTCTACATTACTTCTGTCTGCTATGTGTAAGGTATTTTTTATGTATGCTCTTTCTTGTAGACTATATATTGAGCTAATAGAGTGTACAAGCTGCAGAAATGTTTACAGTCTTCAGAAAAGGACAATTAAAGAATAATAGACTCTTTACAGGAATCTGATTTTGTGGCACCTTATTGTGGTCCTTTTTTTGTGCTTTCTCAGTTCTTTGCATGAAAAAGGCAGAGATTGACTGACTAATGTAGATGTTGTGATTGTAATTTTTGATAGTGACAAAAAAGGGATGTATCACTCTGTGCTGAAGGAAGATCTTTACACTGAGCTCCTATGTTTCCCTACATGTGACCTAGCTTTAGCTTAGCTTTTTGTTATCTAAAGTATATTCCAAATAGCATGGTGTATAATATCTATACACCAGAATGTCAGACTTACAAATCAAAAACCTCAGCATCAACATCCAGCATCAGGATGTTGGACTTTCTTATTCTCAAATGAAACTACAGGAAAATGACACTCTGACTCTTTCTCTGTGTTTCAGTGTTGAAGACATAATGGTTCAGAAACCTAAGCATATTTTACGTGATAAATGTTCTTGCTGCTATGTTTGATAGTAGCAATAATTTTGAAATCCATCGATCCATCTTCTGGTCCAACCATAAAAAACTATCTATGTGTGTGATCTGCAGATTAAAACACTAGTTGCCACAGCAGTTACTACTTCTTTTGTCCATCTTGCCTAGCTTACAGCCTACTCTTTAGGAGAAACTTTTCAAATAATTTTCTAACTTCAGATATATAGCTTAAGAAGCTAGGATGTCAACATGTGTGTTCCCAAAAAGTCTTGCTAAAAAACTGCTTTACAGCTGAAGAGGGCTGGACTCACTGAGTGCTTCCTTCACAGTTTTTGCAGTATCCATTCTTAGCAGTGGCTAGATCAAATAGATTGGTACTGTCCATGTCATTATTGGAATGACTCTGGGGTACAGGTTTTGCGTACATGGGTAAGAGAAGTTCTGTACAGGACATTTTGCCTAAGAGAGAGCTTTCTCCTTTGGCTGTACATTCCTCAAAGGCACTCAGAGATTGGGGGGTATTGAAAGAAAAAAGTTGCACCCAGTGTAGCTGCTTCCTGGCTATGATACTACAGTGACTGGAAAAGCACCTCCAGGTATTGATTATAATACCATCTCATGGGCTGCTGGAATATATTCTGAGACACACTTATTCTGACTCTCATTGACTGATCTCTTTTTATCAGCTGGAAAGATGTCATACAGAGACCTATGCAAGAGAAAAAAATTTCTTTAGGAGAAGGCACAGAACAACATATGGGATTATAACTTGTTTTGTTTTTCATTTTAATCACACATATAAATATTGAACTGGGACACAGCACCATGGACTGTGGAATACAGTTTATGTGAACCTAGTTCTCACGGTTGAATACCATACAGAGTGTGGGAAAACCAGAAACTGCTGCAGAGAGAGAGGCCTCTTCTGAGCCAAATGGATGACATCTGAGACACCAGAATAATGTGCAAGGGGAGGAAAGAGCTGATGATTACAGTATCAGATACATACAGCTCTCAGGACATAGCAGAAATCATAGGTTGGAAATGTAATTGGCAGAGTGCACCCAAAAGTAAGTTCACAGGGACATATTTTCATTCTGTGCAAACAACATGAGGCAGTACTCATCAGGAGCAGAGTTCAGGCTTTCATGATTATAGGCTGCTGTTCAGTTGCAAAAACTGCAAAGGGTAGCATCATGCCTTGCTTTCAGGCAGGCTGAAGACAAAATTTGGTGTAGCAGTTTAGTGCTTACTGTATTTATTGTATATTCTTGAAACACTGTCCTTGGGAGCTGAATAATCGATGTCAGCAAAGAAATGCTCTTTTCTTCTCTGACTTTTCCTGCCTCAGTGCATGTTGCATACATTCTCCTAGTATTGTAAACATCTGAAAGGATAGGTGTACAAAAATAATTTTCAAGGAGATGACAATTGAAAAAAAAATTTAGCCTCTGCCAAAACTAGCTAGAGGACAAGTGCAAAGATCAAGGGCAGGAAATCCTGACTCCCTCCCAGAGCTACACATTTCTGCTTGGGCTGCTAGACCCATAACGTCAACCCCAGACGTTTTATTGGGAAAGACCCCCCTGTAATTTGTCCTCTCCCTTCAGATTGTTACCACTCTTACTGATCTGGATATCCTTCAGGAGTTGTGGAATCTATTTGCAACATGCATTGTCGGTAGTGAAAGTTTCCCATTGCTGTGGAGGGGATGTGGTTTGAGAAAGCTGTGTTTTCCTTGTGAAACCAGAGGGGTGTGGTATTTGCAGCAGCCAGCAATTTTGACCAGCATGGGTCCAGCACTAGGGCCAAAGCCCCACAACCACATACAGCCACACGGAGCTATCTGGAATTGCCATGCATACTTGCATCTGGGACACTTTTATATATGCTGGGCCTCTTACTACATGATGCAGAAATTATATTTTTATTGTATTTGCTCCCATTTCTCCCAGACAGATGTAGCAGTGAGTTGGTGGGTTAAAAGCCAATTCCATGACCATCCATCTAGAAGCACCTGGTACTAGAAAGCACCAGGTGAAAACAGCAAATTAATTCTGAGAAAAACCTGCTCCTTACGAGTGGAAGAAAGCGAGTAAATCCTAAGAATATATTTTCCAACATTTCAGCTCATGATTAAGACACCATAATTAAGGCAGAATATCAAAAGAAGAAAAGAGAACAGCAGAGTTATGGTTATATAGGGCCACTGAAGACTGTACTGTTTTCCCAGCGTTTGGAGGATGAAGTCTGCTCTAACCAAACCCTATAGAAATGGTAGGTGAAGGGAAATAACCATACAAACAAATATGAAAATCTTCTGGAGTTTTAATTACCTCCAATACATGGCCATGAGTCTGGTCAGTGAAGAACAAAGGAGAACTAGTTCCATTGGTGCCTTCTTCCTACAGCTCAGCCTTTCTCCTGCCCCTTGCAAGGCACATATTGTTGTTATGGACAAATGAGTCCATAACAATCCATATCCAGTTGTGACAGACAAATGAGTTGCTATGGGAAGTTAAAAGATATCCCTGTGAAACTGATTATGGAATAATGAGAAAAGTTTCACTGAAACTGGGATAATTTATGAAAAGATTACCTATTCCTGTATTAAGAGAGGGAAGGAGAACAAAATCCACAATATAGGTTTAAAAACCAGATTTATAAACCAGGAGGAAAAAATAAGTTGCTATGTTTCTAACTAATTTTTGTTATAATTTTTTCATTCTTTAAAATTACATTCTGTTCCAGCAGACTTGAATTTTCTTGAGAAAAATCATTTAAATAATTTCCTTCCTTTTCAGTTGTTGTAACTGTACTCTGTGATTTACTACAGGGAGGGTATTTTATTTCTGACTTCCTGAAGAGCCTGCAAGCAGATCTGGTGTAATCTGGTGCCCTCCTGAAAGACACAATTTTGGCTGCTGGTCCACCCAACCATGCTAAATTTATATAAACAAGTTTTATATATCTAAAGATGCCAGAGAAGCAGATGTTTTATGTTTACTGATGTCTTTTGTCATCAGGCACTACAGAACAGGCTTAACACATCCAAAGCCACACACCTTTTAAAATTATAACTTTATTAGATTTGGTTAAGAATCATCTATTTGTCAAGCAAGATATTTTACTGATTAAATTACTGATTGGTAGCTGTGCAAGCAGGGTCAGTCCTGATTCTCTTTTCAGCTCTTAACAGAAGGAGGAACTGATCTTTAGCAGATATTACTGTTCTCTCTGTTCTCCTCCTGCCCCTGTGTGTAACAAAACTTCTTGATTACTCTCTTGACTTTAAACTTTCAGTGGCTGAGAGAGAGTAATGAAGAGAGAGGGTAGAGTAGTGGGGACTCAGAAGTAGGAGGCATGTTTGTATGTGGAGATTCAAGGAGGAGGGCAGAGAGCAAAGGAGATCTTGAACAGGAAGGACCAAAAGTTGGGTACGAAGGCAAGAGCTGCAAGAAAAGTGTCAGAGAAGTGAAACAAAAATAGCTGAGGAAATTAAAGATGGGGTGAGGAAGAGACAGGGAGATTGAGCAAAAGACGAAAACCTAAGAAAAGAAAATTTACCATAAGCTGTATAAATTTCTGTAATATGTATGTATTGGCTTAAACTGATGTTTATCCAGGAGTTATGCCTCTAGGCTTTCTACTTAAGTATTCCAGAAGATAATGTATTCAACCCAATTTATAATTGGCTACTACTGTTTGCTGACTACAGAGGGAGCTCAGACAGTTTAAACTTAGAAGACCAGCTTTTAGCTGGCTCAGATTTGGCAAAATTATTTCTACTTAGTGTGTTAGAGATGGGTTTTTTGTTTTTTTTTTGTTTTTTTTTTTTTAAGAGTAAAAGATGTGGCTTTCTTAGAAATAACTTGGTATTCTTATAGGATCAGGAGGGAACTGTAGGTCAGCAAACTTACTTGGTGGGGAAGAAAACTGTTTATGTCAAAATAATTTAGCTTGGCACATACTTATTTTTCTTCACTCATGTGTAAAGACTATAACAGTGCTCTGTTTGTGTTTTGCTTTGTATATCACTGAAGAATAAAGTCTATTACCATTTTAGAGATCTTGCCAAATTGTGAGGGCATAGATATAAGTATAGGAGAGGTGTCTGAGCACAGCACCTTAGAACGGAGGAAAAAACCCCTGTGATTATATAAAGAACTTAATTCTGTTAAAAAGATATCCCAGTCTTCACACTTGTAATTGTGATCTCTTAAAATTTCACTTCCCATAACTGAGAACACAAACCTGAGTTACCCTTATTCAATGTGAATTAAAGGATCTAAATATGTTTCTTTGTCTCCTAATTTCTTATCTAGCAGCACTGAAAGCTATGGGCTTGTCTTCCAGTTGAGAAGGGGGAAGTATTGCTGTGAATTCAGTTTTGTCAATCCTGAATACTTGGGGGAAATAAACACTGTTAATTGTTTTTGAGGGGAGAAATTAAGAATTTTTCACATTCACATGCTTTTTCCAATGTTTAAATGTCTGTAAGGGCAGGTGCTTCTCAGTCCTCTTCCATAGGGAAGTGTTATGAACTTTTCCTTTTGCTTCCCGGAAAAAGTGTTGAATAGGGACCCACTAGAAAATGAGTATAAACAATTTTGCTAAAATGTGGCAAATAGTCCTGGGCACTTAGGACCATCACAGGATTTAGGTTCAGTTGAGTACCTTCTTACTTGCAAAGTCGGAAGTATATGGTAAAGTTTGCCTCAGCTCAGCAAAGGCAAAAATAGCAATGTGGTTATCTTGCATATGTGAAAGATTAAAACACACAGAAAAGAAGAAGTGTATAGAATATTTTCATGGGAAATGAACAGATTAAGCAGGCAAGCAAAGTTTTACTTTGGCAAGAACTACTAAGTGAAATAGATGGCCTTGGGATTAAATGTTTCTTCTTCCTCCCTACATCTCTGAAGAGTGAAATGTGCAATTAAATTAGCACAGTTCATCCTGACACAGACAGCCAAAAGCCTTTTCTATGTTTTCTGCATGACTGCACACCTGTGCTTAGTGATTTTTATTATGAAGTCCGTAAAAAGTGAAATGTGTGAATTCGTGCTTGATCCTCCAAACTCAAGCTTTGTGTAACCATTCCTCTGCACACTGCTGCAGCATGCTCCAGTGCTCCTTGTTATGTGTGTCCTGTTTGCACAGCCAGCACCCTCATGCTGACTGAAGCTGTGGCAGAGTTTTCTGTTGCCCAGAACGGCATCAAATTTTGTATGAACATCTGCCAGGTGCTGATGCACTGACCTAATCCTGGAGAGAATAAAAATGTGTAGTACTTATTAATCAGTTCATTATATTTAGTTATATAAAATATTAATCAATCCTTCTAATTAGTTATTAATTATTAGCAACTCTGACTAACATGCATGTTAAAAAGAGAGCATGTGGTTTTTGCAGGGTTACTGTTCATCTGTCATGTGTTGCTGCAGAGAAGAAACTCAGCAGAAGGGTCATCCCTGGCTTCCATGGGCTCTTGCCACCATGGAAGGACACTGCAATCCTCCTGCTCCATTGGCACCCTCGAGGCAGGGCCACATTTCTGGGAAATATTTTAAAGTTTCAGGAAGAAGCTTGAAATTTTTACTTTTTTTAAAACATCAAAAAGCTATCTCCTCCTCATTTTAGGACTAATAAAGTAACTTCTCATTTTAATTGTATTTCAGCATGTACATGTTTACAAGGTTTCATAGCAGTTACCCACGAACAGTTTGTGACTTGATCATCTTTCACTATTACTCCATCCTTTTCACTCTCATCAATTTACTATCAATGCCCCTTGTTTCCCTGTGTATACTTTTACACTCCTTTTTAACCTTATTTTTCAAGGATGACTGCGTATTATTTTATTTATTGTAACCAAACTAGAAGAGTAAAACCATAACACAATCCTACAACCACCTTTATATAAGACAATACTTATGTAAGTCAAGAAAAGGCAATAGTAAGGATGCCCATGCAAAGAACCCAAAGGAAAGCAAAACCAAACCAAACTCACCACCAAGAACAGATGCAAATATTTTTTCTTAGGCCTACAAATAACTTTTTTGTAACCTGTAGTTAGCCGAAATAAATTTGTAACCTGAAAAGTAAATAACTATTTAACTTGAAGATTTCTCTGGTGAAAACAGAAATGTTGAAAAGAGAAAGTCAGGAATCTATCAGACCACAACCTGAAAAGAAATTTCATCGATGTTTACAGGAACAGAAATTTTTGTGATAATTATTGCACTTGCTTTTGTTCTTTTCTTTACATATATTAAAAGCACTAGAGAGAGACGTCTCCCTGGATTAAATGCAACACTCCAAAGAGTCTGACTAATTTTTCAAGCTTGGAGCCATTTAAAACAGCACAGCTGGAAGTCAGAGGAGGTGATTGAATGGATTGCAAGCACAGAGCTATTCAGCATCACATGCCTGCTTTGCTACTCTTCCCAAATTGCTATTCCTACTAATTTTTAGTTGCAAGCAAGCTACCTCAATAAAATCAATTGTGTCATCTGACAATCTGACCTTGTTATATATAGTGCGACATTTCCGAACTTCGACTCTGCAGTCTGAAGAGTTGTACACTGTGAATATTCCCAGAGCTCCTTCTAATCCCTCTCCTTGGGCTACCATGGCCATTGCTTAGCCCTAAACAACTTAGTCTCCATCTGCTGGTTTTTGTACGTCCCTACATTTTGTATCTGCCTGTGACTTTGACTGGTTCTTGATTCCCCTGACACTAGAAAAGAAGCAGCAAAACATTGGAGGTTGCATGTTCATCACTGATGGAGAGAATCTTGTCTAAAAGAAATGAATGAGAGACAGAAAAGCTTCCCATTTTTCTCAAGAGTGCTTGCAATTTGATGCTGCCCTTCGTCCACACAACAAAAAATGTGAAAATTTCCTTCAGAAGCTGTTGCTTAATGGTAACTTCTGCTTATAATATGAAGAAGAAGAGAAGGGGAAAACTTTCACTAATGCAGGATTCACTTAGAGGACTTCAGCTGTCTTAAAGATACTGTCTCAGGTTTTCACCCAGTTTACCATCATGCCTCCAGAGGGAGAGGTAGTGAGGAAGAATGAACCCTTGCTCACCAGGAATGGAGTGATTACAGAGCAGCTGACAAGGGGAAAGGGGAAGGCAGAGGCCAAATATATGGCAGGTTTGTGAAAGGAAGAACTGTTTTGTTGATATCCCTCTTACTGTCTAAGGACAAAGTTAAGGTTGAATTCAGCTGTGGCAAACGCTACTTTTCTCTTGTACTCCAGATGCTGAAGCCTGTGTTTCTTTGCTGTGGTTTGGACTGGGGAGAGTCAATTAAGTTTGGTTTGGGAAAGGAAGAAATAGAAGATGTAAGTCCATTTAAAACAAGGATAAATAGCAAAGTTAACTAGATCTGTTTTCCTGAGATTTAGTGTCTTGAGGTCAGTCTCTTGAGTGGACGGGATGTACAAGGAAGCGGCGAAACAGGGCAGGACAGGCACGGACAGGGAAGCAGGACCGCAGGGAGGAAAAGGCTGGGCGGGAGGAGGGCCAAGCTGGCTCTCCGAGCGAGCCCCTGATCCCTCCAAGAAAACCCAAAGCAAATGGCCCACGGTTGTGCCGCAGTTAACTGCTTGTATGTTCTAAGGTTCCTCCCACAGCCCGAATTCCCAGGCGTTTTTTTCCCGGGCATTTTTTCCTGGGCATCCAGGCATCTGCCCCACTGGCCAGAGGGGGATCGCTGTGAGGTTTTTGACCTCCGGTACTCTTGAGCACCAACTCTGGAGCTCTTGGGCTCCTACTTCAAGCTCTTGGCTCCTACTTCCTTAGGTTATCTTAAATAAGCAAAGCAGCTAATAGTTAAAAAGGTTATTTATTACAAAGCACATCTTATTACAATGCTCATCAGTCTCAAAAGGCACGCAGAAAAGCAGTAGCAAAGCAAAAGCCTGGCAAAGAGCAGGTAGCTAAAAGCCAGAATGGCTAAAAGCACCAACTCTCCTCAATACATACACTTATATAGGATTTTTCCGACAAGCTAAGACACAAGCTCAAACCACCACTCCTTAACCTATTAGAATTCTAGTTTCTTAGCATGCCAGGTTACGTATACAACTACACATGACACCTAATTTGTTCTATCTGAAAAATATAAGCAATATTCTTACAATAGCTCTGTTATGTCTATGTCCTGTCTACAACCATAGTCCTGGAGCCTCTTCCGAAAACAACAGTATGTTTCTCAACCTTCACTAGAACTTGCCCTGCTACTGTGGAATCTAGACCTTTTACTTACTAAAAGCATTAGAACTCACCCTAAAACTTAATAACTTACTTCTACTTAAACGTCTACTTTATGAGTGAGTGACTTAATATACTTCAATCCATCTAAAGGCTTTAATTCAGTCTCTGCACTTTGATTTCTCTCTGAAGAATTCAGAGAGACCCCTGACTCACTGACTCCAGCAGATCGCTTGCAGCCCGATCGTGGAAGCTTCCCTCCCGATTGGTTGCCAGGCAAAGTCTCCCCTGGGAAAGGGCTGCCAGCACATGTACAGCCCTTACAGCAATCCTTCAACTCATGTATAACATATGCTGAGGCATAAATAAAAATTGGATTGGTCCCTCTCAGGAGCATCAGCATAGTTTGCATCCTTCAGCT
The DNA here is from genome assembly GCA_026413545.1 of Cichladusa arquata. Classification (NCBI taxonomy): domain Eukaryota; kingdom Metazoa; phylum Chordata; class Aves; order Passeriformes; family Muscicapidae; genus Cichladusa; species Cichladusa arquata. The sequence continues at coordinate 54,884,789 of JAOTQP010001286.1, forward strand.
ACCTCCTGCTTTCAGGAAATCTGAATGAACTATCCAGGACTGAAGTTGCTGAGTTTGAAAACTACTAGAAAAAATTATTGAGACACAGATCTAAAAGCAAGGTGATTTTTGTACTCACAAGTAACAGTTATAAAACCAAGCTAAAAATAAAAGTAACAGAAACAAATGCACCGTGCAAGGCCACCAGAGCCTAATTCCTGGTTAGATCTGCTGCCTCACACTACACCTAGCTGCAAATTTTCAACGTGTCAAGAATTAAACAAGAATGTGTTTTATAGTGATCACTGTGTTTCTATTACTGAAAGGCTTCTGGGAATACATGAACAGCTCCAGCCAGAGCTGAGTCAGAAAAATCTAGCAAATTTGCATGAGGGCGGCTCTGTAGTAGCTATGTTTAAAAACCTCAGGCGGTTCTGATGTCACTGAGGGGTACTTTTTAAGGGGAGTAAATATAAATTAAACATGTTGTCATGGTTTAACCCCAGCCAAGCACCACACAGCCACTCACTCACTCCCTCACCAACCGGACTGGGGAGACAGTTGGAAAGGTAAAAGCCAGAAAACTCATGGTTTGAGATAAAGTTTTTTAGGGAATGCAAAAGCTGTGCACATAAGCAAAGCAACACAAGGAATTAATTCACTTCTTCCCATGGGCAGGCAGGTGTTCAGCCATCCCCAGAAAACTGGACCCCCACAGTTACTTTGGAAGACAAACACCATCACCCTAAATGTCTTCTCCTTCTTCCCACCACTTTATATACTGAGCATGATGTCATTTGGTCTGGAATATCCCTTTGGTCAGTTTGGGTCACCCATCCTGGCTGTGTCTCCTCCCAGCTGCCCCAAACTTCCTTGCCAGTGTGGCAGAACAAAAAGCAGAAAAGGCCTTGGCTTTGCATAAGCACTGCTCAGCAACAACAAAAACAACTCTATTATCATCTCTGTGTTCAGCACAAATCTACAGAATAGCCCATACCAGCCACTGTGAAGAGACTTGACTCTACCCAGCCAAAAGCAGCACACATCCTTTTTCATAATCATTAAACATTTATTAATGTTAAATATTTTTATAAAGAATATTCAGATTAAAGACAACATTGCTACTGCAATCTTTTACCTCACTATAAAATTTTAAGTAATTTCATTTTGATTTTTACTGCTCTAGCTGATTCTCAGAGGCAGTAAAGGAATCACCTTTGAGGCAGGTGCCATTTGAGCTATCTATCCCTTGGGAAAAAGAAAGCTACTGACTGGCGAGCTTCACACAGGAGCTGAAAACTCCTCTTGTAATGGTTAGTATAACCTCAGAAGTTAGGATGATTTGGTTAAACATCTGAATAGCCTTCATAGAAGGGAAGGGCCAGAGATGCTGCCTGCAGAGCCACACACTAAACACATTATTTTTTTCAAGTGTCAGCCATAATTACCTGCATTTCCACTGGACCCAGAAAGTGAATATTTTGACACAAAATGCTGTTGATTGTGTGCTTCACATTACAGACACTGACGCATTGCCAGTGGTTTCCCATGCAATCATCAGACTCACAGAGTTCTCCAGATGTCAGTGGCTAAATCCATGTTGTAATCATGGGGTTTGGGGTTTCTTCTATTGCTAGTTGGTATTCCTTTCTGTATTTTGGTATTTATAATTCCAAATTTTCTTGGTGAGAAAGAATTAGAAAAGTGATCAATATTTTATTTTTCTGTTTAATTTTAAATTATTTTCTTTCCTGTTAGTCTTCTCTTTTTGGCAGTGATTTTATTGTGTAAAACTGTGCTTGGAACTTGTCTTGAGTGTGTCTTTCCCTGGTGACTGAAATGAGAGGAAGCATTGTGTATGTGAGGCTACAGAATGAGTTGAATGGAAGGGAATGGTTGAAGGTATGAAGTGATGTGTCTTACTATGCATAAGTCCTATGCATTTGATATTCTTCTGCCTATGGAGCTGCAGAAGAAGGTGCAAATTATCTATGGGATGCCTAGATCTTCATGTCAGTGTTACAGCTGTCTGCCTACAGCATTGTGAAAGAAGTCCAAAGAGAGGTGGCAGAAATACTTCACATCCAAGATGTCATCAAAATGTGTGCAAATTATTAAAACCACTGTAAAAACTTGCTCTGAAGAAAGATGCTAGTGTTATAATTCCTCATTCTAATTTCTGGAATTAGTGTTCTGGCTTCTAATCTGTCAGTTGGTTACTTCTGCTAGATTATTTCCTCCTAACATGGGCAAAAAGTTTTTGTAAGGTATTATTCATCTATCAAAACTCCCCTCCCCCCAACTAAATAGGAGTTAGCTTCACTGCTAAAATCAAATAATTGACGTTTAATAGGAATTTAAATAAATAAATTTAATTAAACATGAAAGCTGATAATCTGGAGATAGTTCTAAAAATGGAACAAAGAGAAGAAAATTACAAACTTAGCAAAGAAGGGTGATTTAAAATGACTGTGCAGTGACAGGCATTTATGGAAATAGAATGGCTTGAGCTAAGTAAGAGGGCAGAAAATTGGCAGAAATGAATGCAATTGTGCTTTATATGGTACCTAGAGTTTATATGCAAATACTCTGGTGGCAGAAAGGCACCCCAGGTTCTGAGTGCTACAGGCCTTGCAGATCAAGAATAAGATAGGAGTGGATCCCATTTAGGATGGGATTAGCTGTGCTGTTAAATTACAGAATGAGCACATTCCCAATTGACAAAAAGGTGGATACTAGCAAATATACAGCAAAGCAGACATTTTATACATAAGCTTTAATAGCAGCAACATATGTGATGATCAAAGCTGAAGATAATATAATAGTGCTATAAAGTAAAGGAAAATAGTTAATACAGAAGAAGTAAGAAACAATACTAATCCCAATAGCATTCATGGTAGAAAGGACAAAAAGTATAATAGCAAATTACACTAGAAATGAAAGAGTTGTTCATGGGTAAACCTTAATTTCAAAGCACAGCACTCTTCAAACTTGATTAATTTCTCAGTTGTTTCAAAGTACTTATTTACATGATTCCCTGATTTCTCTGTCAAGGTAGTTCTGAACAGGGGACAAAAATCCCTATCTTCAAAATTTTGGGAAGCATTTTAAAGGTAAAATTAATATGTAGAGTACTCTTAGTAAGGAGAAGGCAGTGGCTGACAAGACAGGACTTAGAAGACCTGGACATGAGTTAATATGCTAGGAAAAATTGTTATATATAATTGTAAAGGCTTGTACAGATTCATTGTATATCACTTTCAGCCATAACTTACCAAAAATAGCAAGATACATTGGATGTAAGAATAAATACACGGATATAATTATACCTAAAGTCAGTGGTATTGTGATAAACTGTTACATACACATAACCACTTACCCCTTCTAATGCAGCTAGGGCTTTGCTGTAAGCAAGTGCTGTTATCTCATCTATACAAAATAAGCAGTGACCTGAACACAGTTCTTGCTGAACATGTGTCTGGTTTGAATAATTATTAAAAACTCAAACTGAAATTCAGGTTATTTATAAGGTTTGGCATTTCATCTATTTCTTCAAAACAGACAGATCAAGTTGAAATGGCTGAGTCTCTATTCAGAGATCTCAGCTGTTGGAAGTACCTGAGCAGAATAGAAGTAGAGCACTTGTACTTGCACTGCTGATTAAACTTGGCCCTGGGATCCAAACTGAGGAGAAGAAAGTAGCCTTCCTTTGAACAAAGGCATTCTCTTTCTTTACTTGGGTTTAGTTTCAGATCTATCATTACCAAATGTCAGACATGAGATCCCCCTCCACTCCTATACTTATAAACTACAGAGCAGTAGTTAGAAGAATTCCTTAGGGCACAAGAGTTAAGGTTGCATGATGCGCATGCTTAAGGTTTCTGATGCAATATTTCATAACAATAAATTATCTATTTTTATCTTATTTCCTTTGGGGAATATTTTTTGTGTAATTTAGTTAACTGATACAAGGATTGTAAGTGTGTGCCTATGTGTGTATATAAATATATACCCACAATTATCCCCAGGCAGAAATGCAAATAAATTGCTGAAGGTCAACAGTTGCCCTGTTGCTGAGCCAGTAGTAAGAGGCTCTCTGTTGATGAGCCAAGGAATTATGTTTTCTTAGTTACATTTACTCAGATAAGCTAGCTGAATGTGAAAGAAGAGTCCTCTTGATGTCTCTTGGGTGCTAACTAACGTGTCTTGAAGATGTGTTTGCTGCTCATCCTGTAACTTACTTCTAGAATGCATCATGGGAGTATCCTAGGTGACCCAAAAAATGTGTACTATATTCTGTATTTCCACTACATCCATCTGCACTGTTTGTGTTACTGCCACTAAGAGTTGAAAACTTGGGAAATGGAACTTGTGTGTTTTACCCTGGTTCACAAAAAAGGAGGGGTCTGGGGTCCCTTTAAAAGACAACAGACATGCAGAGACCTCTCTTGTCACTCTCTGGGCTCCCACGGAAGTTGCTTTGGACAAGACTCTGATTAGAAACCTGAGAAGCTGGATTTTGCAAACCAAAACTGTTTCAGAGTGAGGACCTTTCTGCAGCTGCTGTACCAAGATGGCACTGGTGGGAGCTGGGGCCACCATTCCTCAGCGCTCCATGGGTCTGCTTTCTTCTCCTCCCTCCTCCCCTTTGGGACAGGGACCTGTGACAGCAGCACTGACACTGGATGAGTGCAGCAGGAGGCAGTGAGAAGCTGCACTGACCTCACACACAGACACCACCACGGCCATTAGAAGGACACAGGGGAGCTGACAGCCCGGGCTGGAGCCCCCCAGGCGATGCCAGCACACCCCATCTGCCTCCAGAACTGCTTCCTGTTTTTTGTTCCAGGGAGAAGGTTGGGCCAAGGGGGATTCTTTGCCGTATTGTCTTTGCCTTCTGGTCCATCCAGTCTGTTAATGGTGGCTGCCATCTTGGGGGAGGGTTTTTCCACCCATATTGTCCTTGTCTTCTGGTCCATGTGGAATATTACAGTGGTCACCATCTAGTGAGGAGGGGCATCCCACTGTCCTGGGTATCCCAAAATGTTATTGTATTCCATATCTATCTGTGCCCAAAATAATTTAGCAATTTTGTACCTAATGATTATTTTCAGTCATTTTCCCCTGTTTCTGTTTTGCTTGTCAGTAAACTTATTTTTTTACTTACATATACTCATATTAATTTCTCCTTATGGGTGGCAAGAGATTGGTTAAAACTGAGGGGACATAGCTCATGTTAGAATGTCTCCCTCAACTTGTCTTAAACCAAGAAGCTGGCATCTTGTTTTCTTTGTTCCTGGGAAGTCCAAGGGTTTCAGACACCTTTGTGTCTAGTGATTATTGTTGTTATCTTGCTGTTTGTTTTCTAGTAAATTGTTATTTTTTTCACTTATATCTTCTTCCATTCATGTCTCCTTATTGGTGAAAGGGGAGTGGTTAAAACTAAGGGGAGGTATCTCATTTTGGCATGTCCACTCCATATAATTGTCTTAAACTAAGGGGGCCCGATAACTTGTCTTCAGATGTTCTGTGAAGCTCTAAATATGTCATTGGTTAGAGCATGCTGCTAATAACACCAAAGTTGCAGGTTCAATCTCTGTATGCACCAGTCACTTAAGAGCTTGATGATCCTTGAGGGTGTCTCCCAAATCAGACTGCTCTGTGATTATGTGAACAACACTGTGATCTCAAGATACAACCTTTAGTGTATTTAGAGTTGTTTGAGATTTTGTTGTACCTTTTTTTTATGGGGGCTGTTTAAAATAGAACCTTTGCAGTCAACTAAGTTTCTTTTTCTAGATCCTCTCCTCCACTTACTGCACTTTTTCCAGTAAATATTGGAAAAGAAAGGAAAAAGCAGTCACAAAAATCTGAGTCATGTGGTTAGGTTACCACTGTACATCTGTCTATACTGGAGTAGGCATAGGAATGATCCAAAATAACTATAAACTTGATCAAGCTTGAAAGAGAAATTCCCTTATTGTGAAAGAAATTTGAGTGAGGGATGACATCCCTTATTTTATGTTTAGTTCTGTTCCCCATACTGAAGAAAGAAAAGCACTGTACCTAGCTCATTTCAGAGGTGCTGCTTTTGGAATAATGTGCTATCAGGAATATCTGTCAGTCCGTAAATTTGATATACATCAGCTGTTCTGGTGACATAGATAAATAAGTAAATAAGTCTTGACCATAGCAAGTTTCTGTAGTTCTAGGCAACATCTTCTTCTGCCTGTAGCTTTGAGATTCTTGCCTATACTGTTCATTTTATCTTGAATCTTGCAATAATGTGGTGTATTTATAATGTTCTGAAGAGAAGTAAATAATGCATTAATTAAATAATACATTAATCCTGGTTTTCGTTATTTTAAGGGAAGTTCCTGGTTTGGCATAAAGGACTGAAAATGTGAACTCACCAGGCTGACAAAATAGATAGCAAATAAAGGGAATTAAGGATTATCATGGATAAAGGGGAGCTTATCTCAGAATTTTGTCTTGCTCTACATTTTGAAGTTGTAAAGTTGGACTGGCACAGCCAAGTCAACTGGGCATCCTTTTAGGGAAAATACCTTTTTCTAAACTGATGGAGCACTGCTGACAAAGCCTTGGTGGAGATGGAGGCCTCCCAACAGGAGGGTAATTCTCTGTGTGTGGTTCATATTTTTTGAAGATGTGAGATGGCTGTAGGAGCAAAAGACATCCTGTAGACCAGTGCAAAGTAAGCCTGTGGTAGGAAGCTGTGCCAGCATAAGTGGGTCGAAACTGTGGGACAGCATCAATTAGTGTCTCTAGGCTCAGCTTAAGAAGTTAAGGGCTTTCACTGGTGACTGAGTGAACCTGGAAACAGCTCCTGCCACTTGTCATAAATAACTTACCAGTATCACTACTTGTGTAACACTGTCATAATCTAACAGGTAGGCAGAAAGCAACTTTTCAGAAAGTTCTGTGGGAAATGACAAATTGTAAGAAAGTTTTTGGTTTTTTTAATTGTCTTCAGTGAGAACCATGAAACAATTTGAGCATCAAAGATGCAGTGAAATTATTAAAACATTCTCCATCCTTATAACAGATTTCAGTGAAGACTTTCACTGTGTTTTATCCTACATTTTTCTTGACTGGATACTATGCTGAGGTTTGGTATTGAACAAAGAGGTAAAGCAATTCCCATGTGCCTTTTAATTGTCACTATGCTACAAGTTTTCCTCCTCATTGAACAGTTACAGTTTTGGTTTGTCTTGCAGAGTTGAGTGTAAGCTCTGGGAAAATCCAACAGGCTGATTTGTGTCATGTGTTCACTCAGAGCAATGTTGTTCCTCTGTTCTATTTTAGTATAGCTAATTGAATGTATTTTCCTAACTCATGTTGCTACTGTTATGTTATTGCAACTCTTCTGATGTTATTGGACAGCATAAGCTCACCAAACTCAAAATTTGTGTCTTCTTCTCTCACCATATGATTCAAACTGGGGAGAAAAAGACTATTTTTGATTTATAAACTGGAGCGGAGAGGAAAAGATACAGGAGTTTGAAAGAGCATCGGGTACCTCAAGCCTAGAGGCAGACATGCCTCAACCCATAGGAAGGTGTTTTATAAAAAATTTTTGTCTTGTTGCATCCCCCTTTCATAATATACATTTGCAGGTTAGATTGTATTCTTTGGGGTCTATTCTTTGAATCATATCATTATGAATTAAAAAGAAGACATCATATTCCCTGAGAAGAGCAACTACCAGACCTATGATTTATGAGAATCACAGATGAGCCATTTTTGTACCGCTGACATTATAATGAAAGTCTAGGGATCTTCCTTGAACTGGAGGTGGTATGTAGGGTTGCAAAAAGCAGCCAGGAGTTGAGTCACTGGACAAAAATTTATGCTCCTTGCCATGGGTTTTACACATTATAGAGACATAGCATGCTATGCTTAAGAAGGGATAATTATTATTGTATTTGTTTAAATAAATTTCCTGTTTATAGTACTATCCTGGCTCCAGCTAGGACAGGGCTAATTTTTCCTGTAGGCAGGAGGGGGCATGGCTAGGACCATGAGGTTATTCAATACCACCTCATGTCATTGCCTAGGATGGGGGAAGGAATTCTCTGAATCACTCTCTATTTTGTATACTGGATTGTAACTGTTTATTTTCTTATTTCATTGCTGTTTCCAGTAAATTGTTCTTATTTGATATTTATTTTTTGTGCCTCCAATTCTCCTCTCCAGCTGCCAGATGGAGAGGGGGAGTGGGAGGGGAAGCAAGCAGAGAGGTGCCTGGGTTTTGGTGGGAACACTTAATTGAGGAGTACCATTCCTAAACTACATCAGGTATTTAAAGAGTGTGGCTCTATCTACCCTTATCTAAAGCATCTCAATTTCAAATTAATGTCTGGAACTCGAGTTGTCTGGCTCTATATTCTAGAAAACAGTGGTGGCTAACATGTGGTCCATGAAGGTTCTAAATGGACATATTAATTTATGAGGTGCTGAATGGCTTTACTGATAATTGGTAGCTGATACTACTGGACCATAAGCAGGAGGTAGGATGCTCTGCACAGGCTTGAAGAAAGCTTGCTTTCTCTTCAGTGTAAGGAAATCCTCCCATCTCCACTAACAACTAGTGTACACACATACTAATGTTATTCACAGACACTCAACACGTACAGAAGATTCTGTCTCAGAGCTGTTATCTCTAGAAATTGTTCTGAGTTGGGCCCTGTTTCACTGTTTGAAAAAGGGAGGTGGGGGAAGAGAAATATATTACTTTGAAGCTCCTGTGCCATCAAAAAACCCCAGCAGTCACCAATACTTAGAATACATGGAGCAATGCACTGAGATTTGAGGAGGCATGTTGCAACATCGTGCCCTAGGTTATTTTTTTTAACTTTGTGTAGTCAATTACAGAAACTTTTGTATGTTCTGAGCTAAATACCCATTTGTTACACTAAGTATATGATACATAGCATTTGATTCAGTTGCCTCCCATTGCAGGAGCTGAAGAACTGTGCAATTGATCCCTGTGTGTGGAACTTCTGTTTGAGTCCTGTGAGAGAACTGATTTGAGTATTGTGAAGAGTAAAAAGGGGCAACTGTTTTACTTTTTATTTAGTTCCCTTTCCTACTGGTTTTCTCTGTATCAAATAACACATGAATTCCCTCACTCAGCACCACAAGACTTGCCTTGAAAGCACTTCTGGAGTTGTTTTTTTTTTCTGGATTACAGTTGTGCTAGTATATGTTAAACAAAGCATCAATTATACAATATATTAGAGGCTTTTCTGCAACCTTCACAATTTTACTTTTAAACTTGACAATTGCAGTGTTTTTTACTAGCTTCTTCTTAATGCTTCTTAAAGCAAGGAAAAAAAACTGAGAGGAGCAGTTCTTGGAAACTGGAGAATAGCAATACTGGAATATGTAAAGTACCAGGCATTTTTTGTTATATCACAGGGCATCATGAATACCCATATAGTGCTCATTGTATCCTAATTATATAAATGATCCAACCTTAAAACTGCATAGTCCTGTTTTTTACAATTATTTTCAGCATGCCTGTATTATCTTGTAGTGGGTGATGCAGAGATGCACTTACAAGGGCTTGCCTTGCAAGCTGATAACTTGCAAAAATGTAAATATTTATTAGGAACATGATAAATCAGTATAGGCAGAAAATGTTGTAAACACTGTGCAAGATTCTTGTTCCTGTCCATTTTTTTATTAAATAATCAGAGTACCAATGAGATAATTGATACGATTTTTCTGCAGCCCGTAGCTTCAGTAGACATGGACTGAAGTTATTCACAGTTTAGAGATTTTTCTTTTGATTTTGTATCAACTGAACATTTCAGAAGGTTAATGCAGATTGACGTTTCATTGCTGCACTTGTAACACAATCACGGGTGTGTTTGATAATCAGCAGATTTAACATTAAATTAACACAGATACCATCTATCATCTGTACCAGAAAGTCAGTGATGGAAAATAGATTCCTAGAACATAGAACATGGGTTGAAATATGGTCTGTTGGTGTGGTAGCTTGAAAATTTATGAAATGGTGACTTAGTGCCCAAAGCTGACACATGCAGGGGCAATTCATAAATCATAGAATGCTGTGGGTTGGAAGGAACCTTACAGATCACCAGTTCTGTCAACAGTACATGAATGAGATGATTATTACTTGTACAGCACTGCAGCTATAAGGATTCATTTTGCTGAAAGTGAAAAGAAACTATAAAACCAGTTTCCAGAGAACACTGTATTTTTCTTGTTGCAAATAAAAATGTGGTGGCTGTTCATGCCAGAATACAGAGCTGCTGGAGAGACATTTATGAAACACTGTAAATTCTTATGCTACTATTTATGTTACATTTGAAGCTACTTAAAGTTATTTTGTGATCTCTAACACTGAAGTCAGATTACAAATTTATATTAAATAAACTAGTTTGAAAGAGGGTACTGAATTTTTTGAGATTTGCTCAAGGTAAACTTGCTATCTATCTAGTACTCCTGATGCAAATGTGATCTCTCTATATATATGCCTTATAAGTGGTTATAAACGTAGCATATGCCATCACTGCATGTACTTTATGCACAAGAAAGACTACTGTTCTGGTTTGTGTTTGTGTTATTTAAGGAAAATAGCAATAGGACTGAAACCATTTTCATATGCCCTGATTTCTGTGTAACTTGCTCTCCAAGTTCTTGGTTGCTGAAAGAATAGATGGTTGGTTTCAACACAGTGATAACTGACTGAGCAATCCCTCTTCCTTCCAATATAAAAACTTTATTTGTTCACCTGATACATTACTTAAATTTGGTTGCTTCTGTAGAAACTAGTAAGAATAAAGCAAGGAGTAGCCCAATGTGTAAAAGGTATAAGTCACTAACATAACTAGTCTTATTCCACTCTTTGGAATATTTTAAAATGTTTGTGATACCGTTGAAGCAGAAGATGAGACTATTTTGATACCAGGTTAACATAGCACACAGCAGATTCCTTGACTCAGCAAGTTTGTATCTGAGATGAGTATTTAATGTGGTCAGTCGCAACATCTCTAGGCAGGTTCAAAAACACTGAAACCTCTTTAAAACACAGACACAGATTTTCCCCTTTCCTATCCTTCTCCATTCCTATGAAAAAGTGATGAAGGGAGGAATTCACAAAATAGAGGTGATAATTACAGCTGTAAACATATAAGAAGATATTATTTACCATAGACATACTATAAAATGTAAAGAACATTTATGCTAGGCTAACACTGTGGTATTAACCTTACACACTGGCACTGAGCCTTCACACTGCAGATGTGATGCAAAATTACTTTTTTCCTTTAACTAGTGTCATATGTAAAATATGTGCATCTATAAGCTGGTTACTGCATATATGTGAAGTATTGCCCAAGTGCAAGCATCTCAAAACCATGTGTCAGAGCACTAAATCATGATAGTTTAAATTTTAAAAAATATGATCATTTCTGCCTTCTTCCTTGGAAGTTAAGTTTTGAAACTTCTGCTTGAAAGCTAGACGGTGATTGTAATTCTGCTTTTGTTTTGTTGGTGTTGCAGGCACTTTGTCTGCCTATTCCCATAATATGAAACATTGCAAAAACCAGATTTAGCTTTGAACTTTGAAACCCCATCTCTGGGATCTCTAGAAATCTCAGTTTCTTGGTGGTCCTTTGTCCTCAAGGCAATGGAATTGCAAATATTAGCCACTGCGTTGCCTAAACCAGCCAGGGGAAGTGCCTAGTGCTAGAATAGACTGGCTGTAAATCCAGCCTCTAAGAGTAATAAAGTAAGGTGTTTATTATTGCTTATCACTTCTATGAGCTTGTTTCTGGAACAAGCTACAGCGAGGTCACAGCAGTAAGGACACTGTCTAGGTGAGGTCCTAAGCAGAAGAGGAATGTTCAAATCCTTTCCTTTGTCACTAGTAATATGCATTCACCTCAAGAGGGGCCTCAGTTACCATCTGATAGCATGGTATGTGTTAGCAAACCCAATCCTATTTGCTTCAGTTAATATTAAATATATATATATACATACACACACATATATATATACACACATATATGCAAGGAGTGGCCTCAGGTTATACCTGTTTCAGCTAAATTTCAGGGTACCTTTAGGGTAGAAATTTTACACCAGAGGGATGAGATGAACTCTCATTTTTTGCATCTAGGCTAAAACCTCTGCTTTCTGAAACGTGGAGCAAAAGGACAGGAGTACTTGTGTGTCCTCCCTGCCCTGCTCTTTGGCTGTGTTATGTCACGAAGTCACTCCTTACGTAAGTGGCAGCAGCTGAGAAGCAGCAGGTACAGAGAGCAGCGCCGTGTGAGTGTCCTGCAGGAGCTCCAGGTGTGGAGCTGCCCTTTCTTGAGCTACTTCAAGGGAGAGGTAATTCTTGGTGTGTAAATAGCATAAATATCAGTGCGGTAAAGAACTGTACTTGCAATAACATATGTACACAGGGAATCTACAGCCTTAGGCAGCATCTGAGCAGTGATTTTTAGGGATCATCTTTGCGTCTCCGGTGTCGTGCTGAGAAACTTAACAGGTGCAGAGCTCTGGGCACGGAGCTGATTTCGGCCTCCTTACTGCGGCCGCTCTGCCCGTGGGTGTTAGCCGCACTCCTCTGCCGGCAGCCGCGCCGAGCCGCCTCGGAGAGAGCTAAATCCTCCTGTTTCAGGAGCTGTAACTCCTAGCCTCGCACTTTAGCCCCAAGCCGCCGGGGCAGAGGGAGGAAAGCCCAGCCAGGCAGGGCTCCAGGGCCGGCGGCGCTCTCCCGGCCGGGAGATCCCCCACCCGCTTCCCCGGCAGAGCGGCTCCCGAGCGAGGCGGGCGGGCTGCCGCGGGGAGATGGCGCCGGGCAGCAGCTCCGGGCAGGGGGCCGCTGTCCCCCCCTCTGCGTGAGGGGCGGCGAGGCCAGGCCGGGCCCGGCCGGGCTGCCCCGCACCCCCGCCCCAGCCAGGAGCAGCGCCACGCGCCTCTCCACAACTCCTCCTCCTCTGCCTTATCGAGCGCTGGAGGCTGCTGGCGGCGCAGGGAGCGCAGGAGATACAAACAAGTGTGTGCGGCGCTGGGGGAGGGGGATCCCTGCTCCCGCTCCGGGAAAACGAGGTAAACTCTGCGGGCCGTCGTGATCCACGGGAAGCCGAAGGGCGGCGCGGGGCTTTGTTCCTAGCGGAGCGGAGGCGATCCGGCTGCAGAGGAGAGGAGAGGGGAGTGGAAGGGAGGGAGGCCCTTCGGCGGCGATTGAGGAGATGCCCCCACAGTGGCCGCTGCCGGGCGCCCGGAGCGCGTTGGGGCGGGAAGGGAGCAGCTCCCGGTGGTGGGGCCGGGCAGTCCCGAGGGATTGGGAGCCCGTGCACCGGACAGCGCTGGCGAGTCGGTGTTAGCGGGAGGGGAGGTGGCGGCGCGGCGCCGCAGGGAGGGCGGGATGGCGCCGGGCTGGGGCCGTGCCGGCCGCGGGAGGCTCCGGCCGGGGGGCGGGAAGCGCTCCCGGGTCTCTCTGCTGGCTCGCTCCGTGCCGGGCAGCTTAGTGGCCAGGCACTCTTTTCTCTCAGAAAGTTACTGCAACCTGTGGGTTTGTCAGGCAGGGGACCCCCGGTCTGGAGCTGAGGTGCGTCCGCCAGCGGAGAGCCCCCCCTTCCCTCCCGCTTTGCTCCTGGGGTCGCCGTCCACAGGCAGCCCTTGCTGGCGCTGCCCTGGACCACTGCAGCGCTTCTGTTGGTGTGTGTGATAAATGGTGTTGTCTTTGGTACCCACCCACATCTTTCCCCATGCCCAGCTTTTCTGAGCTGTAGGCGGTGTCTTGCCATCCCTGGCTAAAACTTCCAGCTGCTTGAAGCTCTCTGGTGCCTTATTTAGATAAATGATCCTTCCTGAGGATTGAGATTCAGGATTTTTGTGTGTCTTCTGACAAACGTCCAGGTCTTAAACAGCTTTTGGCATTGGTGCTGGCCAGTAGCAGAGGCTCCACAGCTGTGATCCTCCATGTCGGGTGGTCTCCTGGATGTTAAGGAGTTGCACCTTAACCAAGAGTCGCATTTCCAAGCCTAGAATTAGGTGAGAACTACGGTATTTTCTATAGTTTGGATTTTTATTTTGGAATGCTGCTTTTATGTTTAACAGCGTGGGGTTTCTTTTTCTTTTTGCTTTTTTCTCAGTGCTGAGAAGTGACTGGTGGTAGTCATTACATTTGTAATTGCAGTGTTTACTTTCTACTAGGTATGAAATGAAACAGTAGTGAGAGCTACAGAGGCTTTGGGACTATTTTATGTGATGTTTGCTAGGAAATTTCCGTGTGCTGCTCAACTTCGACTGATTACAGATGCCTCAGGCTGGCTAATTTTTAAAAGAAGGAGCTACAGGTAGTCTAGGCTAAGCA
>JAOTQP010001286.1:54907986-54942675 GCA_026413545.1 Cichladusa arquata
ATCCAGTGGGAGACCCAGTGGAGAGAGGGGTCCCTGCTTCCAGGCTGGAGCAGCCTGTCCATGGAGGACTGCACCCCATGGAAGAGTGACCCACACTGCAGCAGTTTTGGGAGGACTGTCTGCCTGTGGGAGGAACTCACATTGCAGTGGTTTTGAGAGGACTGCTGCTTGTGAGATTGGTGCCATGCTGGAGAAGTTCATGGAGAACTGTCTCCTGTGGGAAGAGACCCCATGGTCTCATAGGGGAAGAACTCCTGTCCCTGAGCAGTGGAAAAAAATCTCGTGTGATGAGCTGACCAAAATCCCTACCCCCTGTCTCCATGTGCTATCATTGGGAAGGAGGGAGGCATTGAGGGGAAAAAAAAAAAAGTGTTTATAAGGGCTTATTTTACTATTCATTATCCTCCTCTGATTTTGTTAGTAATAAATTTACTTTGTACCTCTAAGTTGGGCCTGTTTTGCCCGTGGAGTGTCTTTTCCTGGTCCTTATCTCGGCTCATGAATCCTTTGTTATTTTTTTTTCTCTCCTCTGCCCATCTGTAGCAGGGGGAGGGTGAGCGAGCAGCTTTCGTAGGTGCCTGGCGTTTGGCCAGTGTCAAACCACGACAGTATTCTGGGTAATTGTTCTAATTTCAAAGATTTTGACTTTTTGCTCTGGGAGGGACTGGAGGGATATATATGTGTGGATGGGAGGTGGTGAACATTCCTGAAGGGGATTAATTTTGAGGTGACTTAGACGCTTTGATCCTTTCCATCTGCAGGTTGGCTTGTTTTAGCTTGCTAATATAGGGATAGCAAATTCTCGCCTTCCTTTTATGTTTGGAAAAATGCTTATAGCCCACACATGACTCTGTAATTGGGGAGGGATTGTTCATTCTTGCCTGCAGGAAGACATTTCTCTGTCTGCTGACACGGAGCTCCAGACTAGATAGAGGGAATGCGAGAAGAATGTAGATGGGAAGCAGGGCTGCACAACAACTAAGCTACAACTCTTGAAGAAATTGACACTAATTCTCCAGAACAACATCGTGTATTCTTCAGGATGAGGGAAGTAAAATTGCTTAGTAGCACTCCAAGCCTCCTCTGTATCTCAGTATAATGTTGTGTCTGTTTGTAGTACTTGGTTACTGTGTAGAAACTTTAATGAGTTTAGGAAAATTTTATTTATTGGCAGTCCACAATAATTCATTCTCATGAAGATGTTTTTCTTGTTTATTTCAGCTTCAGACCTCTTAAATGTGGGTAGAAGGGATCATACACATTTACGTGACCTGAAAATAGACAAAGGGCTGGTGATAGCAAATTTTATGCTCTGCTTCCCAACCAAACATCTTAAACACTGTTAAGCTTGTTCTCTGTTGAACTTGTTTTACCCTGTCTCCTCTCAAGTTTCTCTTTTAAGTCAAGATTTTCCAAAAGAATGACAATTTTCTTTGCATTGTATTTTTTCAGAATTCTGCTTGGGTGCTTATCCTGCAGGTAAAACAGCACTGGTCGGGTTACAGAGTGATTTAATCCCCTCCCTCTTCCCCACCCCGGAAGGCATTCTGAAAAGTTTTGTATGTGCGCATGTGCCATGTGGAACTTTTCGTCTCTCTGAGAGTATTTATTTCTTAGTAAGATAGAAACTAGCAGCACATAAGTCAGGGTCCTGGCATAAGCTTATAGTTTTTTTTTTTTTTTTTTAGTGGAATTTCCCCTGGTGTTGCTTCTACATGTAAAGATTTTGCTTCGGGTTGGGGTCACTCTTTGATCATTTTAGGATCTCATAGAATTTTGTTCAGAAATGTGTTTGACAAAGATTGTGTTCTAGGATGAGTAAATGTAGTCTGCCCAGATTTGATTTACCTTGATGCTTTTGTAGTTCTAGGTGCATTGGGGTCCTAAGGAAAGAATATTAAACACTCTTCTCACCCACCTCACAGCAGTCTTTTAAAAAAAGAAACTAGGGGCAGTTGAAATCTCCTGAACTCACAGTGACTGTCAGCTGCTGGTAGCTGGGCCTCTGCTAACAGGGGGTTGTGTATTTGAGGTTAAATTTGAGTGAACCGAATAAAGCATGGGTGTTTTTTTTTTTTTTTTTTGTTTTAGGGATCTTGGGTGATATAGTAGTGTTAATAAAAAATTAACAGAATTGGTAATTCTGCGATCTGCTACCATTTTTCAGGAGCAGTAAGTGGTTTCTAGTGATTGAATTGCTTTCTTAACAAATGTCTCTCAGAAAAGAAGCTGATGACTAAAGCAAGTTGAGTGAGTCAAAGAAAATGAACTGTACAATACCTGTAAAAATGGTTTTGGTTTTTTTTTTTTGTTTGTTTGTTTTTTTTTCTTAGGACTGTGTTAGATATTGGCACTTATTATATGAGGACCTTTGGGAGACCTTGGAGGATGGTTGTTTGTTGCTGTCTCTGCGGAAGTATTTGCTTCTAGATTTAGATAGGTCAGTCAGTGGTGAGAAGGAAGTCCTAGCATGGGTCATGATGCAAGTAAGCATTGCTGCAGATTATTCTATACAAGCTTATGCTGACTGGAATGCTTGGAAATGATGACATGAGTTGGACAACTCTAAGTCTAAATTCCAGGTCAGCTGATTCTGCTAGAAATTCTCACTGAGATTGCCTTGCTTTCCTGAGACTGAGCTCACTGGAGCACTGAGTTACACAAATGAAATCTTAATCTCAGTTCAGGCAGCCTGGTGTTTGAGGGTACTTCACATAAACCAAGAAGTCTGTAAGAGGTTCTCTCCTTTTCACAAAGCACATTCTGTCACAGAGAGACAGTTAAACCCAGCCATCCTTCCAGAGTCAGAGTAATAGGAAGATAATAAATTTTCTGTAAAGTGTTACTAGGACAAGATATATCATTTAGTCTGAAGACATCTGTCTGTACTCACAGCACCAGCAAGCAGTGAGAGCAAAAAGGGCATCTATATGTTGCGGTACAGGAGTTATACAACTATTAGGTTGTGTATACGTGCATGTTTTACATGGAAAAGATTATTTTTTCATGGTTGAGTGAATAGAATACAGTAGTTCAGGTTACTAAATTGCAGAATTTGGTTTGGCTTAACTTTAAAGAATTTTATCACTTGTTCGAAGAAAAATACTTCATTCTTTATTTGCTTGCAAAATGATATTTCCTTGTTTAAAAATATGTGCACTCATATTGGTGTCTTACCACCTGTTCTTTCATCAGTAAGTTTTGTTTGCCAGAGTTCAAGTTGCTATCATGGATAAACACAATATGCTTGTGACTGTATGGAGGACGTTGTGGGGACAGGTTGGAGTCTCAGGTGCACATGGTGAGCTGTGGCGTATTAGGTTGTTCAAGGTGGTAAAAGAATAACTGGAAAGCAAAAAGGTGGACAATTAATTGCAGGTGAGGGAAGGTGACAGTTGCAGTCAGTGTAATAACAAGCTGTGAATTGTACTTAAGCTGAACTGAAAACTGGTTTGAACAGCTGTCTGGCATTTTGCTTTCCTTTATGGGCTTCCCCCTCTGCCGCCACCCTTCCTGCTGCCCCCTGTAAAAAAATTCAGAACTAGTGGGATCTGATACAGGTCTGAAATGAAATATTGCCTTCATCTCTGGTAATAATATTGGGAAGCTTTTTCAGATGCTTTGGTAAACATTTTTATTTCTTGCTTAACTGCTTTTTTGATTTACAGAGGAGAAATGGATATACTTAGAGCATACCTATGTGGCTGTGTAGGGGTTAAGTGCTATTTAAAAATTGTTATAGTGAGGGAAAAAAGGTTTCTAATTCTAGTGAAGTATTTTTGGAATTTGCCCTGTCAGTTAGTAATATTTCACTAATTAAAGCAACCCTTTATTTAAAACAGACTCGTAACAGTTCATCTGGAGAACTGGCTTGTGGGCAAACTGAGGTATGTTCATTCATCAGTGATTCAACATATTTTATATGCTGATGTTTCTGAAGTAATGCTTTTAACTTGGAAGAAGGTAATCACGTATGTGCACAACTCGTGGTTTCTCTACTGCTGAGGGTTGCAACTTATAAAAAATTTTACTGCCTTACAATCTTGTGTGTAGTGAAAATTAACAAACAAAACAAGCATATAGTCACTAGGCTCTCTTTGGCTGTTAGTATCAGGTTTGTTTGGCAACATTAAGACATTATAAATCCTTGCTGAAAGAACATTATGAAGAGGCAGTTCTCTCTTTCCCCCTTTCTCTCATATACACTCTTGCTTGGGAGAAACAGTATATTCTGACTGTAGTTTGTTCTATGTGCTTATATGTGTTTGTATAAACGTGAGTTCTTGTTTGGTAATTCTACTTTTGCTGTAACGGAAAGGACAGGACAGGGCCTATGTTGATGTACAGTGGCAGTTGAAAAATTTTACAAATTTTCCTGCCCAAAACTGCATTATATGAAAAAAGTCACATAATTCTAAAAGGTCAACATACAAATCTTGAGCTGACTGTACACTTGCAAGTGATGTTTTGCCAGTACTGCAGAATCACTGCTTGCTCTTAGTTGCTTGGTGTTGTCAAAAGGCTTGCTGCTTGCTGAGAAGTTTACTTTGCCAGATAAAAATATTTTGAAAGAGTAAAACCTCTAACTGTCTGGCTTTTTGGGTGAAATCTGTTGAGTGATGAGGATCTGCTAACACTTTTGGCTGGACTGAGACTTGCTAGCTTTTTTTTGAGAGATTACCTCTTCTTCAATAATAGATGACCGCAGACACACCTCAGGTTGTGACAAAACAATATTTGTGCTTTCCCTTCACAACATTTATAAAAATACCAGCCTGCAGACCTGACTTGTCAACAGACCTGCAAACAAACATATCCAGGCAATAAAGATACTTCAGAAGTTTTAGTTGGTTTCAACAGCAGTATTGATACACTACATGATATGCTCTGTAATAATGAAAATGCTACTGGAATAATTGGATGTTAAAACTAAGCCTTTTAAATGAGCTTTCTGTGGTCTCGCATTTTTTTTGTTACGAATTTCCATGAAATTTCAGATTTTGGCAAGTGTGTAATGAGACTATTGCTTTTGTAAATTGCTGTGATCTAGAAAATTATTTGAAGAATCTGTTCTAGAAGTGCATTCTGTTTTTTTTTTTTTCTGTGGGGCAGAAGGAGTAGTAACTGCTCTGATAATGAATGAAACCCTCTGAAAGTGCAAGAAATCTAACCTGTGATAAAGTAGAAATTATGGCTTTAAAGGAGAATTTGTTTTCTGAGAAAAGAGTAAAGCGTAAAAAAGCAGAACACTCTTCCAGTGTGTCAATATGAAAGTACCCTTGGTGCTATAGATGTAAATTGAAACAGAAGATCCCTGATAAAGTGATACTGATGAGACTGGGGAGTTTTGATGAGTGAGGGTTTGTGGGGCTTTGTGGTTGGTAGAAAGAGGAAGTTGGTGTTTCAAGTGTATTCTTTGGGCCTTTGAAAAAGATAATGAAAATCAAGTTAAGTATGTGTTTTGGTGAATTTTTCTTACTGTGATAAGAGATCCTGATTTGAGTGCCAGAGAAATAACAAGGATAACCATTTAGAAATTTAAAGTGCATGGTTTTTTTGAGCCAAAAGGAAAGAGCAGGTCAGTTGAGTTAAGCAACAGTAGCATTTTATGTAAGTGTTTTTCTTGATGTAATAGTTTAACTATTTGTCCTTGGGTGAGTGTCCAAGTTAATCAGCTACAGAGCAGTCACTGTATAATAACTCCATAAATGTCTGTTGTGTTTGATTTTCATTTCCACAAGAGCTTTAGGTCTTGTAGCTGAATGTGATCCTTGTACTTACGCCATTTTACATTATTCTGGTTCATTCATACAGCAGAGGAGAGGAATTAAAGTTCCAAGCCTCAGGCCAGTAGCAACAAATCTTTTCCTGGCTGGATGAGAACATAGAGTGGTCCCAGTTGGTTGCAGCCTGCACTAGTCAGTGACCTGAATTTATGAAATTTGTCAAGGTGCCTATCTTCTTGTACTCTTATTAGAGGTAAACATTTGAATGGGAATAGCTAACTGAAGAGGTGGAGGCCATTAGGACAGGCAGGCAAGGGCAATCGTATCTCCAGCCTGTGACTGAAGTGACTGTGAAAATTATTATTAATAAGGTGGGATTAAGGTTAATTTAATTAAAATTCTTCTATATATATATGTATAAAAAACTGAGGTTCAGCAGAAGTAGGTATAATTATTAATACATAATAATAATTATTATATCGTAAGTATTATTAATGTATTATTATTAACTTGCTATTGATTCATTCTTTTATCATAACATCGAATGCTTTGCTGCTAAATTTGCTTACATTTGCTCTCTGGAATAGGTAGGTAAAGGTTGAACCTGACATGGCAAGAGCTTTCCCTTTCTGTATGGCAGTGTGAGTGCATCTTGTACTCGACATGTCTGCCAAACAGCCTAGTTTCCATAGTACTGATTCAGGTACCAAAATGTAAAGGATGATTAGAGCTGGAAGCAGTGTGAGGATTGGAAGAGGAGCCTCGTTTTGCTGTTTGTCACAGTGAG
The DNA here is from genome assembly GCA_026413545.1 of Cichladusa arquata. Taxonomy (NCBI): domain Eukaryota; kingdom Metazoa; phylum Chordata; class Aves; order Passeriformes; family Muscicapidae; genus Cichladusa; species Cichladusa arquata. The sequence goes on from JAOTQP010001286.1 coordinate 54,914,500, forward strand.
CAACGTGTCTGGTACCATCAGGTGAATGTTGATTTCTCCTTAGCATTTTTAAAAATAGTTGTGCGTCATGAAAATATTGTTCTAATATGAATGATAGTTTCAACCAGGAAGTTTTAACCCGGAAGTTTTGACACTAGTGCTTGCTGTCGTTTGTTTGTTCGGGGATTTTTTTGTGTATCATTTGTCTTCTTCAGTAAAGATACAAGCCTGCCTAGTACCTGCACTATCTCAGTTTCCTCTGATTTGTTTAGGTGGTGAGTGTGGGTTCTGTATATCATCTGTGTGGTTAGTAGCAATAAGGGAATATGGTCGAGGCTTTGATCCAGTATACTGCTTTGACATAAAACACTTGTGTTCAGTGGTACCACCAATTTTATAGTATCAAAAAAATAAAAAAAAAATTTAGAAGGTATGCAAAATTTACAGTTGCAAGTAGGGTGCTTTTCGTCAGCTTGTGTTTTCAAAGATCACACAGGAACACCAGGATAAATGCAAAATAAATGACTAACCACAAGTTGTCTACTCTCCAGTGAAAGTAATGAATTTGCATCCCAGAGCAGGATTATTGAGTAAACATTTCTGATTTTTGGGGTGGCACTTACCCTATAAAATTTTTTGTAATATTAGTTAGATTCCATTTCCTGAAAATGGTTGATTGTAACTTGATGGAAAAAAAATTGTTAAAGCTTCAGTAAAAGAGCAAGAAAAAGTGAAACTAGATGTTATAAAAGAAATCAAGCCTTACCCAAAAGTGCACAATGGAGATTTTAGTTTTCCACAGGAGGTTCTCTCCTGCTTCCTAAATTACTGAGTACAAAATTTTGTAGGCTAAAAATTTTGAGTCCTTGGGTTTAATGAAATGCAAAAAACGTTTCTTTCTATTTTAAGTTGTTATATAAAATATGTTTGTTTAGATTACTGTTTGGAACAGTCTTAACTACATTAAGTAAGATAAATTTATTAAAAGAGGAAATAGATAAGGACATAATTCCAGGCTTATACAGAGAATGTTGTTTTCAATATGAGTTTACTATCATTAGTGCAGATGGTAATCTGTATGGGATTGCTTGTTTAACTAGAGCTGTTTACACACTGAAACAGGAGCATTTGGAATACCATTACTTCTGAAGTACCTGCTTTGGTGTGGAGAGCATAGGTGTTGAGTGAAGATGCTTTGGCCAGAGATGCTGGTCTGCACTCTGTCCCTTGCTTAGTGTAACTCCAGCTTTTCAAAGTATAGCAGCCAGGTAGGCTTCATGCAGTCCTTAGTACTGTCTTTGTTAGTAGGTCCTATGAGCCATGCTGATAGCCTGGGTTAAAATAAAGTAGGTAAATAAGGGAATGTGTGGGGAGAGGAGGAAACTGAACTGAGATTGCCATTTCTTCATCGTGCTGGATGCCTTTAATGAGATCTTGCAGACTTGGAAAGCTCATTACCTTCTGCTTTTGAAGATGTAATAACCTGACTGATGACCTCCCTGATAAATGCACTTTCAGTGTTTATGCTTCCTTAGTACAGCAGCTGCTGAATGCACATATATATGCAGTGTGCAACTGTCAGCTTCCTTACCTCTATGTACTTCTGGATGCTGATTTTTTTCTGGAAGGTTGTGGGTAGAAAAGACGTATCTGAAAGATATAATTTCTGTGCTTGCACATCACGTGCTTGAAGTGCTAAATTGAAAATGTATTAGTGTTGCGCACTTGCCTCAAGCAGGATTGTCAGGGTAGGAGAGAAAACTCAAGCTGTCAGCATAAATGAAATGGGTAAAAATTAGTGTCAGTAATATTTCTTCTGCTTCTTAGTGACTGATTTAGTCACATACATCTTCATTCCTCTCAACTATTTTTTTTTCTGGCCAGTGTTCTGAGGCATAGCTGCTTCTGTCTGTCCTTTTTCTAGTGCAGGTCTGACCTCTTCTTTTGCTTTCTCTTCTTTCTTTGCTGAATTTGGTAAATTTCCTTGTTGTTCTTTGTTAGATTGTTCCTAATGGTTTCCTTGGAAGATTTCCCTTTTTTTTTTTTTTTTTTTTTGGTGATTTTTAAGTAACTGTTTTGTTTATTTTTAATATCTGGTTCTTACCACATCAGAAATTGCTACAAGAGAACTCTTGGTAGCTCTTTGGTATTTGGTCTTGTATCTGCATTATGTCACGAGAGAGTTAGGTTGCACTTTGCTGCAGTCCTTTGTTGCTTCTGGAAACAGGCTCATTTGGGACTATCAAGATAGAGGAAACATACAAGTGAACTCAGTGTGCTTGTATACCTGCAAGAGTTCACCTGCAGTGGGAAAAGATTTCATTAGAGAGTCTATGTATAAGATAATTTAAAAAAATCTTTAGCTGGCAGCATTTTGAGGGTAGATGCCTGATGTATCTTAATTTTAACTTTTCTTATCCTCTTCTTTTTTTTTCGTGAACAGAATAAACCAAGTATGTTCAGATATAGCCATTTCCCCCCTGCTATTTAAATACATGAATTCTTAGTCTTCAGCTGTCTAGCTCTGACTATGTGGGAGTTCCAGTCATTATGTAATAAAAGCAGTGTTATAGTTTCAGAGAAGACAAGGTCATTTAACAAAGAAGAAAAATAGCCATTGAGAAACACTGAACTTTCATGAAAAGCAAAGGACAGTCCTTTGCTGCTTTCAGACATTTCCTTTCTATGGTGTTTTCCCATACAGAACAAAGTGTTGGTTTACCAATGAGATGAGGATAAAATGGATAAGTTTTTCAGTGTCTGATGTAATGATTGTCTTAATGGACTGTCTATCAGTCTCCTAATTGCTATTCCACTTATACAGATTCATGAACAGTGGAGAAATGGAGGTGTTGAAACAGAAATGCAAAGAAGTGATGAAATGATGTCAGATTTGCTGCTATTTTATGTGAAAGGAGTGAACCTCAGGTTCCCCTGTGTGTTCCTGTTGGGAGGAGAGGGAGTGAACCACTGCTCTGTAGAGGTGACTAATTCCTAGGAATATTAGGATAAAAGAGAGCAGTGAGGATTTGGCTGGAGACAGGCAAGAAGGTTGCGTCTCTCCAGCACGCAAAGTGTCGCTCTGCCTCCATTCTGCTGGAAGAAATGTTGGACTACTAATGGACATGCATTCAGATAACCCTGGGTACTGTTTTTCTTCAGCCCGTGTTGCCCACTTCTATGCAGATGTGCACATATTATTTTCTGGGCTGAAATCTGAGCCAGATCATAAGGGGAAGAACTTTTTGGAAAATTGCAAACATTATGAAGTTTCTATTTGTTGTTTAAAATTGGAGGTGGTCAACTTCAAAGTTAAAATAGGCAAGAGAAATTTATTTAATTACCAGTCTTTTTTCGAACACTTTATTCTCTTATATTACCTTTGCATCTTGTAGAAATAATTTTTTCAAAGAAAGCTGGTAGTGCTTTGTCACAAGAATTTAAAACTTTGAGAAGAGCGCCTGCAATTGATGAAGGACCTAGATGGTCTAGATGAAGGACCTTCTCTGAGGTGAACTGTCTACAAAGGACAAATGTGCGTGAAAGAGCAGTAGATGAGACAGATCATCTCTCTTATTAGGGAGCAGTGAAGTTGCTTGTACGTTTAGTTATGGCTCTTTCTGGATAGATCATTTGGTAGGGTGGCTAAGGCTCTGGACATGCAGAGACTAGGTTTATTCTGCTGCCTTTCTATTGCATCTTGTGCTGCCTTGTGTCTGTCTGGCTTTTAACTCGTTAGTTCAGAGCTGTAAGTGAGAGAGCTAATGTGAAAAGCTTTGTGTGTGAGGGCAAATACAATTTTCTTTTCAGCTACTAAGGTGTTTTTTGAAATTATTCTGGCAGCAGGAATTAGAAGCAGCTATGTCTGGAGATGTAGATCTAGAGTACTAGGCTGTATGAATGCTGTGTGGAGCAAGTCTATCCTTTTGGATTGTTACCTTGAAGCATGTATCAGATCCCAGCCTGTATAAAAGCATGGGGTAGGGTGATGGAAATGGTCAGGGGGGTGGAACAGTTGCTTTTTGGGAAGGGACTGAAAAGATGAGGACTCTTCACTGTGGTTTTTCAAAAGCATAAAGATGTTGGATAAGTTAACATACAGAGCTAGTTATACAGTCCCACAATGCAGAAACTAGTAAGTGTCAGACATGGTGGGAGTTTACTTTAAAATGAACAAATAAATATACTCTCTGCTGTTTCAAGTATGACTTTTTGGAGTGTTCTGCTGCAGAGTATTGTGGGGCAGACAGTACCAGCGTGTTCAAAGCAAGAGTTTGACAGAACTAGTGGGAAATGGGTCCATTAGCACAAACTGGGAGGATGAGTTTGGGATGGACCTACTAGCATGCATGTACATGCAGGAGCATGGAGGGAGTGGGACACTGAAGGGATAGGGCTGGCTTGCTCTGCTTTAATAGTGTCTCTCTGAAACAACAGTGAAGTACTTGTGGTGTGAAGGAGGTGGAGTTGTGCTAACCCAGTAAGGCAAAGCTTATGTTTCAAGCCGTATTTTTTACAGTTGGCTTTTGATACACTGAATAAACATTGAATGAAAAGTTGGTGCTTTTCACTTCTGACCTTTTCCTTTAGATCTGTATGGCTTGTAAGGTCATTTGAACAGAAACTTGCTTTTCAGGGACTTTTTTTGGTTGTTTTTTTGTTTGTTTGTTTTTTTGAAAAGTATATAGGTTTGAAACCCTGGTACCTGGGCAGAATTTCTCATTAAAATAATGAAGACCTGAATTTCTGTAGTATGAGAAACCACAAAGGCCTCTGCTGCTTAAAAGTGTACCAAATGTTTTCAACAAGCTGGGAAAAAACTCCTTTGTCATTTTATGTTACTTTTTTGGCCCCTTATGCTTGTGCGGTAAGACAGTTTTGTACTACCAAATTACATGATTTTTTTTCTTTTTGACAAGAAGTTTACTCCACTGGTTTGAGACATTTCTTTCCTCACAGACTTCTTCGTGTGCTCTCACTTGAATCACAAGTCAGGAGCAGACTCCACTTGGAGAATATTGCTGGTTTGGGTTGTATGATCCTAAGTCATAGCTCTCTTCTCCAGCTTGGTCTACTTGTTTATCTTTCTGTGAAATGCCTTGAATGAATGAGGAGGAAATGGGCTGTCTATAACAAATACTCCATTGTCTTTGAAATTCCCCTGAAGTTATTTGGTAATAGTGTTAGTAGTAGAACTAGCTATTTGTGTACGTTTTAGGATGTATGTGTAAAAAATATTTTTATACATATATATATATATATACACACACATATATATACACGTATATATATATATATGTTATGTCTGTTGCTGTAGAAATAATGTTTGTGAGCGAAACAGCCAGAAATGCCTTATTTCAGCCAGTGTAAAAATACTTTGGTGTTCTTATTCTTTTGCCACTATCCCATATTCTTGTCATGTAGCAGAGGTTCTGCAATATTTGTATATTCACTGGTGGTACTTGTGGATGTACTTAAATGTGTGTGGTAGGTTTAGTTAATGTCATTCAGCTAAAAGAGTGCTACTTTTGAAGCAATAATACATTTTCTAAGAGATTCTCATATATGAAAGCTGCAGAGAATCTCATGCTATGCTCTTTGCTATTTCTGGGAAGTTCTTCATTGTATATTCATAATATCCTTGTGCGAGACTTTTGACATAATCACTTTTTATAGTCACCAAGAAGCTGTGGTCAGCCCTGTTTTAAAAACCAGGTTTGGAGGAGAGGTAGATCGTTTATTACTTGGTCTGTATTTATTGCAGGCATTCTTAAATATTTTTCTGGGAATGAAACCTGCAGCAAATGTGGAGTACTGGTTCAGGAGGAGGAAAGTTAAAAAATGTTCTTTTACTGCATGGAGAGTAGAGAAACTCAAAACTATTTTGTTTCAGCAGTATAATGCCTACTCTTGTATTCTGGGCAGCTCTATCTCATCAGTATTTGCTTGAGGAATGCTAGTTATGGGAAAGTGTGGGTAACCTGAAGGGGTTTTATTCTTTGGTTTTTCCCTGGGATCTCCAAGTAACTGGGCAGAAATCATGTGACTTCTGTGGTGCACTTCAAGTAAGGGAAGAGGGGAAGTGGAGAAATAACAGAAGTAACTATGAGCAGACTTAACGGAAAGGGCTGAGAGGTGGCATTCCTCTGTTTGGTGTGCTGTTTTTTGTTAGTCATGTGATTTATTTGTATAGCTTAGTTTTGCAGAGATTTCCTTTTTTGAACTGGAGATGGGCCTTTTAGCCTATAAAAGGTGGTGAAATACCTATTCTGCTAATACATTGCTGGCCCCTCTCTTCATATATTTAAAATAATAGTTGTGGATTTAAAGCTACCTTGGAGAGTAGAAGAATGCACAAGGAGAGTCCTAGGAAATTGCAGTACAGGTTGGTAAGTTAGAGGATAAGGAAAAGCAGTTTGTATGACCACAGGTGGGAAGCAAACAAAACATAGTTTTGCTTTATATGATTCTGCTGTTATGCTAAGAGGCCATGTAAAATTCAGCAGGAATAGTCTGCCATAGGGAAAGTTAATAGGGCTTTGTATGTATGTTTATAATTTTCTTTTAGCTGAAATGTGACATGGATTTTTACAAATTTTGGAGGTGGAGAAATAATTGGAGGTTTTGGCTTCCTCATCAACACAGAGTAACACCTGAAATAAATTATTTAATTTCAAAAGTCTAATAATTTTTGTTGAGATTTGTATTTTCTCATAAATATAAATTGATCGCTGCCTGCATGACTTTGTAGGGAACCAGTTCTGTTCACTAAGTGCCTTTTTTATGTTTGTTTCTAATGGAGCATGTATGTGTGTGAATATAGTTATATAGATTTCTTGAAGATTATTTGAAAAGGTTTAATTTTAAAATATTACTTGATTATTTAATAAAAGATCTAAACCCTCTTGACTGCCACTTTAAAGAATGAACTGTTATCACAATTGCAGTTCAGATGTTGAAAACATGGAGTTGAAATAAACTAATGTTGCTTAGGTCTATTATTCATTGCAACATTAACTGTTACGTTATGAAATTTGGGAATAATATTAGGAATACCTATTCCATAGGTGTAATGAACCAGTGCTGAGTCTGTCAAGAAGGAATTGCTGTATTGGTATTGCCAAAAAGAAAGTTGTGGATCTTGACTATTTTAATCTGTATTGGCTTAATTTCAGTCTGGAGAGTTTTTTATGTAAATTGCCTTTGACAGAGTTGCTGTGAATTCTGCATCTGATGATGTTTGGCCTGTAGCTACGTAATGAAAATGCTTTGCCACGAGTAGTATTTGAAATTCATCATAACTGAGGATGCATCTGTAAATTTGTACAGTCTGCAGAGTTACATTGATGTAAGTCTGGGACAGAGTTCCAGCTTCATTAGATTTCTGCCACAGATTTCATTAGATTTCATTAGATTTTGCCACAGAGAGCACAGCATGGCAAAATATTTCCAGAGTAATTTTCATAATGCTGTCAATTGAGACCACATGTAATTACAGCCTTTTCTTTGGGCAAAACCTGAGTCTGGAGCCTGTGGTTCTGCACTGTTCTCTTCCAGGTTTTGCTCCTAACAATTATATGAACTGTAGATTCCAGTCTTGAGCCTCATGAAAGTAGCATTGCTTGCTGTCTGGTGTATTTGCTTTGCCTTCCCTCTGTGCTTCCCCCCCACCCGCCTTCTTTTTATATGTTTTTCTTTCTTTTTCCTTGGTGTCTTTCTTTGTGGTTCTCCACTAAAGCTGTACCAGATGACAATAAAGAAACCTTTATCTAGGCTTTTGTAGATTTCACAGTAGATGATGCCGAGTTTTTGTGTAAGGAGACTGTAAGTTGTGGGTACAGAACTTCCTAAATGAACTGTTTAACTGAATTGCTTGGAGAGCCCATAATGGAATGTGCCTAAAATAAACAACAGGGAACAAAACATGCACATTTTTAAATGCAGATGCCAAGACTGCAATGCAGAATATCTCCTAAACGCCACAGAGAAAAATTGCTTTTGGTTTTTATGTTATAAATTAAATGGACAGACTGACTAGTTGATAAACTCATGTCAAGACCTACTTACACTAAACTCCAGTATGTAAACTGTGAGTTAGGACAATTGTCTTTCTTTGTTATAGTGCAGGTGCCAAGGTTTACAAAGAAGTGTTAGGTAGGAGAAAAGGAGAAGCAGACCTAGCTACAGAATAAATTTACAGTGGAGTTTATCCATTAATTACTTCAAAAGTGCAAGCTCTGCTAAACTCATTTTCAGAGATAGTCACAAACATGTCACAAGAGTAGAAGTGTGCAGGGAAGAAGGGAGGATAAATTTAAAATGAGAATTGTGGTTTTTTGTTTTATAAGTTTACAAAGAGAAATTGCAGCAACCAGTGGAGTTTGCGAGATTGTGCTTTTATTTTTTATTTTTTTTTAATATATATAGAAAAGGCTGTGGAAATGAGGAACTCTCAGCTCTTGGGGAGCAATGCTCAAACTCAGTATGGCACAGAACCTCGTTGTGCTGGGTTAGAGAAGTTACCTGCATGTAATGACACTTTTTCTTCCTCCTAGACCCCTGACTCCTTAAAAGCATCTCCTGTAGTTTCAAAGGCAAAAAAAACAATAATGAGATTTTCCAAAACTAATAACTTGGATCTGTTTGCAATCAGTTATGTTCCTATGAAGTTCTGGAGTTCAGTTGTTCTTTTTCTTTATTGTTTATTTTTGATATGAATCATACTTCTGACAGCCTCTTCCAATTTAACCCGAAGTAACATGCTGCAAATGTCATACAGGGGAATTTGTGCCTTCGATTTCTACAAGAAGTGATCAAAGTGTCTAATTACCCTGGTTTTAGCTAGGGTAGAGTTAATTTCTTCTCAGTAGCTGTTACAGTGCTGTGTTTTGGATTTGGTATAAAATGGTGTTGATAACACACTGCTGTTTTGTGTTTTGCCAAGCTGTATTTATACTAAGTCAAGGACTTTTTTCTCGCCCTTGTCTCATGCTCTGCCAGTGAGGGGGTGAGCAGAACAATCTGGGAGGGAGTGTAGCTGGGACAGGCAACCTGAACTGACCAAAGCGATATCCACACCATAAAACATCATGCCCTATATATATAAACTGGGATGAATTACTGAGAGGGTGGCTGATCTGCATTCAGGAAAGGGGCTCTGGCGAGTACTGATCAATTGCATTGTGCATCACTTATTGTTTCCTTTTTATAATCATTATTATTTACCATTGAAAGTAAAGTAAAATGCAATAATAATTATAATATAATTATTAATAAATTTTATTAATCAATTGTTCTTATTTTAACATACAAGTTTCACGTCAGTTTGTCTCCCCATTCCATTTGAGGTGGAGGGGGAAGAAAGAGGGGAGCTGATTGAGCAGCTGTGTGGTACTTAATTTCCATCTGGACGTAAACCACAGCAGACCCCTTCCTGGGTTTTGGCACCAAAAAGACTGTAGTGTGTTGACCCTGACTGGATGACAGGCACCCACGAAAGCTTCTCTATCACTTTCCTCTGCAACTGAACAGGGCTCATGATTGAGATAATAAGGACAGAGTGAGATGAGTCACCAAATGCCATCATGGGCAAACCAGGCTTGCATTAGAGATACTAATTGAATTTATTGTTAACAAAATGAGAGCAGGCTAATGAAAAATTAAGTTAGACCTTAAAAATACCTTTCTCCACCCCTACGTTTTTCCTAGCTCTATCTCCTCAGGGCCGCAAGGGAGATAGGGAATTGGGATTAACATCAATTAGTGACAAGTTGTTTCTGCTGCTCAGAGAGAGTTATCTTTCCCCTGCCTCTAGCATGAGGTCCCTTCCATAGAAAAGACAGTGCTCCACAAACTCATTTGATGTGAATCCATCCACCAGGTTACGGTTCTCCATAAACCGCTGCCATGTGGATCACTCTTCCATGGGTCCTTCGAGAGCAGCCTGCTCCAGTGTGGGTCCTCCATGGGGTCACAAGTCTTACTAGGAAACCTGCTCCCTCCTCTGCATGGGTTTGCAGGTTCCTGCCAGGAGCCTCTTCCAGTAAGGGCCTCCCACAGGTTCACAGCTTCCTCTCTGGCATCCACCTGTTGCAGCGTGGGTCTTTTCCGTGGTCTTCACCATGGACTTCAGAGGAATCTCAGCTCCCATGCCTGGAGCACCTCCTGCCCCTCCATCTCTACTGACTTGGTGTCTGCAGAGTGGTTCCTCTCATGTACTCTCGCCCTGCTCTTCTCTGGCCAAAATTATATCTGCACAATAACCTTTTTCTTCTTAAAAATGTTATCATCGGAGTGTTACTACCATTTCTGATTGGCCCAGCCTTGACCAGCAGTGGCTGTCTTGGAGCTGGCTGGCATTGGCTGGATTGGAATTGGCTGTGCTGTCAGTTTCTCATGCCCCTGCTGTAGCCACCCTGCCCACCAAAACCTGGCCATGCAAACCCAATACACTATGAAGCACTGTATACAATTCAGTTTTATTTCTCAAATGTTTTATCCCGTTTCAGGCTTCCAAGTATATGGACTAGTAGATTATTTCTTTCACTAATTTCTGCTGATTAATGCATTTTACCATTGGAAAGGTTTTCCTGAAAGTCCAGACTAAGGTTTGTTCCTGTAGTCTCTAATTTATTGTTTATGGACGTAAGTGAATTATCTTGGCTTTACGCTGTGGGTAAGACCAGCAGTATTTCCTGAAGCTGCTCTTAAGATCAAGCTGACCATCAGCCCCCAGTGAGGATAGCCTATGAGCCCCCAGACTGCTCAGTGTGGTCAGTTGTTGCAATCTGTGTTCCTCAGGGCTTCTGTGGAGTTTTGGGTAGGGCCATGTGGAGGCTGTATGTGAAAAGTGCCATTGATTTTTATGGCTGTTATTGTACCTCTCATGTAGTTGTGTTGTAGTTATTTTTGGAGTCAGTAAACCTTTTGTCTAGAGCCATGTTGAGTTGCTTAAAGCCACAAAGAAATCTTGTGATTCCTCTTTTCCATGTTACCTTATGCATTGCACTATGCTGGGGAACGTTCTCAACTGACTTATGGGTGGAAGTCTGGTGCTGCAATGGTCCAGCCATGGGACAGCTTGCTGCTTCTAAACACTGCTAGGTGCTGCTAAAGCTCAGCACAGGTGTTAGGGTTGAATGCAGGCTTGTTTGCAGTGTTTCAGTATTTTAAGGACAGTAAGGTGCAAATGTGAAATGAAAATGGAGAAATGTGAAGAGTGTTTGGAGGTTTCCATGGTCTGGTGAAACGTATTTTTATTTCTGAATAGGTAACTGATATTTCCCAAAAGTCTGCTAATGAATGTGAATGTTGTTCAGCACCTTCTAGAAAAGATAATGGCTGTCAAAGGCTTTTGGTAGCCTTCTCTATTTTTCTACTTAAGTGTTTCCTAAGTTATAGAAACCATAAAATACCCATTGTAAATACGGTACTGACTTTTTGAATTCTGTCTCCAGTTAGAAATTCCATAATTGCATTTTATTTCAGTATGATATTTCAGCTACTGTGGAAATAATGCTACTTTAAACTAGTGTATATTTCTTATGCAGAAAAGAAACAAAGGGATTTTTAAGTTAGCTTTAGTTAAATTGACTACTGTGATAGGACACTGCTTACAATATTTTTAACCAGTTTAAACTGAACTAATGCTAGTTTTTATGTAGGTAGGACCTCAGGTCAGAAGACTGTTGGATCATATCATAGATATTATTCTTTATTTCCTCTTAAAAGAGAAGTTATAGAGTGAATCGTAAAATTATGATAAAAAAATAATTGCAGTGGCCATATCCTGATATGGAAGAGGTTCCTCACAATCTGTTGTCTCCCACGCTTGAGTGGAAAGCTTGTGTTATAGAACAAGAGTGAGGATGAGAAAGCAAGTGAGAGCACTTTCATGTTACTGTTATACTGCTAAATATAACATGATAGTTAAATTGTACTATATACAGAAGTATACTGTTAAATTATGTACATACACTACTATATATAACACCACTGTTATTTTTATTTTAAAATTATTTCTATTTCCCTTAAAATTGTGACTTAAAATCTGAGTGAAGATCTGATATTATTCTCCTTGCTTTCAGCCTCAAGAAACAGCTTCAAGGTCTCACACTTTCAAAAATAAGTCTTTTAAGAAATCCAGTGTCTGTGGAATTTGCAAACAAGTAATTGATAGCCAAGGAATTTCCTGCAGAGGTGAGTAATACATGATATGGTGTTTACTTTCTTGCTTGGTTAAGAAAATTAGTTTAATATTAATGTTAAAGTTTCTAGGAATACATGTGTCTGGTAATTGCCCTTGGACTAAGTTACCTTCAGTTTATTTCCTTCCTTTGTACAGTAATGTTCTGTGGTACTATCAGGGAATCAGGTGCTGTAGTAGGTAATTGGACTTGGATAATCATGTGCTTTTACTATTCTGCTATTCAGACAGAATAAGGCAGTGCCTGCGGAGGATCTGCGAGGGGCATATGAGTGATGTGTACACAGTGGATGACACATGGCTCTGGAATTCAAATCAGGAAGTGTGTGACCCTTGTTCCCTGAGGCATGAAGGATTTATCTATGTTAATTTGCAAAAAAAAAAAAAAATCACAAGAGTAGCTGTCTATTTACTTTAATTTTTCCATTTGCATTATGCTCTGTCTAATCCTTAGTCCTTCAGTCTGATCACTCACAGAAAGAATTAAAGAACTGCTGGATAACACAGACTAGAGACTTTCTGCCTGTGACATTCCTGCCTGCACCTTACTGCTGTTTTGCCTCACTATTTTGCTGTGTAGAATTGCACATCCTTTTCTCCATGGAATACCTGTGATAAAATTAAATATTAGTAAAGCTTAATAGGTCTTTTCTGCAAGTTGTCCAGGGATAGGGCATTTGATCCCCTGGTTCTGCCTGGTTAATGTTTGACTCCTGTTATTCTATGTTAATCAAACAGTTTCTTTACTTGTTATATGCATGGTTTACTTCCCAGAATGAGAATGTTGCTGTCTGTTCATCTAAAAAGTGGTTGCTGTTTTCACTTAGAGGTGTTTGCGCTATCTTCAGGTTCTAGTTGGATCTCCTTCTCCCATGTCCCCCTTTCCATATTCTTCAGACACCTTAGGATCCCTCTGAGGATTTGAGAGGGAAGTGTGAGACTATGTGGAAGGAATGTGGCCATTTCTTGAGTTATGGTGCAGACTGCAGATTAACAGCTATATATTCAGGATTATAGAAGTGGTAATTTTGTGTGCATTTCTTAAAAAAAGTTTTCTGTCTGTCCTTCTGGAGATTAATTCCAAAGTTCTTAGGATTTAGTTGTTTTCAATTTAGCAGAAATTTTTTGGAAGGAAGACTGTTTAGTGGAGGAACTGCCTAAAGACCCTCTTGATCAGCTTCACTGTAAAAAGTACTGTACCAGGAGAGAACCAGAACTTTGATTCATAGAATTATTTAGGCAGCTAAAGACCTCTGACATCATTGTGTCCAAGTGCTAGCCCATCACTTCCCAGTATAACACTAAATCATGTCCTAAAGGGCCACATCTATGTGTCTTTTAAATACCACTTCCCTCCAACACACTCCCCATTCAAATACATTAATGTCTATGATACATCTGTGTCTGTATCTAAGTCAGTTTGGCATAATCTTCTCTAGGTTTCTGGGTGCAGTTTTCAGAAGGACCCCCCTGACTTTGTTTCCTAGCTGCTTTTGTTGATGCGAGCATCAGGCAGACGCATTCTTCTTTGCTGCTGTTACATTTTGTTTGATGGGGGTTTGATGCTTACCTGTGGGATAGGAGCAAAGAGAAGTTAGACAAAGAAGGGATGATCCCAAGTAGTTTCAATTTAATAAAAACCCATTTTTATTTTAAATTGCACCATGGGCTTCATAAAGCATCATTTTGGAAAAGTAAGAACTAAAAGTTGTCTCTTTCCTTGCCAGCACTCCAGGTACTTGAAATATCCTAGTGCTCTGAAACTTATTAATATGAAGAAAAATAAACTAGCTGTTTCAGAGCCCAGTCCTGCAGCTACTGTGCTGCCTCTGGTAAATTCTCCCTGATGTTGCAAGTCGCATTGCAGGGAGGGGAGGAAGAAGAAAAACTTAGAGTTAAGAAATAGTTTATTTGTCTATTGTTGAGAAAATCTTCCCTTTTAACAGTTTATTCTCAAAAAATGACAGCTCTTTGTACAGACTGGAGGTTCCTTTCAGATTGTATCTTAACAGTTAAAGGAAAATTACATGTAAGTGAAACGAGGTAAGGGGAAACCTCCAGATTGGTCAGTATATAGTATTTGCTGTTTTGTAGCAATGCATCATCTACTTGTAAGAAAAAAGAAAAAAAACCTGTGAGTGCGTGTTGTGTGTAGGTTTTTAGTAGTATGTGTTAGTCATTTTGGGGGTGTGTTTTTTAGCACTGTCTTGCAAATGTGGTGTGTAAAAACTTACTGTGAACAGTGAACGTTTGCATGAAAGGTACCCTTGAATGGTGTCCCTTTATCCTTTCATACTTCATCCCAGTAAAGCATACTCTGTTACAGCTTTTCCACAAAAGCAGTGGCAAAAAGGAAATAGAGAGTTGGAAGGGGAGGCTCCTGGCTCTTTTTCTGTGTGGTGAGCCTGTTTGTGTTTGATACAGATTCTCATTATGAAGTAAGGGCGAACAGCTGTTGATTGATTTTTTGACAGTACATGCATATCTTGCAGTAAGCCGAGGTCTGCTCAACTCCCCATGTCTCTTCAACACTACCTCAAACTTGAATGCTCTGGTTTGATTTTCCCTGAAGTACAGCATAATTTAATTCATGGCTAAGCAAATAATACATGATAATCTTGTGCATTTACATGGTTAGCAAGAGGCCACTGGAGTTACAGAAGCCTTTTGATTTTTTTAAAGATACTTACCCTAAATATTGAATGTTCAGTATTTTACCTTATTTGTAAACAAGCTGTCATAAGGATATAATTTCTGTCTTTACATGTGAATTTCTATTTTATTATTTTTATTTTTTATGTATAAAATAGATGTGAAAAATTTCTTTTATTTTTCTTTCCTTTTAAAAATTGTTATTTATCTTTGTTGTGTTGTGATTAAATAATTTTTAGTGTAGAACAGAGAGCTCTGAATCTCTAGACTTCCTGGCAATTAAAATAACTGGAGACCAGATTTAAGAGATTTGAGTAATTTTAAATAAGAAAGTATAATTTCAGTATAAAATTTTAAATAAGAAAGTATAATTTTCAAAGCTCTTGGAACATTGGTGTGATGAGTGAACTATGTGTGAAAAGTTGAAGCACTGTGCAGATGTCTTTTGATGAAACTCCCCTCATCTCCAGTTGACTACTAAGTTACCTAGTTTAGGTTTAGCTGCTAGTGAGGCTAGCACTAATTTTTGAACTTAAAGCAATTAATGGTTGGTTGAATGAACTGAGTATCTTTTTTTAAAGAAAATCTAATGTAGCTATGAATGTGTTGATTTTGGAAATATACATGTTGAAGTGGTCCAATTAGGAGTTCTTGTAGAATTTTAGTTTCTCTGTCTTTGTTCTTTTCTTTTTCTGAAGACCTTTTTCCTTTGACTCCATTTGAGTTTTGCTTTCTTTCTTTGATACTTTCTTACTTTAAACTGTATAAATGTTAGCCAGAGCTGCCAAATTATATTGGCATGTGCTGTTAACTGCATTGTGATGAGAGAAATGCTTACCATGGTGCAAATTGAGTGTAATAAAGAATGCAATTAATCTTCTTGTCGTATTTGTAAGATATTATACATATGTTAATATAAATTACAAATTGTTTTAACATAAGTTTCATTCAGTTGTTAATTGGCTTACAGCAAATAAGTCCTGGACTGTTTCATGGAGCAGCTTATTGACAGAAACTGTGTTCTAATGAAATTGCAATTATCTCTCTTTAATCAAGCACTTTCACATGCTTACAAACCACAGATCAAAATTTGAAGACAATTGGAGCTATTTTTCTTCTTTAAGAGGTTTGATATTTTCCTTTGAAATTCACCTGCTTGTTTGTGACTGTGCTTGTGGTTGGCTAGTGATCCACTTAAAATCTCACTTTTGGATTAGTTGGAGTTACTCAGTTGAAAAAGTCGTCTGTATTTAATCAAATTCATTGGTTATGGCAAGTCAAAATACATTTTTATATTAAGACTCATATGGACATGACAGATTGGTCATATTGTGCGTGTAAACATATGTGTATATAATTTTATATTATTATATTGCAGGTGATTTTATATACTCTGTTTTTCAGTAAATGCTAAGACCAGTCAATAACTTTATGACCATCTTCATAGTGTGGAAAGCGTGTGTCTTGTTACAGTCCTGGGAGACAAACTAGAAAGCTTGAAATAGAATTTGAATTTTTGAATTGCCAGACTAGAAAGCTAGAATTTCTATCCTGCTTGGACTAGTGGCAGTACAGTTGTCTCTAAATGGCAAAGAGTGTAGTGAAGTAAGAGTGTTAGTGTCAGCCTTATTTCATGGAGTGATCCTTGTGAAATAAGCTCCTGTAAGGTGCTTACATGGGTGTATTATGAGATCTATCTATCCATCTATTTATCTAATATTTATATATATATATACTGTAAGTTCAACATAATTAACTAGAAGATAGTTTAGTTATGGCAATGGGCATTGGTTGATTAACCATAAGATCATTAATTGTGGCAACAGGCATACCCATCTACTCATGTTGATGTTATAACATGGGAAATCTTTGAGAAAATGAAGAGATTGTCATCAAATTAAAGGGGATTTTTATCATATCACTGTTTGCTCTCTGTGTGGTGTATGGACATTTACATGTTTTCTTAAAGACTGATCCAGCAAATCATATTGTCTTCTGTGGGACTGTTTTAAGATGGCTTTTAATCTCTTGTGTGTGTGGTTTAGACTCACCAAGAAACATCAGAAAACAAACCAGAAAATCATACTATTTTCCTAAGTAATTAACTGCTAATTGCCTCCAAATTTAAAGCAGGATATGCAGGTTATAGGACCAAATCATATGGTCTGTTGTTGTCCCTAGAGCAGATTAATAACCTGTAGCTTTGGTGAACTCTAAGGAAGAGAGGTGGCAAATTTCCCAAGCAAGGCTGAGTTAGGTAGGGACCAGACTCTTGCTAAAAGATTTCATCTGACTGTCAGTCTTGTTTGTGAGGATGTCCGAGTGAGACTGCGTTAATTGAAGCAGAGAAGTCTTTTTAGTGACCTCTCAGAAATGGATGTTGACCTGGATATGAGTGACACAGAGTGTACTGTCCTGAAAAGGAGGAGAGCGAAAAAAGAAATCTGGATTCCAGCCCATCTGTGGCATTGGAAGCTTGGGATTGTCAGCCCCTCTTCTCTGGACAAAAGATGTACAGAGTAAATAGCAAGTTCCACTTCCAGTAAAACGTCCTGTAACACAACTCTTCAAGATATGCATTAATATCTCAGTGCAGAGCTTAGCTAGTGAGACATGGAAACTATGTGCATCATGGAAGTTATGTGCATAACAACAGCAAAGGTCTGAAAGGGAAGGATGGTTAAAGACTTACTGGAGCATATAGAGATACAAAAGAAGCTGCTGTAATCAGTAGGCATTATACAACTGGTACATAAGTGTTCTGGCTGAACACACCCACTCTGGAGCTGAGAGAGACAGTAAAATTGACATCTTCTGATGGCATATTGTTACCTTAGTGAGAACTTGGGGAGAGGGGAGGAGTTTTGGCAGAAATCTCTAAGATAAGTTCCTATTAACTTAAAAATACACAAGGCAGAGACCTCTGTGGAATGTTTAATGTTCACAGCTGTTACCGATGTTTCAGAAAGTTGTCTGTAGAACCTGAGTTCCCTATTTGTTCACCTAAGAAGCACCAGCTTAATCACACCAGAATTTGATCTGTGATTATTTAAAAATTAACATTTAAACCTTACTTTTGACCTTAGTGCTCTCAATATTTGTAAAAAGCTGCAACTTCCTTTTTTTATGGCTAATAAATAATTAAATAAAAAATAAATTTGAACCCCCAACCCCCAGTTTTTGCCAGCAAAGCTAATGACTACTATTTCACTGATATTCCTGCAATTTTATAAGCTTAGCCCACTTGAAGGGAACGCAAAATTTCTAAGGGTGAATGGAAATTAGAATTATCTGCTTTAATGGCAAAATCTGAAATTAAATTCTAGTATGTTTAGAGTATATAATTTGAATGTGATGATATGCCATGTGAGGAGAGGGACCTCAAAATAAATATTGATGCTTTCCAAAAACAACTTCATCCTTCTAATTGGCTTCAAACCAAGGGATGGGGTGGGGGGAACAGCTACCATGGGAGACAGAAATCATGTATAGGGAGATAAAATTTATTTAGAGAAAAGATGGGTGAAGAAAATTGTTGTAATATGGAAGAGTTTGTTTTGGTATGTGAAGAAAGCTTCAAGACACTAAGGCAGGCTACAAGCATAACTCCTACATACATTCAGGTTCTGAACCCTATAAATAGGTAAGATGAAGAGTTGTTAATTGATTTTGTTCAGCATTTCCATCTATTGTCATTAATGAGATTTAAAAAATACATGTGGAAAGCGTGCCTACAACTAAGTACTTATTCATATCATATTGATGATATTCAGACCATATTGATGATTTCCTTTTCATAGCCTATATTATGATCTCATCTGATGATGGTCTTTGTCACTTACATTTTTTGTAGGAGCTTAAGAACAACTGTGAATCAGAACTTCCAAGCCTATAAGGTTTTACCCACGTAATCTAACAACATCTACCTTCTTACTTATTTTGGAGATCACCTATTTTAAGCTGATTTCTTCTTATTTTTCTTTGTTTTCATATATGGCATAAATTATGCTAAGAGCAAGGACCCATCACAGACATGCAAGCTCTTGAGATCTTGCACTGTCTGCAGTTGAAGATAGAAGAAAAACCTGGAGACAGTCCAGCCATTTTTTGGGATTCATGTGGGTTGCTGTCTACAGTAAACCACAGTCTGGTTGAAATGGTTTTGGAGATGAAATGTTGCAACATGGGGTTTTCTTTTTAACGGGAAGGAGGAGGTCTAAGAATATCCTTTGTTTCTGAACTGGAGTAAGGTTTAACAATTTCCTAATTGACTGGCAAGTGCAGCTTACAAAACTGGGAGAAATTTACAGTATGAGTATTTTTAAAAATGTGGAAACATTTTCATCGTGGTCAAGATTTTTCTGCAAGACGGGAAGAAGGTGGGAGTAAAGGAGAAGAAAGGGCATTTTATTGCAGCTGTAGTGCCAAAATATTTTTCTCTTAATAAAGATTTTCCACTGCTGTTGTTGGCAACAGCAAGTGGAATATTTCATCTGTAGGAAGGTTCATTCATAATGCTGCATTGCCCCCCCCCTCCGCCCCAAGCAAAATACTGAAGCTCTGCATAAATTTCCCATAACTCATCTTCAAAAACAATGCCACTGTCATGATGTAGTGGGAACAATGTTCAGATGAGGAGACAATGGTTGGCTGAGTATGAGAAAAAGAACAAAAGAAAATCCAGGATAATAATTTCAAGCACAGGAAATGCACCAGCAGATGTTGTTGCTGTAATGTGGCTTGCTGTTGACTTGTGACATCTTTGGCATGTGACTTTGGTAACTTCTTAAAAATCGAAGTTTTTGCATCTAAGGACTAAGCTAGGCTACACTTCTCCCATCCCCTGCACAAAGTGGGATGAGGGCAGAAATGCACAAAACTGCCACACATGAAATTGCATGCCAACTTATTTTTAATACTGCAGTAAATTTCTGCGTGTCTGATTTTCATGCTGCTTTCTTCTTGACTTTTTTCTGGAGATGAATTGTTGCAAAGTTGGCAGGAGCAGGTCGGCAGAAAAGTGTGGTGGTGTGTTTTTTTCTAATTATCTGATCACAACATTATTAGACACTTGTTGAAATAAAAATAGCCAGCAAACTGCACTTGTAGCAACATTCCATCCACAAAGCTGTTTCGACCAGGCTGGTTTGCTGTAGCCAGTAGCCATTTGGGAGATTTTGGTCATGGATGGCCTCCTCTCTTCCTCTGCCCCAAGGAGATCTTGTTGTGGTGGCCATACTTTGCATTTTCAGAAACCAAATCAAGATATTTTATAAAAAAGAAAACATATTTTCTTCAGAGTCGATGATAGGCCTGATATTTTGGGTAGAACATTTCCTGCAGATGTGAGCTGTTGGTCGGTAGCAGTATCACTAGCCTAGGTATTAAAATAGCTGGGTTCTACCACTTCTGTTACCCTCTGACTCCCATCTTTCCTGGTATTAAGAGAGAGGTCTGGAATTGGGAACTGTAAATGTTAAGTCTTGATTACACAAATCTTTTTATATGCTTGGTTTAGATTACATTCTGTTGTGAATTTTCAAGGACTCTTCTACTACTGTCAAAACCTATCTTTAATAGCATGTCTGTTTTGCTAAGTTGGAGATGCTGAGGGAAAGAAAGCATCTTTCAAATATCTAAGCCTGTGATTTGGTATCCCAGTTTATTTTGTCACCAGGAAGTTAAAAATATCCAGGCTTGTGCAGTGTATGTTTTTGGAACAAGTGATTTTTCTTAGGGATTAGAAAGGCATTAGACTGTATTACATCTCATTGATTCTCTATTTATATGCAAGTTTCTACCCCAAGAGTATTCCTGAATTATCTTCTTTCTACCCTTGCCATGCACAGTGTTGTTTAAAAACAAACACACAAAAAACCCATCACAGAGAATCACTTGATAAAAGCTGCAATTAAGTGCAAGTTTGTCTTTATAAACCAGCCATATTCACTACGTGTGCCGTGTGATGGAATATATCAAACATATTGCCATAACATATGTCCATTACATGCTGAAATGTGTCAAGGTGCAACGCCCTTACTAGACAGAGAAAAGATTAAGCTCTTTGTCCTGGTAAACCATTAATCATTTTGTGGTTAGTTTACAGCAGTAGTTTCTTACTTTGTAAATACATAGCTACCAGTTTTCAGGGAGCTTCTTACACACAAGAATGTAAGAAGCAGAGCTTTCATTTTACAAAACCTTTGGAGCTTAAGCCTAAAAAATATCATTCACTGTGCTTATCCTTCTCTCTTTACTCTGGCAGCAATATTGGTAACTTGCAGGAGTTAGCACATCTTCATTTTGATACAAAGGAATGTCTTACCCTTACTCCCTTTTTCTCCCTGTTGTTTAGGAACTGTTTTGAAGTGCAGTAAATTGACTAAATATGGCTTGGTCTCCATATTACTACTAGCCAGCTTGGGACAGTTATTCTTGGAGCTGATGCCAGAATCCTTGAACATAAATTTGGAAGGTCTGGTATTTGATGAGAGCTTGTGTGTGGGATGCAGACATTCAGCTGTTTTGCTGAAGAACTGAAGTAGCCTTGCGGAGTGTGACATTAAGTCCTCTGGACTGTTTCGGGCACATTTTAAAATTGGAATACAGTTAGGCTGTAGTCCTGTGAAGAGCTGAGTCCCATTTCACTTGTAAGCTTTGCCTGAAGAATGCCAGCATTCAATATAAGCTGCTTGTTGAGATCTTTTAAGTGTAAGTTGCATGTATTTTCCTTAGCATACTACCAGCAAGTCGGTTGTTCAGTTATGCATAGGATTTTGTATTGTTTGTTTGTTGCACTGAAAAGACACGAGTTGCACAGTTACAGTATAATACTTCACTTTTGACCTTTGAAAGTAAATGCCTAGGCTGAGCTAAAACCAGTCTTGGTGGTCTGAAGGGGTGCAGTCATCCAGACAACACAGTTCTTTAAGGTAGCAGAATTAATTGTATTTAGAATTCCTCATAGATGTGGCACAGTGAGTTCTAAATAATGAAATATCAAGCAAATAAATTTCTCTCTATGGGTAAATGGTTAATTTGCTAGTGTTGGTGAAGGGAGGGATCTCTCACTGTTTGTGATGCTAGCAGCTGTAATGGAGAAACTTATATGAATTGCTTTGTGAAAGGATGTGCCTGGAAAGGCAAGGATGCTTCTCTCCAGTACCTGTGTTCAGAAACTTGACGGCTGCAGCATGGCCTTATTCTGTTCACTCTTTCTTGATGTGCCTATATGCTTCCTTACAGCCAATTCATAGAGCTTTCTTAATATCTTCATCTCTTTCAAATGCTGCTGCTACTTCTCCTACCCTGCTCCCCCCCCATCCCCCATGTGTGTGTATGTGTTCTGTTTTGGTGGCAGCCTTGTTGTTGTTGTTGTTGTTGTTTTTGTTTGTTTGTTTTAAAGTTGGTTTTGGCCACTGAGTGCATGTTTACTTTGAAAAAGACTTCTGTGCTTCTTGGAGTATGTGTACATATGTGTTTATATATTTGTTTGCATACATGTATACACCTGTAAATGTATGCACACACGTATATAGAACCTTATATTCCTAAAAATATTACCTTACCAGCAAACAAAAACTTGTGATGCTTGCTATACCTCAGTAGGACATATGTAGATTACATAATATGTTTTGAACACTTGAGTATCTGGTAAATGTAAAGAATAGTCTGTTAAAATGGGCCCAGTCATTTAAGTTTTGATGTTCTGGAGAGAAACCAGTGAAATTCAGACCTGTCAGGAAAAGGGTATTAGAGTTTGGGTCAGTTATGTCTGGGGATCCATTTCTGTTGTTGGGATGTAGCTGATGTGCCTTTTAGGAGCAAGCCATGCAATAAGCAGTTTGAAGCTCTCCTGAGAGGGAGCATGGAGAACCTCCTTTCTGCATCTGAGCACAAAGGAATGCTTTGTTTGCTCCCAGCATCTGCACAGTCAGTGATCTCATTTTGGAGAGCTTATTTCTATCCATTTTTGTTATCATAATCAGCTTTACTAGCTAGTGAAGAAGAGAGGGAAATAACTCAGTCTAATCCATGCAAGTACTGGATTTAGATATGATTAGAATATTTCTGGATGCTGAGGAGTGAAGCAGTCTTTGTGAATCAGATCTGTATGCTCAGAATGTTATAAATCTAAACACCTGAAAAAATACACAGTTTGTTTCAGGCAGAGAGCTTTGCCTGACTGTATTTAACTATTTACCTCTGGAGGTTTTAGTCTTTGTTTCCTTTCAATCTCATAAATATAGCAATATAGTTTTGTGAAGTGTTCTCACTTTAATTATGTATGGAGTTTCTGTGCTGTATTTCTGTGTTGTTTATGAATTTGAATGCGGTGCTCCTGAAAGACTCAGTCTTGAAGTTGCTGTCCAGGTTAAGTTCACATCTGACATGAGTGATTCATTTCCAGAAAAAAACTGTAAGAACTGTTGTGTTATGTATGTGCAGAAAACACAGATTTTCTTGTACGTGGAAACTTTAAAATTAAAAAAAAAAAATTAATGCTTGCATTTACAGTTATCAACATCTTTAATAGTGGTTTCGTGTTTTGGTGATATTTGTTATTTGGTTTTACATGAACCAGTAGCAAAAACATGGAAGTTGTCATGGAATGAAATCTGCTTCGTAGTTCATCTTGCCTCACAGAAATCTAGCTTTAAGCACCTATAAAGTAGATGAGACCTTGTCTGTAATATCAGGGCTTTCTGACAGATTTGCCATTTTATTCTTTACCTTTTGTTGTGGTTGTCTTTGTTTTTGGAGGAAATCTCAAAGTAGCTTATAGAATAAACACATAGTATGTGTATTTTTAAAGCATCTGTTTATTAGCTTTTTGCAAAGTTAAAGATAATCATACTGATGTAAAGTATGGATTCTACTAAATAGAAAGTTTTGGTATGTGAAATCACTTAATGAATTTAGCCATTTATCCCTTACGCTGTTGTGCAAGAAAATTAAGTTTTTCCTCATGGGTTGAAAGCAGTCTTCCATTTGCTTTAAGGCTGATAGAGTTTTTAAGTGGCATAGATCATTATCAATGCTAATAGTGTATTTGTGTGAACGTTAATAAATTTTGAGAATAAAGAAACTTGATCCTGAAAAGTACTATGAACAAAGAATTTGCTCCTAACTTACATGTGGGGAAAATAAGTGAACACAGCATGTACAAGATAGAACAGAAGATGTCAGTAAGCCTTACTTTTTTTCCCCTGAGCACTGACTGGAGCATGAGGGCTTTTCATTCAGCAGTTGTTGCGCTTGAATCTGAAATGAGAATTTGCTGACCTCACATCTTGGTAGTCATATCTTTCCTGTTGGGTCAGGCTGCTGTGGAAGCACCAAGAAACAACCAGGGCTTTCAGCTTCAGTGGTCTGAGGTTACACCCCAGTTAATCTTCCAGTTAAACCTCTATGGTATTCTGTGGCTCTGCAGATCGTGGAGATTGAATAAGTAAATTTTTCCTGAATTTAAAATACAGGTTAGCTCATGGTAACCCAAAGGGTAGACACTGCATGGAATTAAAGGAAATTTCAGAGTAAAGGAGGAAGTGTATATGGAAATTCAAATAAAAACCAGCTTGTGTCAGATTCTAGCTATTGTGCTTTGATTTTTTATATTGTTATGTCACTGTTCATCTGGCTGCTTTTTAAGTTAAATGCTGTTTCCTGAATCTAAAATTGCTGGTACAATTCTTCCTTTCCTGGTCTTAGGAAGAAAGAATTAAAAACAAATCAAGTGCTTACCTCTTGAAAGTAATGTTTGCAACACTGTATCACCTGAATTTCATAATCAGAAATTACAGTTTGGCCAGTACTACTTAGCCTGTGAGTTTAAAATCAACCTGCTTTTCTTAGGTCTCTGGGGCTGCTGATATGACTAAGATTCAGAGGTTACACTGAGAACAATTTGATTTCCTATCTGTGCTATTTAAATAGTAACACTTCTGGTATATATGAAGCTTTAAAGGTAAGTGTCAAGATATTCAGCCCCAGTACCATGGTATCATGAGCTGATAGAATGCACAAATCTGATAACACTGCTGTAATTAACAAATCTTTCAGGAATGGGTGAAAACTAAAATGCATATTTTCTTTCAGTTTAGTTTTGTTTTGAAGTATGTCAATATTTTTATAGATACAGACTTGAGTTTGGCCAGATCTCTTAGAGAAAGCTGATCTGAAGAAAAGGAAGGTGCAATTCACCTACTCTTTTAGTCATGTATTTTGTTGTTTTTTTTGTTTTAGTTTGCAAGTATGCCTGCCACAGGAAGTGTGAAGAAAAGGTAAGCGTATTTTTTTGGCCTCCCTTCTTGCTGTTGATCTACATGTATTCAAAGTTGAGACAACAAAATTTGTATGAACTAATTAAGAATAAGATAACAAGATGCCTAGCTGGGGTATTGTTCTTGCCATAATTAAGAAAAAAAATCCCAATATCATTGAAACATTTGCACCAGTGGTTGAGTTTCTCATTCTTCCCACAGGAGGAGATGTTTTAAGTTGAAAATATCAAGTTAAATGGTTGAAATACAAATCACACAGTTCTGCCAGAAAAGAAAAAAATGTATCTGAGTGAATCAGGTATACATGCTGATATGATCCAGTTTAAACCCAGAAAGGCAAAGAACACTAAGTCCCTGTGTATAAACTGGAAAGAAGTTAAGAAGGTTCAAAATATACCGAAAAATGGGATTAAAACCAAACAAGGTTAGATGTTGGTGCCAAAAAATTGTTGTATTTTACTTAATAGTAGAAGAGGCAGAGAGAAAGAAAGAGATAGAAAAAGAAGTGTGTGAGGGGGATAGGGGGAGAGAGTGACAGTGGTTAGGTGGAAGCACACCACCCATCTGAGGATCCCACTGATGTCTCATTGCTCCCTTCCATCTGATCTTCTTGGTGGTGAGAGTCCCACACCACACTGCCACACGCTGAAGAGTATAGAATTCTGTGGATTAATATAGGCTTTGGGCCAGGTGGGAATGTCCATGTGTCTCCCTTGCAGGGGCCCTGTTTGACACTGTCCCTTGCAACTCTAGGGTCTGTTGCATCATACTGCAGTACTCTGGTGCAGGGTCTGGGGACCCCTTTGAGGGGGCCTTTGGTGGGCCATGACACCCCCTCTGCTGTGGATGCAGCTTTCCCTGGGAGAAGGGACCCATAGCTGGGCTGGTCTGCACATTGGAGTATGGGCAGTCACTGCCTCTCACCAGAGGCCTTTCCAACAGGAACCCAAAGTTGCTTTTCCCCCACCCTTTGGTTCGAGGGTCTGTGGCAACTGATGGCCCTGGGTCTGTGGTCTCCTCCCTGAAGGTGCTAAGCTTGTGCTTTTTGAATGCCCCTAGTTCCTGAGTTTGATCTTACCTTGATCAGCAAACTGTCCAGGGCCTCACTCAGAAGGCTTACTCAGGGTGTGGTGCTATTCTGTGCAGCTTTTGCAATAAAGTTATAAAAGTCTTTCATGAAACTGTCAAAAACTATAATATTTCAATCTCTGACATGTGTATATCAGCCCCCATGCGTGTGTATGCACACACCTATACAAATATAGGTATAAAATATATAAATAAATTAAAAAATATATAAAATTTGTACATCAATAGAGATTTAAAGGCAGATTTTTGGCATTTGATTATAAAAAATATAAGTATATTATTGATTTTCAGTGATTACTGTAGATTCCCCCAATTCAGTTTCATTACTAGATTTTTGTTACTTTAGAAAATCTTCAAGTTCCTTTCACACAAGGTGAGATTAGTAGTTCCATGGTCTCATGTGACTTACTTTCCCCATTGCTAGATTTGTGTAAATCAGAGACACTTACAGATTCAGTCTAAATCTAGCAGTCTTGGAGGGCTTTATTTTGCCAGAAACTCTTTTATGGGGTAATATTCCCTTCTTTTAACTTAAACTTTTGATTTGTGCTTGCTATCTATTGAGACTGCATATTTTATAGTCTCTTCTGGAGACCAAAGATCTAGACCTAATATCTGTGTTGTTACCTTGATGTTTGCAAGCATTTGTTTTGTTCAGTGCATCCAAGGTGTATGATTAAATTCAAGAGAAGAATCTTTGCTCTGTGAAGGACTTGGAGATTTTTCAGGCCATTTTGGGAAAATTCTAGTAAATACAAGTGTCAGTTGGCTGAGTATCTCCCATTTTGAGTAAAAATGGTACATGACATTTGAAAATCACTGTGTTGTGTGGTATGTTGGGTAAATGCAGAATTCTGGGTTTTTAAATGAAATAAGATGATAAAATACACAATGGTAATTAAATTTTTAAGTAAGGTATTACCTCTTAGAGGGTTTCATCACCTATATACATTCAATAATGATTATTAATAATATTATCGTAATGGTGGTCTATTGGTAGAATCAAAACAGTTCAGTAGAAAGATGTACTTTTTCTTAGACTAGATGATGTAATTGATCCCTCTTTGCAAAGTTGCTTTGCTTCTCAAAATAGTACTTGTAGTATGGGATTCTTCCAGTTGTATAAGAATCTGGTTTGTTAATAACATTGGTAGTTTGCAGATTTACTTGGGTAGGTGCTTCATAGAACTAGAGTTTCCAGAAATGATGGTATTTAAATGATTCTGGAGACTCTTGTAATTCTTTAAACTTGTTTTGAGGTGAATAATTTCCTATGTGTGCCTTATGTTTAAAATAGGAATCTGTCATTTCAGCTCTCAGACATTTGGGTTTTGACTGTTGAAAAGAGTAGTATGGAGTGTCAAAAGTATATAATAGTCTAACATCAAGATACTGACTGGCATGTTTTCTGACTTTTGAATAACTGAAATGAAAGTACTGGCATTTGTTAGAGAATATTTTAAAAATTACGAAAAGAAGACCCAATTCAATAATCAATTTATTCTTACAAGAGGCTTATTTTCTGATTTTCAGAGAGGTAGTCAGTCAGCACACAGCTTAAATTCAGAATTTTTCTATAAGTCTTTTTTTTTTTTTTTTTTTTTTTTTGTCTGACTGCTCTCTAAGGCTGATGACTTCTGCACCCATCAGTGTATGTAGATTCAGATAGTTGGTTATGTTGTGTAAGATTCAGCTGGTACCTTGCCCTGGTTTAAAGGACAAGGTGTCTGCCAGGGAAGGTGGGAACCTCCCTTGGGATGGAAGGTGTGACCCCCTCCTCTCCAAATTATTATAACTTTGAACCTGCAGGGCTTTCAGGCAAAGATATGGGAGAAGGAATAACAATTCTTTACTTGTAACAGCAGCACAGCAAACAGAACCCCAAGCGCATTGCCAGCCTTCTCTGGGCTGTGGGGCGCTTTCCCCTGTGGTGCAGTTCCGGTCACAGCCGCCAGGGGCGCTGGTGGC
>JAOTQP010001286.1:54946245-54960423 GCA_026413545.1 Cichladusa arquata
GCGGGTATAAACTGGGAGGAGAAACGGGCGGGACGAAAAGGGCGGGAGAGAGAACGGCAGGGAGGGAAGGGAGCGTGGGGAAGGAACGGGAAAGCCGCTTGTTTTCCGGAGCTCCCGCAGCCTTTGCCGCGAGCGGCGGCTCCGTCCCCCGGGGAAGCTCCGGGCCCGGAGCGCCGCGCACACCGCGAGCCGCTCCCGGCCGCTCCCCGCGCCGGCACACCCCGCGCTCCCCGCCGCGGCCCAAGGTCAGACCGGCGGCGGCGGCTGCGGCCCGGCTGGGCCCAGCGAACCGCGACCTGCAGCTCCGCCGGCGCCTGCGCGGAGCGGCGACGGAGCGCGCGGCGGGCGGGCGGACGCACCTGCGGGCGGTGCTGGCATGGCGGGAGCGGGAGCGGGAACGGGAGCGGAGCGGGAACGGGAACGGAGCGGAGCGGGAGCGGAGCGCACCGGCACCGGCAGCGCCACCGCCTCAAGCGCCCGGCCCGGCGCGGCCTCGCGCCGCTCTCTGACGTCACCGCGCCGCCGTGTGACGCCAGCACGCCACCGCACGGGGCGGAGCCAGCGGAGGGTGCGAGGACCCGGCGGCGCCAGCCAACCACGTGACTCGGGTCACGCCTCCTCGCGTGTCCGCCAATCAGACTGACGATGTCCATCTAGCCACGCCCCCGGGGGCGGGGCGATGGTGAGCTGGCGGCGGCGGCAACGGGCGGGCTCCGGTGAGCTCATCACGGAAACGGGCGGGAACGGGCGGGAACGGGCGGGAACGGACGGGCTCCGGTGAGCTCCGCACGGGAGCGGCCGGGGCTGGGTCAGCGCGGGGGCTCCGTTTGCCCGAGTCCCGAGCTCTGGGGGTGCCGTGCGGGCACGGGCACTGCGGTGTCAGAACGAGCTGCCAGTCCCTGGCAGCCCGGGCGGGGGCTGTGATCCACTCGGTGAGTGACGGGTTAATGACGGAACTCGGGCTCAGTGAGTGAGGGGCTAATGAATGAACCCAGGCTCGGTGAGTGAGGGGTTAATGACCGAACTCCGCCTCGGGGAATGGGGGGTTCAGGATTTAAGTCAGGCTCGGTGAATGGGGGTTGGATCCTTTCTGCTTAGTCCCAGCCCTGGCTGGACGGTCCCGCTCTGTCCCGCTCTGTCCTGCACTACAGAATGGGTCACACCTTCCCCGGCGAGCCCCGTGTCCTTGGCAGGACCCGCAGCTGTGCTCTTTTGTCCGAAATTCCCTGGCTGAGCAATGTAATGCTGACTGCCCCGAGAGAGCAGAAAGCCCAGGACAGTTCAGTGGCCCTGCTGGGGGGCAGGGGTGACAGTGGCCAGACCCCACAGTCTGGGCAGCACTGGTCTGGACTGGCATGTCTAGCGTGGATTTGCATGTCCTTGTCACCCTGGGGTCCTTCCCTGGACAGACACTGGTGAGAGGACATGGTCTCAAGCTGTGTTAGGGGAGGCTCAAGTTGGATATGTCAGGAAAATTACTCCACAAACACCAGAGGTTTATGTCCAAAAACGAGACAGAGGAGTCCTTTTACTTTATTCCAATAAAGGGAGAGGCCATGGGGCATTCCCCTGGGATCTCTCAGATTTTTGCAGGACACAGCCTCTTTTATCCCAATTTCCCTCTCTCTTTCCCCATGGGCTGAGGTACTTGAGAGGCACAGAGTGCCCAAACGCCTGACACCTGAGATTCCCCTCTAATGTACAACCCTCCCTTTTAATTTTTAATTCTTATACAATTCATAGTTCTTTCCCCGTTGCTTCTTTCATCTTCCAATATCCAGTTTCATTTATCAGCGAACCTACAGTTTGTTTGTAAAGGCAAATATCTTTTTCCATTCATCAATCAGTGGAATCCATCCCGTTGTTTCTTTTATCTCTCTCAGTGCTAACCTTATCTACCATCAGATCCACAGCTCGTTTGCAAAGACAAATCTGACATTCCTCTCAGGATGGAAAGGGGTTTTCTTTAGAAACGCATGGGGGGCAGCTGGTCCTGGTGCCCCTCTGCATGGTAACATGGGCTGTAGCAGGAACATTGGAACAGCAGAGGTGGGCACACCCAGGGTGGCAAACAAAGCGTTGCAAAAATTCCAAAGCCATAGCAAGCAGGACCTGGAGGGTGTCCTGGCAGACACAGGGTGTCAAAGTGTAGCAAAAAACGTAAAAGCCCTAAGCAGTGTCAGAAAACAGGGGGCTGGGCAGTGGTGTCTGGGCTCCTGCAATCACCCAGGAGATGCTCCCTCCAGAGGTGGCAGGAGGTCAGGGTCCCAGGTTTTCCTCTGCAGCACCCGAGCAGATGGTGAGGGTGCTTTCCAGTGAGGTTGGCTGTTGGAAAGGTCCCAGTTCCATGACCACTGTTAGGAGCGAAGGCTCACCCATGGTAAGGAGAAGCTGTGTAGGACAGAACTCCATGATGGCAGCGAATTCTCCCTGCAGCAGCAGCCTGGCACCATGACCACGACCTGCTCCCCTCTGATCCCAAGAGCGAGAGCAGACCCTCATCTCCCAGCCAAAGTCGCCTGGTATCTCTGCACTTCCTAAGAGAGAGCTGCCCAGTTAAGAGACAGTAGCAAGCTGCACCCTTCCCCCTCCTCCTCCTCCTTCTCCTCCCATCCGCATCTTTTCTCTCTTAAATGTCATAACTATCATGGGAGAAAATTCCATGAGAGAAAGAAAAAAAATCAGGAAAAATGCTAACCCCCAACACTCATTTATACTTTTATAATTTCTAGGTGTTTTCTTGTGTAGGACAGCTGAGGCAACATAAAAGACTACTGTCAAAATGACTACAGTTTGAGGTTTTGACTAGATTCCTCACTACTCCCAACCTCCCAGACTGCAGAAACATGCTTTATCGCAGAGAACTGACTGCAGTGTTCTCTCTTTTCCTGTCAAATTCAGATCACAGATTACTCATTGTCTAGGTTTGAAAGACGAGTGCCTGCCAAAGAAGGAGGTAGCCTCGCTTGGAATGGAAAATATGACCCCCTACCCTCCAAATCATTATAACTTTGAAATTATAGGGATTTCAGGCAAAAGATATGGGAAAAGGAATAACAGTTCCTTACTAGAATATATATGTGTGTGTATATATATATATATATATATACATATACATATATATATATATATGTATATAAAAAACAAGACAACCAAATAGCAGCAGCAGCCTGGCATCAAGACCATGACCTGCCCCTCTCTGATCCCGAGAGCAAGAGAGCGAGTCAGGGCCAAGCCCAGCCCCTCACCCTCCATCCAAAGTCTTTTGGTATCTCTGCACTTCCCAAGAGAAAGCTGCCCAGTATCTGCCCAGTTAAAAGAAGGTAACAAACATCGCCCTTCCTCCTCCTCCCATCCACATCTTTTGTGTCTTAAGTGTTGTAGTTACCATCTCTTAGGCAACACGTGGGAGAAAATTCCCGTAGAGAAACAAAAAGTTGCCTTACTGGCTTGATAGACGATTGAAAACTGAATGACAGACATCACGAGTAACCACAATTTAGTGGAAACAGAATGACAGTATTATCCATTATGAACACTGAGCTTTATCCCAGCAGTTTTGACTGTTTTTTTTTTATCAGCAAGCTCAAATGTCTAAGCTTTGTTAGAATTTGCTTTTTCTACTTCTGTGTACAATACAGCATTTAATAATACTTTACTAGTAATTATTTCTAAAAGACTGCTTCCCTTGTCTCGCTCTGTGTAGCTGAAGAAAGCATTTAAAATACTTCCTACAGTTAAAGCATAATAAAGCAAATTCAGTCTTAGTCTGGGAGGGCTAGTTTTGATGATAAAATATGTATTTAAATGTCAGTCAGTACTATTTTATTGCATTATCTCTTTTCTGAATAGCTGGAAAACTGAAGATATATTTGTAATGTAAATATTTAAGACTTCATTCTAATGTGTTTTGAGAGGAGGGAAGTTTTTTAAAATTACTTGAGAGCCATTAAAGTGGGACATATGAAATTCAGAAATAGTACCATAAAATTCAGATGTTTCCATGTCAACCTCTGTTGGAGTCAGTGAGTTGGGGGTCTTTCTGAATTCTTTAGGGAGAAATCAGAGTGCAGGGATTGAATTAGAGCCTTTGGATGGATTGACGTATATTAAGCTATTTACACATAAGGTAGAGGTGTAAGTTTTAAGTTTTAGGATAAGTAAGTGAGTCAGTAAATAAGTTTTAGTATGAGTTCTAGTGCTTTTAGTAAGGAAAAGGTTCAGAAAGTAGAAGTGCGAGTTTTAGTGAAGGTTGAAAAACATACTAGTGTTTTTAGTGGAGGCTCTAGAAATGTAGTTTTAGACATAATAGAGCTATATGAGAATATTGCTTACATTTTTCAGATAGGACGAGATAGACTATATGCATAGTTTATACGTAACCTAGTGTGTTAAGAAACTAGAATTCTAATAAGGAGTAGTGGTTTGAGTTTGTGTTTTAGCTTGTTAAGAAAACTTTATATAAGAGCATGTATTGGGGACAGCTGGTACTTTTTCTCCTTACTTTTGTCGTTACTTTTTGCTATTGCTTTACTTTGTTCTCTCACTGCTATCATCAACACCCAAGAAAAGAATAAAAGCTGCCACAGCAATATCAGCTTCCTGAGACCTTGACAAGAGCAGCTTTTACTACTATTTAAAACTCTATGCCAAAACTTTACTCTAACTTTTGTTTTTAAGACTAATGTGCCTTTGCAATAAACAGCTTTATAGCAATTATTAGCTACTTGCTCATTTAAAAAAAAAACCCCAATGACATTAATGCCTTAAAGCACCAAAAGTATAACCTCACAAACCTGCAACAAAATGCTCTCAATCTCAAGAATGGGCAAACTGGGGCCTCACAGAGGAGACTATGTCTTTACAAAATGGCGTTTTCCCACTTTTTGTGGAAAAGTGGAAGGATCCCGCTTGGTTCACAACTCTTTGGGCTGATTTAACCTCCTGTGGTTTGCTAAGCATCATATTCCAGAAGTGTTTGCAAATGTTTTCTATAAACTTTCTGCTGGAGAGGTCACTGCCTCTTTGACATGATTCTTGCAGACCTTCTGTCATAGTCTGAAATCAGGCCTGTGCTAAATTGCTTTATGCATCTTAGTATTGCCCGATGTAAAGAGCTATTTTTCCTTCTTATGATTTAATACATTTAAGCATTACATTTACCTTAGGGAGATGCAAAGAGTCATCCTGTAGATGGATGGTTTTCAACTATAGGAAATATGACCCCCAAACTAATTTTTTCTTTTTGCTTTTTTACCGACAAGTTTGACATGTGTCTTCTGCCTTCATATCTTTCTGTGATGTTGAGTAGAAAAGAATGACATTGCTGCCTTCTGGTGCTCTTCTTTACCACTTTCCTTTCTTCCCCATAATGCGTATTTAAAAAAACCCCAAAACCCACTGCTCCCCCATTTTAACCTATCCTTGTTGTTTAAATATTACTTTTATCTTATCTATCATCCTTTTATTTGAAGGTATAGATCTGTCCCAGGTCTTAGATGTACACTAGATGCAGTGAAATCTGCGATGTCTGCAGTTTGTTGTGACAAAACTCTTTGTCTCCTCACCTTAAAATTCCTGATACTGTTGACCTAAGTGCCATTTATGACTGTAGGAGCCATAATGCCTGTAGCTCTTATCACTATTACTCAGATGTTGGAAGCAGATTGCTGGAAACCCTGAGAAGCAGACTGATACTTGAATTATAGGTCCAGAATTCTGAGATACAGCCAGTCTGGTACTCGGTTTGTTTCCATTCAGGAAAATGCAATCCATGCTGCTAGTTTGTTCCTTCAGGAGAGGAAAATGTTGGCAGAACAAAGAACCCCTCTACTTCCTGGCCCTCCTCCCCATCTGGTAATGTTGCAAGTTTTGTTTGGCTTTGTAAATGAAGAAAGTTTTCTCTTGGAGATTGTACCAAGATACATACACATGGAATACGTAAAGGGTAGCATAGTTCCCTGAGTAATCTGTGCCTCATAAAGCTTGGAGATGTAGATAGGATACAAAGAAAGCAGAAGTGAAGTCTCGAACAGATATGTACAATTGTCAAAATTAATTTGTTTTATTAGTAGTATTTTTTTTTATCTGAAGAAGCAGCAAAATGAGACATTTTGAGCAAATATACTATATTTTTGCACTTACTTGTGTCAAGTAATTTCAACCTACATTATAAAGCTCTTTCATCTGTTACACAGATTGAATCAGGAGGGGCCCTAGCTAGCATTTACAGTTCAGGTTGGCAAATTAAAGCACTGTGCAGAGGGCTAGTGCAAAGTCCGGTAAAATCTAGTTTTTAAGATCTTGGTTCCGGCTGTCTGGTTTAACCCCTGTTAGCAACACCCAATTTCTGACTTTCTTTTCCTTTGGACTAATTTGGAAAAATTTGGAACAAATCCCTTGATTTAAAGAAGGAAGGGACTTTATTTACTAGTTTACGGTCATCAAGGGAAACTCAGGAATTTTTGCTTTGAAGTACCTTCTGTTTCATTAGAGGATTTTTAAATCTTTTCCCCAAATAACCTATGTACCAAGTGTCTTTGCCTTGTATGTATTCTTCAGAGAACTGAAGAACTTTCATGATGTAGGTCTGGACTGTGACATTGCAAAATGAAATACCACAGCATGGAAGAAAGTCAGCATTTGTCATGAGTCTTTTGGAGGGTAGGTTGGAAAAGGGGAATGATAACTGACAGGCATACCTGAAGAAGAAAACTAGGCAGAAAAATATATTTTTTTCCTAACTCCAAAGGTGTAGATTAGAATGAATAGATGTGTATGTTTTTGTTAAAAAAAAAAGTAAGAAAAAAAAAATTCATATTAAATGTGTCCATGAGCTTACCATATAGGTTTCTGACAGTCATCTATATAACATTCTGAAAATCTCCTAACATGACTATAACTTCACACTATTTGCAGGATCTCAGTGAGTTAATTTTGCTGGTCTTTTTACCTTTCTCCTCAATTTTATAAGTAATGAACTGGAGTGAACAGGTTTTTTAGTAGGTTACTTTATAGGTGAAGATTCTTCCCCCTGCACATACTTTGTGTTACAGATAACCTGTGGCAAGCATTCCAGAATTTCTTACTTGATAAAACTGTATCTTGAAAGAAAGTGATTCATTATAGTTATGTGGTTAAATTGCTTTTGCAAAAGCAATATAAAAGTGTTTGAGATTTGGACTTTGAAATGCACCCTTGGTAATAACTAGCTCATTCTTTGAAGATGGTTTTTCCTCTGAAAAATCACATATTTCTTGCAAAAAGAGAATTAAAATGAAGGAAGCTGAAAATGAAATATGCATCATAAAGTGGAAAAAAAAACCAAACTGAAATATAACTACTGGTTATCCCAGCCAATGAACTGTTGTGTGTTGGGGGGCATTATTGTGTTGCTGCTAAGAGCAACCAGGGACAGATTTTATTTCCCTAGCGCCAGATATCTTCCCATTTGTTGACTTTTTTTTTTGTTTGTTTGACTTAACATTTATCTCATGGTAGTCAGTTACTTATTAACTGATGTGACTGATGTTGCAGTCATATGAAGAAAAAGTACCCACAGATTCATTTGGATCAGAATTCTTCATAAAAAATTATTTTTAATCTTTTTTCCATCAATATGGGACTTTTTCAAACTAAGGCTCAATGCAGGAAATACCACACCAGGAAAATGTTTTCATATTAACTGTGTACGCTAGAACAGGTAATTTGTCTTTGAAACAGTTGCTTGATTATTTGTGACTAAACTAACAATGTACCTCTATGTCTGTGTGCTGGGTACCAAAGAGGTAAGTATTTCTGAAAGTAGGCAAAGCATTCTTGCATTCTGATATTGCTTGTTGATATGTGAATGTACAGAAGTACAGAAGCTAAATCCATCTTGATGTGGAGCTGTGAAATATTACAATAATGCATGTGCTGAACATTTCTTACAAGAATAAAGAATCTATTGAAAGCTGACAAACCAGGTTATTGTAGATGTCTTGAAGATTAGCTGTAGCTTCAGTAGGTGGACCAGAAAACTCTTTCTGAAGTTTGTTTTGTGCAGTTGGTACACAGTGCATAACTTTTTAAACCAATGACTGAGACCTTTATACGTGGTTTTCTATCTCTGCATTGTCACTAGATTTAAGTCTTGCTGTTTTGCTTTTAAGCTCTATACTTTTTCTCTAAGGCTTATCTTTAGCATGTCCTAGACCTTTGAAAACAAGGAAAAAGAATTGGAGCTACTCGTATATTCTCAACCTAGATTGTTTGGATGTAATAATAGCCTCTGTTACCTGTCAACAGATTAAAAAACTCTTTTGCTTGTAGCCTGTGTCTGTATTAACAGTGGAAGAATTTGCTTCAGCTGCTCATGAGAACTGAAGTTGGGATACAGCAAGATCTTGACTATTTTGCTTCATTTGAGAAGAAATGTGCTATTTGTGTATATGGAGTTAGAAGAAAAAAAGTCAGTGCATTGGTTCATTGAGTTTTGTAGCTCAAAACCAGCAGCAGAATGTCAAAGTCTTTGACATAGGTCTTGATTTCTGTAAAAGGGAAGTGCAGAAGACATAGAACCAGAAGAAAATGAAATTTTTTGGTAGAGTCAGTTTGCTATATGTAACTGTTTCAGATATAGAAGAGCTCAGGGAAGAAAAAAATCAAGTGTTATTTTTAGTATTAGCTCTCATCCTCTCACAGTCTGGAGTTGCCTGAATAAGATGCCATAAATCTGCAGAGATCTGCCGTTCTCTTCTGAAGTTTGTCCTCTGGATGTCCCCAGTGTTCTTGTGTCAGAAAAAAAGGGGATTTTTCTTAGGCAGTGAGTCAGCTGTAATTGGAAAGCAGATTACAGCAGAACTGTGTTTTAGTTAGCCAGAGGGATAAAGATACACTTGATTTCTCAAGGGTTTAGATCAGTGGAAGGAAGGGAAAGAACAGAGATTATATTTGTGTATGTCAGTGATGACAATTTTATTCCACAGTGGTTGCAGTTATTAATTACATGAGCATGTAATGTTAGTTCATCTCTTCCCCTGCACTACTACCCAGCCTGCCAACTCCTTTGGTGTTTCTATTAATTCTTTCTTTCTTCCTAGTATATGCAGTGAGAGGAAAGTAATTGAAATTTCATGGTTATCTACTTAAACCTTAGGTGTTGCTGATGAGAGCACTTGCAAAACCAGTTTGTAAGTATGAGGTAATTATATGGTCGGGACAACTGAGGACAGTCTTTCTTCCCTAGATTTAAGTGTTTGCTGCTTGTGGTGGTGGTGGTGCAGAGTGCATGTGGCTTTGATTCTTTCAGCTGGGCACTGCTCTGCCTGGTGGTTTGTCACTTTGTCTAAAGAGGAGAGTCGGTGGTTGTGATTTGAGATGGCATATGAAGTTTTACATGCTATGTCTGGCAAGAGGTCACCAAGGCAGATGATATCCTTGCTTCCAGCAAAAGGCATGCTGTTCTGACAGCTTAATTAACATCTTCCATGTATGGAAGTATGGGTGTTTGGTTGGATAGAGCAGTGAATCATGAGTAGCAATCACAAAATGAGCTGCAGAGATGCAGCACATTAAAACCTTGAACTTGCAAGCCCACTGAGAAGTCAGAGCGGAGAGCAGACAAACTGCAAGATTTCAGTCAAGAGATCATGAGTGAGCTGGGAGTTAAAGAAACAATGTGCTACTTTTTTTTCACCCTTATTTTTATAAGTAATTTATGATTTAAGAAGCATTGAGAATTGGAGATAGATCTTTTTCATATCCACTTACGGAGGCAAATGCTGTCTCTTCCATGCTAGTGATTAAAAGCTGTTCCTGAGTGTTTAAGCTGGAGTGGGTTGTCCTTATGTAGTCAGGTAGTAGCCCCTTTGACTCTGCCTGTGCTATGTACAGAACTGATGTTTCTTTTTGTTCTTGCAGCTTGCTCTGTTGCATGGGCTGCATCTTCTTTTTATTATTCTAAGGATTACAAGTTACATGAGGCATGAGGCCCCTTTTGCTCAATAACCCACTCTCTGTACCATGAATTGAGTCATCATAGGACTCAGCAGCTGTTCCGAAAGAAAACTCTACCCTTGTTGTCCAGGTGTTGCTGCAGAGTTTCTGGCTCCAGTCTTCTGGCTGAGAGGCAAATCTGTTGCAGAGAGCCATAATTTTGAAGGTGAACGTGTTAAATGAAACAGTTTTCACTGGAGTTAACCTCAAGGTACTTGTTAAAGTGAGCTGGCATGGTGACTACTGCTGAAGCTCAGCTGAGTGGTGTAAATGGATGAACCTTCAGTCTTTTGACTCTGTGTGAGATTTGAGAGTGCCTGGTATATGAGATTGTCGAAATAATCCAACACTTGGTTTTCCCTAGATCATCACGTAATCCAAGTTAGTCATGCTTTTCATGACTTTTTTTTTGTATTTTGGTTGCTGAATATCAAAATAAGGGAGTTTTGGGGTTTTTTTGGTGTGATGTACACAGATTATGTTCTTCATAGGAAGTGTTTTTAATTTGGAGACAAATCTTGGAAGATATGAGTCCACAGAATATTTGTTCTGATTGCTCTGCTCAACCTGTGACCCAAAGTCAGTTCCAAAACAAGGGTAAGGTGTTGGGAAATACTGAAGTTCTAGATTTCTTGAAAAGCAGAATACTTACTCATTAATTAAAACTGAGATGGTGATTAAAGAATGCTATGAAGGATAGAGGAAGGGAGAAAACCTTCCATATTTCTCTGCATGTGACAGGAGGGAAGGCATTTCTCTTCAGCCTGTTTCAGTTATGTGAGCAGGGCACTGAGTTAGTGCTAACTTTTTAGGGAGCTGAAAGTAGATAGTACAGGTGAGAGCAGCTGTGAACACTCAGGTTCTGCACCTGATCTGGTTGGTGCCTCTTTGACTAGATGGAGCTCAAACAATGCAGCTGCAACATCTCCAAAGGCAGTATCTTTTTTTCCTTATTTTATCATCATTTTTTATTCCAGGTGGTGACACCCTGCTTTCTTCCAAGCAGCTATGAGCTGGTAAGTATTTTTGGCACTACTGATATCCACTCTGTTTTATTTGGTTATAGGTTAGGTTATTCCTATAGTCTCCTATAACCTCGTATTACTTCAGTACTGTACTATCACCTTTCCTCTCTGAAGACTTGGCAAATCAAGGACCTATTCCTGAAGCTTGTTACTGTGTCCTGTCCCATGCAGGAATCCAAATGTTTTATGCTTTTATTTGTGTGTTTTAAATAAAAAAAAAAAAAAAAACAAACTTCAGTAATTATTTGTTTCTACATACTCATGTCTCATGTCAGTTTGGAAGTACAAGTAGTCTAAGACTTGTTTGGGACCTGTTACTTTTTGTTGGTAGTGGAACCCCTACTTGGTCAGGATAGGAAAACCTTAACCCTTTTTGGCTTGCATGGCTGTATTTGGTTGTTTTAGCTCCAAGGGTAATATGAGTGATGCCCAGAAGATGGATTGTAACAGTTACTTATTGAACCAGCACTGGCAGCTGTTAGTGCCATACCAGGTCTAAGCAGCCAACAGCTGATGCACAAGTGTCAGCCAAGAACTCTGTGTATTGTAGGTGAGTGATACAACCACTGGCAATTAGGAATCCCACATCTCACTCCTGCACTGGTGTGTGAATTGGCCAAGTCACTTTGTACATTTTTGTGTCTTGATTTCGGTGCTGGAAAAATAGAGGTAGTGGTATTTACATATCATGAACCACACAAGTCAAAAGGTGCTTTAAAATTATTATCGTGTAAAGCAAAGCCTGGAAACCTAAATCAGTAATTACTGGTCTTATGACTAATGTGAGTGTCAGCTCATGGGAGGTGTCTCCTAGATTTGACCCAGTAATTTTATGAATTAACCCATGTCAGAGTGTGAGGATCTTGTGTAACATTACTGCTAAAATTATAAATAGAAAAGAAACTCTTTTGTTTGCAGCTCACAATGTTAGGTGAATGCTGGCAACTGCAGTTGCTTTCTTTTGTGTTGTGCATACAACCCAAGTATTGATTCTGAAATGGAAAACTGGTTATTGTGGTTCAGAAACAAATTCAAACATATAGCAGCCTGTGGGATGTTTATGTGCACATGCTGATAATGTAGTCCTTTTGACTCTGTGACCTGCTGGCAGGTAGAGAGTGTAGATGGCAAAAGTGGCCTAACCTGTTTTAGTTTACTGGCAGGAATGTATACAGAGGTATATTCAGTCACCAAATAAAACATTTACCAGTTTGAAGAGTGGAAGGAGTGGAATTCTATTTAAATTTATTGCAGGGATATCTGTCGGTGAAATATTTTCACTACACGGTATACAATATGTTTTATTGCTGTGAGTGAGATTGAATAGTGTGGTTTGCTTTTGGTGTGAATTGTGGTGACATTTTTATAATAGGAGTCTTTGTTCAGCACAAGTAAATTTTATCTGTTTAGTGAAGAGTTCTGTTGTTCTGAAGGAGGAATATCTGTGATGATGTTAGCTGTAAGCAGTTTCTTTTACAGCTGTTTTGAGTGTAAAGTTTTGACAAGATCAAGAATGAGTAATTGAGAGGTTTAGGTGATAGGGAGGGCAGCATCTATTCAAATGAAACAAAACTTTGTGGTATCATAATTTGCTGCTGAACCATGGATTTATCCCCCTTCATTCCAGACAAAGAATTCCAACCTTTTAGTTTTCACATGAATAAACAATGCATCTGCCTTCTTTGAATCAGAATCTATTTAGTCAATGTAAAGGTTGCCTTTATTGCGCTCCTTAAACTGGCTTATAGCAAGATTTGTAGTTACACTCGCAGTGACATATTTCTTGGAAGATTATTGAAGCCTGATGAAATTCACAGGTGTTCGTTTTCTTCAAAATGTGTGTTTTATTATTTTCTTTTGACTGTTACCAAAGGGGCCCTTGACATTTCTCATGAGCCATGTGTCTTGAAGCTTTGTAATGACATCAGGAGCCTCATATATCAACTCAGTGCAGCTGTTTGGAATTTCAGGTGCTAAAATATAAAGCAGTTCCTGTGTTCTAACACTACGTATTTTATGTTGTCATGCACATTCCACAGAAAGTGGGATGATGTTAGTCCAGCTCCATTAATTCAACTCAAATGTTTAGCAAAGATAACTTACTCTGTTGCACTTAATTTTTTTTCATGAAGAGACAATGGACTATTTGTGGGAATGGTCTTCCATTGCTGAGATTTATAGCTTAACTCAAAAACTTAAAAAAAAAGGGGGGAGGAAACAAAAGTAGCACGATAGCATGGGGTCACTGTGTTTGTTTGTTTTCACCTGAGAGCTGAGTGAGCTTATGTAGTACTTCTAAATTAGATAAAAATAAAAGATGTTTAAATGGCCTTTACTGCAATTATTGGATCTTATTTTGCAAGGCTGTTAGTTACTCAGTTGATGGTATTTCCTAAATTGATGTTTTTAATTTAAAAAAATGCTGACAAATTAAGTCTTTTTCTCTAGCGCTGTCAAAATAAGAAAATGTTTAGGCCCTAACTGTAAAGCTCTGAATACTTTTTGTTTAATCTATTACATTAAAAAGATAAAAAATTTAAAGGAAAACCAACAGAAGGATATTATTTTAGAGATAAATTTTAGATTCCAGGAAATAGTCTGGGATAGTTTAACATGCTTCAAAAGGGCAATAAGCTAGTCTTCTTCACTGAATTTCTGTTTTATCCTTCATGATAGTGTATCTTTGAAAAGAATAAAGCAAACTAAATCTTAATTCCTCAAAGTAGTATCACCCATGCTGCCAAATTTCTTGCAGTCATGATGTGTGAAGGCCCAAACCTCTTATGTACATTAATTCTTATCTTAAAATCACTTCATTGATGAATGGTCCTTATGACTGCATAATTTGTCAGTTTTAAGACACGTTTGAATAGTGATCTTCAGCACAGAAATTTCTGATTTAACCTTAATAGACTTTCCACCCCCCTTTTCTTTTCTTTTTTTTTTTAAATAGTTACCATAGAATTCTGCATACCTCTAGTCTGCCATTTAAATATCACTTTTTATAACTAGCTGTTATAATGCAGACAGATCAAATGGACACTGACCTGTAATGTATATTTTACCAAAGCAGTCACTTAAAGCTGAAGTTTGTTTAGCTGTTTTGCTAAGTCTTGGGTGGAAGTTTGCTAATTTTGATAGAAATTGGGGAAGGGTGTCAATGTTTCTGATTTCC
>JAOTQP010001286.1:54960523-54976279 GCA_026413545.1 Cichladusa arquata
ATGAACAGGTGGGACACTACTGAGCTGCAGCAGGGATGTTACTCAAGACAATAATTATGCAAGCCTCTTTTCTGCCTGTAGAGAGGAAAATCAAAGACTTGAACATTCAGGCCCCCCCTAACAAACTGAAACCTTACTTTGAACAGTGAGTCAGATTGTGATCTGTACTGTTTCAAAATAGGAGGAGAAGAGAATAAAAGTAATTGTGGGAGAAATAGAGATTGGTTTGTTCTGATTTTTTTGGGATATGTGTGTTTTTTCATTTGGTTTTTTAAAAGGAGCAGATGCATACCTTGAAAAAATAGCTGAAGAAGTGAGTGTCAAGTCACAAAGGCCTCATTTTAATTGCCTAATTTTTTACTTGAAATTCATGGTAGTTTATATATACACCTACATACATTCAATCTAGTGCCAATATTTTCTCAAAAAAATTAAAAACTAAGAACTGAAAATATGTTGACACATAAAAGTAAAACCAAATGCCTAGCTGTGTATGGGTAAGGTGAGGAAGAAAACAGGGAACTTTAAGAAAATTCAGTACTCTTAACAGTATTTGAAAGAGTGCTTGTTATCTGTTGCTAAAACACCCTCTCTTTCCTTTTTTTCATGCTGTTGAATGTAATCCTCTCCAGAAGCTTTGTAAGAGAAAGATCAATGAATATGAAAAAATGAATTTTTATCCCTTCTGCATTCATTTTTAAACACATGTTTTGAGAAAAACAATATGAGACAATTTGCTGTTCCCATGGAACACAGTCCATCTGTTT
Organism: Cichladusa arquata; assembly: GCA_026413545.1. Lineage (NCBI taxonomy): Eukaryota > Metazoa > Chordata > Aves > Passeriformes > Muscicapidae > Cichladusa > Cichladusa arquata. The sequence goes on from JAOTQP010001286.1 coordinate 54,961,291, forward strand.
TTAATGTGGGCATGCAAGAGATGTTGTGAGAAATGGGAAGTTGAATAATTGCTTGTGGTATTGGGAAGGTCTGTGCATGTAGATGAAGGATGGCATTCTCCAATTTAATTTTAAGTGGGGTCTCATTACTAGAAGATACAGTGTGTTAAATTGAGTTAGGCATGACCTCCAAACACAGTGGAATATGATGACAGTAACTAAACTGAGCTAGAAACTGATATATACAATGATTTTGCTCTGCCAGCTCTGAATTTGGTTTCTGGCTTGAATCAGTAAAAACTTTCGTAAAAAATTTAGGAAGTGGGTTTGGTTTGTAATAAGTGTCTGTGACTAATGGCTGATTAGTTCTCATGTTTTCCTGTCTTTCTTCTTTCAAGAAATACAGTGAAAAGCTTGTGGAAAACTAGGAACATGCCCACCTCTGTTATTTAGGGAAACTTTTTTTTTCCTATATGCTACATTCAGACTTTAGCTCACCTGTGAGATGCATGCAAAGCAAGCATTATATGCATATAGTAGGCATGATTTAGTGAAGGTGAAGGACATGCTAAATCTACCAGACTTTCCCATTGCTATGGACTTTCCTGGCTTCTTTCAAGACTGTCACCAGAGCAGTTCTTAAGGGAGTGCTGCAGGCTATAGCTGCCTGTCTTGTATGTGCCTGCACATCATGGGAAGGGAAATGCAACAGCCTTGTTCTGTTCTCTGGTTTGTTTGCAAAGGGTGGGAATATCCAGTGGAGGTTTGTATTTGCCTGTTCAGTTCCTGCTCTGTCACCATCCAGAACCATAGTGCTCATGTCTCTAAGAAAACTGTGGCCTTTGGAGAAAAGTTTATGGAGGGATGTTTCTTCATTTCTGGTTTATACAGCTTTCCTGAACTCACAGAGAAGCAAAGGTGCCTTGAAACTTTTAAAAACTTTTTTAAAGCTCTCTCTGTCTTGCTATTCAGTTTTGCTTTATTACATTTTGATCAGTGCTTTTCTCTTATTTTCCTTTTTTTTTTCTTTCAGCTTCTTAAAAAACCTTTTACTTTTCTTAATTTCTTTATTTGTTAGTTGTAGATGTGCAGAACAGACTGATGAGACACTTTCTTGACAAAACCTGTGAGCTGATGCCTGATTTGAAATACTTGACATGATTATGTTTCAAACTTTTTTTGGATTTCTGTTCCCCAGAAAGGAGCTTGTGTGGGCCTCTTCGTAATGCATTTCTATGGGGTTTGTTTTTTAGTTTTAGATTTCAAGTGCTTACCAGAGTAAAGCCATGGACCCCAGAGACATGCAGAGTTGAGGTTCCAAAATGCTGTTTTAAGTGCAGCCAGTGCCTTGTTTGTAAATGTCTCTGACTTAGCCATAAGACGGCACAGAGAATAAAACTGCATGATTGGCTACCCCAATCCCTTAAATTAATGAAATGCAGTGATCCTGAATTGAGCACACTAAATTCAAAGGCCTAGTCATGGTGTTTGCTAGGAGGGAGGGCTCACGTTGTTTCTAGGAATATTAGAGAATTCCAAGATTTAATAGGAATTTGAATATGAAGTTTTGTTATAATACAGTATGTTCAGTTCCAGGCATTCATCCAAAGTGAAATGAAAAGCAGGCTTTCTTTGAACAATCTTCAGAAATGAGGGATCAGAAGAGGGAAAGGTTTGGTAGTTTCAAGAGCCAAGTTTGCCTGCTTATTTTCTCCAAATTGACTTCAAACCTTTCTACTGAATACAGTACTTTTGCAAGGCAGAAGCACCTGCTTTTCAGAAGTGTGACACTAATTACTGTAGCAAATAAATCCAGAAGTATAATGTTCTTCCAAGGTATAGCATACTTCTTTCTGCCCTCCCAGCTTTCTTTTCCTAAAGCACAATTATCCATGTTTCAGATTCCTCAGTATCGATAGTTTTTAGGTGGCATAGAAACTTTTCTAATGTGTTTGACTTCACTAAAAAGCAAATGGGCTTGCGTAGGTTCTGCTTGACAGCTCACACTGGAAAAGGGAAATACCCACTACAGGTGTATTTTTTCTGCTTATCTGTATAATTTTTTGTTCTTTCATAGCTTATTCTGAGAGTGACGGATCTTATGTCCCTTGTGAAAAATGCCTCTGGTTAATCTTTGAAAATGCCTTCTCAGCACTGGAATGTGTAAAAGGGTAGGACAGTAGTAATGCCATCACTATAATTGAATGCTAGCCAAATATTGAAACAATAAATGGCTGTGGCATTAGTTATTACAATGTAATCGAGGACTTGTCTTTCAAAAGGAAAAGACAAATCTTTTAGTGTTCATTTAAAAATCAGTTTTTCCTGTAGTCAGAATTCATTGTAATAAGCACAGTGAATCATGTATCTATGTGGACCTTTCTCTTCAGATAGAACTGTGAAGCAAGTGTGATGTTTGGTCTGACTGCTGTATGATGGTGGATTCAGTTTGTTTATTGCTTAATTGAACTTCAGTCTCTGGCATCCCATTCAATTTTAGTTCTCTATCATGTCAGAAATCATACTTGTTTAATTTAGGTTCTTCACACTGGTGCACAAGTTTAGTACTTGCTCATAAGTAAAATGTTGTGGCAGAAGTGTTACATGTGAACTTGCTTTTGATTCTCATTTAATGTCATTAAATGCTGGAGGCAAACCTCAGGGCTGTTTCCTGAAGAAATGTCACAACACCACTTGGTAGATTTAGAGGGTGGAAAGGGGGAATTAATTGGGTTTTGGATGTCTTTAAAGTGCAATCCAAATGAGAAGCGTTCAGGGCAAGATAGCTACTGATGAGCAAAACAAAGTTAACAAAGGTGAAGAAACTATAAGCGGAGTCATTTTATCTTTTGCTATAATGACTTGATTTTTCCTTCAGAGAGGCTGTTTTTAGGGAGTCATTGTCAGAAATCTGTGATGATTTTCTTAAATAATGGTAGGAGAGAGAGGTGGAATAATTTGTTTTGGAATGATTTAAGCTTGTTCTATGGAAAAGTGGCTTTTATTTCTAACCATGTCAATCTAATTTCCTTTGAACTGTCTTTATTGGGAGGTGACAAGAAGGATGTGTTGTTTGATACTGAAATGCTGTCATTGGTGAGATGCAGAAGTAGAACCATAGAATCACACAATGGTTTGGTTGGAAGGGACCTTAAAAGATTGTCTAGTTTCAGCTCTCCTGCCTTGGGCATGGACACCTTGCACTGGACCAGATTGCTCAGAGCCTCGTCCAGCCTGGCATTGAACTATTCCAGGGATGGAGTATCCACAGTGTCTCTGGGCAGCATCTTCCAGTGCCTTCCTTACTACCCTCACAGTAAAGAATTTCTTCCTAATGTCTGATCTGAAACTACCCTCCTTCAGTTAAAGCCATTCCTACCACTGCATACACTGGTTAGAAGTCCCTCTCCAGTCTCCTTGTAGGCCCCCTTTAGGTACTAGAAGGCTGCTCTCTCTGGAGTCTTTTCTTCTGAACAGCTTTCTTCTGCAGGCTGAACAGCCCCATCTCTCTCACCCTGTTTCCATAGGAGAGGTGATCATCTTCATAGCCCTCCTCTGGATCCTGCTCCAGCGGGTCCACAACTTTCTTGTATTGAGGCCCCAGAGCTGGATGCACACTCCAGGTGGGTGCTCAGAAGAGCAGAGGGGCCATCTGCCTTGACCTGCTGGCCATGCTGCTTTTGATGCAGGCCAGGATATGTTTGGCTTTCTCAACTGGAAGCACATGTTGTTGAGAAATGTCAAGCTTCTTTTTACCATCACCCCCAAGTCCTTCTTCCCAGGGTTGGTCTTGGTCCGTTCTTGGCCCAGAGAGTGTTTGTGCTTGGGATTATCCCAACCCAGGCGCAGGACTTTGGATTTGACCTTGTTGAACTTCATGAAGTTCACACAGGCCCATCTCTCAAGCCTGTCTAGGTCCCTGTGCATGGCATCCTTTCCCTCTAGCATGCCCATCACACCACACAGCTAGATGTTGTTGACAAACTTTTTGAGGGTGCATTTGATCCCACTCTCCATGTCACTGACAAAGATGTTCCAGTGCTAGTTCCAATAGCCACCTAAGGAATGCCGCTGGTCTCCACTTGCACATTAAGCTATTGACTGCAGCAGTGTGACTATCCTGCCAGTTCTTCATCCACCAAGTGATTCATCTGTGAAATCCATGGCTCTCCAATTTAAAGACAAGGGTTTTGTGTGGGACAATGTCAAATGCAATGCACAGGACCAGGTAGATGATGCCAGTCACTCTTCCTTCATCTGCCAATTCTGTAATGCTTCAATGGAATGCTATCATTTCTCCAATGTGATCAATAGTAACTTAGCCACTTCCTCAGCCAGTTCCCTCAGAAGTCATGGATGTATCTTGTCATGTCCCATAGACCTGTGCTCCTTCAGGCTTCTTAAACAGCCGTGGAACTTGTGGTCTCCTGCAGCAGACAGTTCTTCTTCCAATCTCTGCTTTACCTTCATTGAGTTCCTCAGCCTTTTCTGTGTCCTGGGTAACCAGGTCTCCCTTATCGTTCCTGAGAAAACCCACATTTTCCCCTAGTCTTTCTTTCATCACGAATGTACCTATGGAAACTTTTTTGTTACCTTTGATGCTCTTGGCCAGATTTAATTGTGTCAGTTCCCTGGCTGCTCAGACAATTTTTCTGTTCTTCTTAGGCTCTCTGTCTCCACCTTTTAGAGGGTACCTTTTTGTGTTTGAGTTTGTCCAGGAGCAACTTGTTCATCCATGTGGGCCTCTTGGAATTTATGCCCAATTTCCTCTTGCTAGGTGGAGGAGACGATCCTTGAGGTGGGAGGAGACGATCCTTGAATTTCATCCAGCTTTCTTGAGCCCTTTTTCCCTCCAGGGCTTTAAGCCCACAGCATTCTACCAAGGAGATCCCTGAAGAGGGCTAAGTCTGCTGTCCTGAATTCCATGGTAATGAGCTTGATGTGCATGCTCCTCACTAGCCAAGGATCTAGAACTTCACTGCTTTGTAGTCACTGCAGCCCAGGCTTCCCTTGAGCTTCATGTTCCCCACCACCCCCTTCTTGTTGGTAAGAACAAGATCCAGCATAGCACTTCTCCTTGTTGGCTCCTCTGTCACTTGGAGAAGGAAAGGATCAATGTGTTCCAGGAGCCTGCCTGTGTCCTGCTGTGTCATCCTTCCAACAGATACTGGGTTGTTTGAAGTCCCTCATGAGGACCAGGGCTTGTGACCCTTGAGGCCATTCTGTTTTACTGCAGAAGGCCTCACCAGCTTGACCTTCCTGGTCAAGTAGCCTGTAGCAGGCCTACACTATAATGTCATCTGTTCCTGCCCTCCTTCCCTTTCATCCTGACCTGTAAACTTTCAATCAGCTCCTCATCCATCACGAGGTAGAGCTTCATGCTTATTCACAGAGAGCTCATTCACCACCTCCTTCTTATCCCTGCTTGTCCTTCCTAAAGAGTCTGTGCCCTTCCATTCCAAAACTCCAGTCATAGGAGTTGTCCCAGTATATTTCCATGATGTCAGTAAGGTCATAAGCATACACATGTGTGGAGACCAAAGGAATGCAGCCCCTGTTCTGTTCCCTGAGTTAACCCCGTGCTCTTTCCCTGTCCGTCAAGCCTTCTGGTCACTCCCCCCCTAATTCCCTGTTGGTCCTCTGACCTGGCCATTCCCTTGTAGTACCCTATGTCCTTTGGCAATTGGTCCCTAAGGATTCCCCGCCTGCTGATTTCATGTACTTTAGCTTGGACCCTCAAAGTCCCTTTGCCTTTGTTTCCCCAAATGCTGGACGGTGCAGGTGTGGCTGAAATAAACATCTTTGTAAAATCCTTGCAAAGGCCTCCACTCATCATTCGCCCCAAGCAACACCATAAAAATAACACACATGTGTTTTGTATGTTGGCCATAGTATACTGAGTATTCTGTTATCATGTGTTAAATATCTTATATTAAGTCAAAGTATAATGACTACACTTGTGGATAATGAAATGTGATAGGCATCAAATCTCCAGTTGTCTCTGATTTCTAGTTTTACATCTGGAAAATAATTCTCTTAATATGCATCACAGTTTCCCCATGGAAACCTCCTTTTACACATAGTATTAGAAAAAACCTCCCCAAAAATGATGTGGTGAAGTATTTTAATATTTAGTGATGTTTTCCATGTGAGATACCAGATCTTCTGCCTATGGTATATCTTCCAAATGGAAGAGAACTCAGAAACTGGAAACAGCAGCCATGAGATAAGTAGGGAAAGAGGGAAGGGAGGACTTCCACAGTTTTGTTACGGAGATTGTAAAATCAGTTTGGCTGTTCTGTTTTTTGAGGTTTTTTTTTTGTGGTTTTTTTTTGTTTGTTTGTTTGTTTGTTTGTTTGGATGCCCCATAGATTTGTGTGATCTCTTCATTTTTTAAATTTTTAATTTCTTTTTTAAGTTTTTTTTTTTTTTTTTTTTTACTTAAAACCAGAAAGATTTATAATTGGCTCAGCTATCCTTTAGAGTGATTAGTCACCCCATGCCAGTGTAGTGAACAGACAATTTTGAAATTTCAAAAGAAATGTCAAGCCTTCACTAAAACTTTAGGAATTTGAAGTTTAAGTCTTCAATCTCAGTTTGGCTGATAGTCTTGGTTAAGATCTTTAGCTTGGATATTATAATATACTTTCAATGCTCCTCTTCATGTGTGTCCAGTCAGAGACTTGAAGCTGGGTTGTCCACATCTCAAACAAATGTACCACAGTAGTTAGCCAGTGAAGGAGTTTGTTTGTAATTGTAATTCTAGATCTGATGAATAGGCAGCAGGAATCAGAGTATTTGGTTTGGGGCAACCATTTTAAAGCTGTGGAGGGAGCATATGAAGACTTGAGTGTAATCCCTTATTACATTCATACATACAGACACTCTGTGTGTATATAAACTCATCTGTTTTCCTGACATGGTTCTTTGAGCACCACTCATTTTAGCAGTCTTTTCCTTAAGTCACAAGTGAAAGGAAACGGTTTGATCCTGCAAGTTGAGATAGGTATGTCAGGCCCTCTGCTTTTAGTGCTCTATTTCCTCTCTAGTACTAAAGTGGAGAGAGCTATTTCTTCTAGCAGAGTGAGAGAATATGAGGCATTTCAGTAGCAGCTTGACAAATTGACAGCAAATTCAAAACATTAAAAAAGAAAGAGAAGAAGAGCTGCTTGCTTCTTATTCCATATTCACCTTATAGCTATCCTAGAAAACTTGCAGACTACACCAATCCAATGCCAAACTGAGATATACATGGACAAAACACCTTTAGACTAGCACACATTAGGTGTAAACCTCATTTATGTCTCTATATTCAATTGCACAAATTGACCACTTAGTGGTTGTGGAAGGGTGGGTGCTGTCTTCAGCTTATGTTTGAACTTTCTGGTGAAGGGCCAAAGTGGGCAGTGTGTTTTCTCAAGTGCTCTGCTCATGCATCTCATGAAGTCTTTGGACAGAGATTTCCAAGTGAATCCAAAAACTGTATTTTGTGTGTTTTGCCTTTTTCTATTTGGGTCTGTGTATTTTTGCTAAGTAGCAGTGGATGTGCTCAGACTGAAATAATAGTAACCACAGTTATAGTTATACAGTTGTCTGTCATATATATCACCTTTAATCTGCTGAGAAGAACGTCGAAGTTTTGAACAATAGAGTTCATGGATTAATAGCACTGGTATGTTAGTTCTTCTGATTGACAGCTTTGTACTTTCAATACTGGAGGTTTGATAGCTGACAAGGTAAGTCAAGCTTTTAAGTGAAGAAAAAATCAGACAAACTCAAAGCCTATTCTCAGGGACTAACTGTAAGGCAATCTCACATTGTAAGCATTATGGGTGATGTAGGATGTATGCCCTGGTAAATTATATGGTTCATTTAACTAAGCAAGGTTTTGAAGGTATTGTAATTTATACTCTGAAAACCTATAGCTCTTTCCAGTTGAGATGTGTAACTAGAGTGTGTCTGTACTTCAGTGACCAAAAAAGTTGACAGTTATGAAACTGCCTTTCTAGTTCAAAACATCTTTCCTGCAGCAGGATTTAGAGGCCAATTTTTAGTTATACCACTGCTGATATTAGATTTTTTGTAGGAATGGATTGGCCCTTTCCTTTTAAAAGGTTTGTTTTAAACCTCCATTGATACACTAACTTGGCTAAACTTAGTTAACTAAACTTAGCATGTTTTAAAGCCTTGAGAAGATTTTTTTTGTACAGTACTTTCAGAAAATTCTCAGCAGTTCACTTCATTAATGTCCACTCAAGTGTTTGTTTTAATGAAAAAGCTTAAAATGAGAGATTGGGTAAAAATGCAGAAGGGTTAGCAATGTGCATCTCCGTGGATATTGTACCTTGGAATAAACACTCAGTAGCTGAGTACCGTCATATAGAACCTGAATATGCAGGATGATTATGCAGAAATGATTAATTTTCCATATCTGTTTGAAAGGTAGCTTATTAATACTGTAGAATGAATATGTACTTCTGAATTTTTTTTTTTGTGCATGTCTGTGTATGTGTATATGCCATTAGGAGGGGATTTCTTAGAACATATTTAAGCTATCTGAAGAATTAAAGTAATTTGTGTTGTCTTTTCTCCTTTTGCAGGCTAATAACACCGAGGTGGTTAAAAATCATGTAACCAGAAGTGTAAGTAATTATATTTTATTTATTCTTTTTTCTTTTCTTGGCCTGATTTCCTGCTTGTGGCTGCTTTTTTGCATCTTATCCTCATAAATCATTCGTTGCTAGCCATTTTCAAAGTGTGCACTTTCGTTTCTGTATTGTGTGAAATTTGCTTCTGATTAGAACCATTAGTGTTTTTTTCCACCACTGAGTTTTTTTAGAAACAATGAAATGAACTCTGCATTACTTGTTTTTAAATCAAGCAGGGGAGTAATAAAGGGAAATACTATATTTTCATAGGCTGAATTGTATTCAGAGGCATTCAGAAAGTCAAGAGATTTTTTCAGCAAGGATAATATTAATTCTTATATTGTGTTCAATCTGAAATTGATCTTTTAGCTTATATTTGTTCCAGTTGCTATTTAATATATTTATATTTATTTAAAGGACAGATTAGGTGCCCTTCCCAGCCCTTTATTACTATGGCTGTAGTACTCCTCATAAAAGTAGTATTAATGACATTTATTGAAGTGCAGTAGAACCCAGTTGTCTAATTGATGTAGAAATTTCTGCAAATAGGAAGTACAGCCCATTTTAATATTCACAGCACTTATAAGTATACTTTTAGCACAATTTCTGTGAAATAAATAAGACAAAAGAGTAAACTTTTTAAAGTTCTTTGGAGTTAACAGAGATGTCAAATCCTTTAGATTTCTAAATAAATCATGGGAGATGCCTATAGCTAACTATCTGGTAGTAGGCAACCGTGATGCAGGTGTTTGATTTGCTATTGTGAAAATGAGACTAAACTTTAAAAAGGGACAGAAGAAAGGACTTGCAAGATTCACATGATCTTCACAGATTTATTGTTCAGTTTCAGACCAGCTCTCTCTTGTAATAAATGAGCATCTGTTTCAGTGTTAGTCCTGTGTGCATTGCATTTATTTTGTGATGCTGTCCATGGTTCAGTGCTGCAGACTTCTGCTGGTGCCACTCTGTGCAGGATGTGAAGAGTTCTGATCCTTGACTACCTATGTAGACAGGAGATGTTCAAAGAGGTTATGTTTGTATTAGCAGTATGCTTCATTTCCTTTGCCTGACAATAAATGCTTTTCTACAACCAAGGGTATCTCTGTATTAGATCTATTCTATTATCTACTCTCTTTCAGTAAAATTAGAATTCTTTCTAATTGCTAGAATATATTTGATATTGAGACCAGCTAAAATGTCTAGTGACATGATTGTTTCTCCTTTCAGTTCACTGTTCTCCTCCTTAACTAGACAAACCGACTAAAATTAAAAAATTAGAAAAGAGCAAACTTCTTAGTTATTTGCATGTGAATAATTGGTTTTGACAGCTGCTTATAGTGAAACAAATGTGAAGCAAAATAGTGAGATCATCTTCTTATCTAGTTGCTAGTTGAAAGTTTTTAGCATCTTTGTATTACATCTGAATACTTCCGAGGGTTTCCTGTTTCTACTGGTTGTTACACAAGCCAAGATCATATGTTTCTTGGCTTGTACATGTAATACTTTGTGCACAGCCATTTTGAAAGCAGCTTTAATAGCAAGCCATGTTTTTTCAGCTGTGTCTTTTGTCTTACTGCATTTTGCATTGATTATTATTTGACCATTAGAGAGCTTCCTGAAATTGTCAATAGTTACTTTGTATGGACCAGTATATTCCAGGAGCAAAGGTTGACATGGATTGACATGCAGAAGAAAGGTCCAATCTGAAACACAGACTCATATTTGGAAAAGAAAGGAGGGGTAAAGCTACAAGGTTGGGCAATTCATAAAATGCTGTTTCCAATGGGGCTGGATGCAGCCCTGAGATGGGGCTTGGATGAGACTTTTGCAAGTATTGTTCTGTGACTGCAGCATGCATCCTGTCTGTGTGGTGCTAATGGGAGGTGCATCCCTTGTCTTTCTGTTCTCTTCCTAAATTTGTGCCATGCTTGTTCTCCTTTTTTTAAATTAATTAAATTGGAAGAAACTGCTTTAACCATTTTTTGTCTCTGGGATTTTTTCTCCTTTCTTTCTCTCCTTTTTATATTATTTCATGGCATCTGGTCCAGGAAAGAAAAGCTCTCTTGCTTTTTCCTGGCAATGTGTCTAATGGAATATTTCTAGTATCAGCCCTTCCTGCTTTATAGGAAAGCTGTGTGAACATCAGCCAAGACAGTTGTGACTTGGTTGTGGCACTACTTAGAATTCAATATTTTGTTAGCTTTGTTCTAGTGTTCAGGGTAGCTCTGAGGCATAGATAGCACATTCTTACTTGGGAAATCAGAAGTGTGTTTTCTTATGTTTAAAAGGCTTCCTCATGGAATGTTATTTTATTCCGAATATTAGTGTATTTAAAACAAAATTGAACTTCTTGTTTCTCTAAAGGCTAGCAGAAATGATTCTGTCACTTTCTATTCAAGAATTGTATGCACATAGTCTTCTGTTAGTTAACAGGTGCTCTAAGTTTGTGGTGAAAGCTTTACTTCAGTTTTGCTTGCTTGCATCTTAACTAGATCTGAGAGAAACTCAGGAGATCCACTCTGAAGGCTTTCCTTCTGCCGCCACATTTTTTTTGCCTTCTACTCTGCACGTGACTGTCTCTTTAGGGGAAACAGAGCACATGACATACAAAAACTTAGTGTTAGGTGCTACTTGGTCATGCCATACTGTGCTTCTACAGAGCCCCACAATGTGGTGGGTGTGAATTAATGCAGAAACCTTTACACTCTGCTGTGTCTGTTGTGCTTAATTACATTGCCTGTTAACAGTACTCATTCAGGAGGTGTTTCAAAGCTCTAGCATGATTATGAAACTATGCTACAGCTGGAGCTGGAGCACATACACTGTTTTAGTCAGTTGAGACAAGCTCCTTTTCAAATACTTAAAGTAGTAATACGTAACATATGGATATATTAGTTTCCCCCATAGATTTGTAGTGGAACACAGTCATTTGAGTGTTGGCACAAGTCTGATTCACCCAGGCAAAAGACAATAGTGCTGATTAGGGCTAGGTGCTAACCTCGCAAGGCTTTGTGTGACCTCCTAGTCTTGAGATACTGTAAAACTAAGGCATCAGAAATACAATTTTCTAAATGTGAGCATATATACCTGTGAAATTTTACACTAAGACACAATTATACCTCATTCTCACATGAATGAGGACTTTACATGCATTCAGTATTTTTTTCTAAAGAGTCATTGGTAGCAGAAATGTGCTATGTGGCTGCTCTGTTATGAAAAGAGACCAAATGATGGATAGACAGCCCAACAGTACAAGGATCTTTCAGGCCATGAGCAAGGCTGTTTTCTTGAATCTAAGTAAGTTGGAAGATAATCTTTCTGCTCTGGTTAGTTCCTTCTTGCCCTTGCAGATCTATATCCAAGGGCCCAACAAACTTGTTAACATTGAGGTGGATTACAAAGCCCTATAAATGAACTTATTTGGGGAGCCTGGCAGTTTTGGCTGAACTGTTGTAGGAAAAAAACATGGGAGCAGCTTTGCCAGCAGCTGAGAGTCAGAGAGAAAGCAAGCTGGGATTTATAAGTTCTGTGGACGCTGCTGCTTGCAAGGGTCACATCTCTGTGGACTCCTGCTGTTACACAGGGGAACAGATCAGGATTTTTATGGACTGCAGTATACAAAACAAAACTAAATTTGCTCTCAAACAAATAGGTGCTTCAAGTACAAATAAATCTCTTCTGTGGAGTCAACTAAAAGAATATTTTTAATTAATATTTAATACAAGAATTGATACACAATGGCATAGGGACATTTTTATTTACAAAGCATGAATATTTTTTGCACTTGGAATCATTCTAAAACTAGACGCCAAAAGATTATGCAAATTCTGGTTCTCAGACAAAGCATCCAAACATGTTTCACTGTGTCAGTAGGAGTTATTATGGCCAGCAGTCCAGTGGATCAGTGTAGTTCATTGCCCTATCATTTTCTGCAGTATACTGGAGTGTATAGAACTGCTATGCTGTGCCTTGGAATAGGTTGGATAATTTCTTCTGATTCCTGTCCATGGCTTGAGGAATGAAAATAGATCACAGATCTGCTTCAAATGCATTCAGGCATCCTGCTGATGAGTCACTCTATTTGTATTTTTATTTATGCTGTTTGAATGGGGAACAATCACACGGAAGAAAAGTTTCATAAGATTATTAAAATCTGTGTAAAACCCATGTAATTTTATGTAGATTAGCTAATCAAATTCTCTGTTGCTTATAGCAACATTAAAGATAGGCACAAACAAAATACTTATATCTGAAGAAGATACATGTCATTCTTTCAAAATGTCCTGACACCTTTAAGTCACATATTTGTCTTTGATTTATGTATCAGATAGTTGTAGTTTCTTCTCATTGATCCTTATGCCTGTTAGTGCTTTCATTCAGGAAGGAGCCCAGGAGAGAAACAGATAAGCTACGTGACTGCATGGCAGATCTTGTTGGTCTGAGTTTTCAGTAGTTCAGTTCTTCAAAGGAACATATGTATGGTTGATGTACTGCTGACTCAGCTGTTGAGAAAAACCCCAGTCCTTGAAACCAGGTTTTCTTATATTCTGCTGAGATAACTTTTAAGCAGATACTTTATCATTCTACTAATACAACTGTATTATAGTTCAGTGCCAGCAACAGGGTCTTAGGAAAGGCAGCTGCTTGATTTTTCATTTGGCTTCCTTAGCCGGTCTTTTATTCTAGTCTCAAAAGGGGCAAGTCATAATACCACGTAGTATTTCTAAGCCCATGTGTGGCCCACATGTCTGGTTTTACTTTGGTATTGGAAACTCGTAGTTCCAGAACATTAAGTTTTTTATTTACTTACTTTTCCAGAGCTGTGTAGTAACTCAATGTAATGCAAAAATGCAAATGGATTTGTCTGGGGCAAAACTGAACTCCGTTCTTTGTCCTTTCCATAACCTTTCTGGTGTCTGAAGCTCTGCTACAGAGGACTTCAGCCTATGAAATGTGTAAGCCTAGTGAGCTATGTAAACCTACTGGCTGTAACCCCAAGTTGGAAAAGTTGAGAAGGATCATCTAGCTGAGATAATGACTTTTTTTACAGATACTTTTTTTTTTGCAGGCATTATTTTTTTACTTGATTTTCTCAATTTCTTTGAGATACAGCCTTTCATCATAAGAGAGGGGATGCAGATTTAGCAGAAAGGTTATTTCTTATTCCTTCTGTTTCTGGACTTATGAAAAAGTTGTCTCAATGCCATCTCTGTGCCACATGGTGTGAGGTGGCCTGTACATGACCTTTGTCATGTTTTTGCTCTGAAGCTGTGAAGCGGCTCGAAGTAAGATTGTAAAGGTATGAGATGCTGTTTGCTGTGTGGGACAAGCACAAGCTTGCTATTTGAGGCAAGCCAGGTCCATGAAGAAATTCACCCTCTTTGGTGTCAGAAGAAGGTGAATAAACAGGGCTGATCTCAAAAGTCGGTTTTGTTCAATCTGTGCTTTAGTGTACTTGGACTGCTTGGCTAACTTTCTATAATTGCATTGGCAGCAGGCTATACTGGGAAACTTATGTCTAGTGACTGTTGTGACCTGGTGAACATTATTCAGAATCAAATATGGAACTGTTTCTTAGCTTCTGTATCATGCCTCGGCAGGAGGGGATTCTGGAATGGTGTCGTGGTTTGACACTGGCCCAATGCCAGGCACCCACAAGAGTCACTTGCTCACCCTCCCCTGCCACAGCTGGGCAGAGGAGAGGGAAAAAAAGAGTTAGTGAAGCCTTCACGAGTTGAGATAAGGACTGGGAGAAAACACTTCAAGGGCAAAACAGACTCAACTTGAGGTTGCAAAGTGACTAAACAGACTCAACTTTAGGTTGCAAAGTACTAACAGAATCAGAGGAGAATAATTAGAAATAAAAATAAGCCCTTAAAACACCATTTCCCACCAGGCCCTCCCTCCTTCCCACTGACAGCACAGGGAGACAGGGCGTAGGGATTTTGGTCAGTTCATAACCGAGATTTATTGCCGCTGCTCCAGGAGAGGAGTCCTTCCCCTGTGAGCCTGTGGGGTCCTTCCCACAGGAGCCAGTTCTCCATTAACTTTTCCAGTGTGGTTCCACTCTCACGAGCAGCAGCCAAATCTCGCCTGCTGCAGTGTGAACTCCCCTCATGGGCAGACAGTCCTCCCAAAACTGCTGCAGTGTGGGTCACTCTTCCAGGGGTGCAGTCCTCCAAGGACAGACTGCTCCAGCCTGGAAGCAGGGACCCCTCTCTCCACTGAGTCTCCCACTGGATCACAGCCTCCTCCAGGCATCCATCCATACACTGTGGGCACCTACCCCATGGGCTGTGGGTGGATCTCTGCATCCCCCATGGATCCCATGGGCTGTGGGTGGATCTCTGCATCCCCCATGG
>JAOTQP010001286.1:54976960-55018988 GCA_026413545.1 Cichladusa arquata
GGGTGGATCTCTGCATCCCCCATGGATCCCATGGGCTGTGGGTGGATCTCTGCATCCCCCATGGATCCCATGGGCTGCAGGGGCACAGCTGCTTCACCGTGGTCTCACCACAGCCTGCAGAGGAATCTCAGCTCTGGCACCTGGAGCACCTTCTGCCCCTCCTTCTCCTCTGACCTTGGTGTCTCCATCTTGTTTCCTTCACAATGTTCTCACCTCCTCCTCTTCTCTGGCTAGAAGCAAAACGTGTGATTTTTCCAGCAGCTTCCCACAGGAGCTTTCTTTGTGGCCTCCCTGCTACCAAAAGCCAGGCTGTGCAAAACCAATACAGATGGTTTCATCTGAGGACTTAATTTTTGAGAAAATTGGCATATCATGCCCTGTGATAAGCCCAGTACTAGGTGCAGGAGTCAGTGGTGGTAAGAAGCAATACAGTGTGTCGAAGAAGAGAGTTGTATGGGTTCAGTTTTTACTGGAGAAGGGCAATAACACAGTACCTTGGATGCAATGAATTTGCTTATTAATACAAACCTGTAACTGGAGAGAAAATGGTTGTTTTTTGAGAAGCTATTGCCTCTACCTGGTGACTTTCATGCAACTGCTGATAAATTTGACCAAAGGCTTCTTTGCACTTGCTTACATAGAGATAACTTCTATGTGGTATTGTTTGGAATAGAAAAATTACTTAAAACTGAATAAATATATGAATAGAAGGTGTTTACTTTTTTGAAAACTGTTCCTTATATGACTGGTTATACTGTCAGATATACTGGTTAGGATAGCATTTCAAGGCAGTCCCAGGGAAGGAGGGGAACAAGAATCATGGGGAGAAGTTAACAGAAGAATAATCTCAGGGTGATCTGTCCTATTCACAACATATCAAGCACTAGTTTCACTGAATCTATTGTAGTTACAACTCTTAAATTTTTAGCCAGGTGTGGTTAAAACGCCGCATATAGAACAACTGTTTTTCATTGCCCTGCATCTTCTCTACTGCTGCTAGTTGTCAGGAAGTAAAAACCATACCTAGTTTTGTGAGATTTTCTGTGTAATCTTCTGTTCTGGGATATGCCAGATAGCATTTGCTGTCTTGGAAGATTAGTCAGATTTTTTGCCATTATCCTCCAGTGTGTAGCAAGCAGAAAACAGTGTTTTTTTATTTTCACTTCACTTCATGGAGATGATTTGCCTTTATGGATGGTCTGCCCTGTGCTGCTGAATCCTGTTTGGGGAAACTTGTATTCTGATGGTTTGGTGACACAGCATGCATACAGTAAATATATATCTTATTAATTTTTTTTTTTTTTTTTTTTTTTTTTTGCTAGTGGTTTGCATTATGTTATTGTTCATATGCTTATACACTGCATGCTGCTAGGATTCATACTAGTTTATATGGCACAACAGTGTGAAATAGAGAATGATTTTATCTTACCAGAGTAAGCTGTTTTAGGTGTCTGATTATTCAGCATACATGGCAGTTCAGTTACCAGTTTTTTAGTAAGTGACAGAAGTACTTCTTAAGCAATGGATACGACCAACAGAAACTAAAGAAGTGTAGAGAGTCCTGCTTCTAGTTGCTTTCTACTTAGAAAACCAGAACAAAATCCACCAAAAAACTATGCCTTGAATTTCAGTTAGTTATTTACTTGTTTTGACCTTTAAAATTCTAAGAAGGGATTGGGTAAAAAGAGGCTGAAAATACCATGAGGCTTCCACCTCTGTTGTCTGAGTAAAGACAGAAACTAGTGAAACTGGGACCAAACACTTATGTGAGGTGCACCTTATACGATCAGTTGTGCTTTAAAATTTGCCAGAACAGTTCACTTTCAGAAATTTTGAAAGAAAATGTGCAAGTTTCATGCTTGTATATGTCCTAGCTGTTCGAAGATTTTGATACACAGCATCATTTTATGGAAAGTTCTAAGGCATCTTCCATTCAAACACAGTTTATTTGGTTTGGGAATACTTGTGTGTAGCCAAAATAGACAGAGTTTATGAGTTTACCAGCTCTAACCCTTAATAAACAAGCTTTTATGTGCATGTGTCTGTATATTAAGTATGAATTCTGGACAGGGAAAAAAAAAAATCAATCCCTTATTGATTTACTGATGGATGATACTAAATTGAACTTCTCATTTTCTGTATGAAAACATATACATATCTAAGTGCTAAATTAAAAAATATAAAAAATACATTAATTAAAAATAAAATAAGATATACACAAGCTAAAAAAATACAGAAAGAGCTAAATGTAAATTGAGTAATATTATTCATTTTAATTTAATGTTATATGGTAGTAGCAGTCTTTTTGTTGGGTTTTTTTCTTTTTAAACCTGTCCTGATGGGAAGGGATGCTGCCCCCTCTGGATGTCTGTTTCTCTCTGTTACATACAGAACTTGGGTGGTAATCACACTGGAGCTTAAATCTGAGATAGCTACAATTAGGTGAGACGAATTCTATTATTATGGTTCACGAGGGAGAATGTTTTTACACTTTTTCATTCATAGTTACCATTACTGAACAAATTGAACTACAAAAATAAACTACAGCACATTCTCAGGAGTAAATTCTTAGGAGTCTGATACAGAAGTATATATTTCAATATTGTCATAAGAAAATCAATGGAGGGGAACTTACTTTTGCAGGTTTATACAAAAATTCAAGTACCATTTTCTCAAAGCCTGCTATGTTTTCTCTAATCTTAATGCCGAGAAGAGCATTAAAAATGTCACAAAAGACTTTTCTGGCAGTAGGGAGTTGGAAGAGGTAGTAGAAAGTTATACAAAACCTGGGCATAACCACAGTATTTGCATTCAAAACATAAGGCAATGTATCCTCTTGTTATAATCTTTCAACTCATGAATGAAGGAAAAACATAGAAACATTGACATCAGCGACAGCAAGTAAGGTTCTGGATTGATTTCTCTGCTTTCTTTGTTCCAGAATTCCGGCAGTGCTTTGAAGAACTCCTCTTTCAGTTGTGACAAAGTATCACGGCAAGTATTTATTTCATACTTTATCTAACAGTTTCACACATGTTACGTGGTGTGGCAGTGGGTTTAGGCTTTGTAATTTGTGGTTGTGATTTCCGTGAGTTCAGTCTCCTGCAAGATATGACCTGCTAGGCAAGTACCATTTTTACAGTGCCTTTATGAGAAAACAGGCATATTTACTGAGCTGATCTTCTGATATTTTATTAAGAAGGACAAAATTGTGCCCATCACCTGGAAAAGAAAGAGAAGTATTTGTAGACTAACCAGTGAAATTGACTGAATTACATTCATGTCTGTTGTACTTTGGGGGCTGGTTTTAGATTCACTACAGTTTTACTCAGAGCCTGCTTCAAGATCTGCAGTGTTTTACAGATCGCTGGTCAAGGTTCCAATTTGTAAAGCATTTGCAGAATTCTACAGAGAGATGTGTACAGACAGAAGTACCTATACATTTCTGTTTGACTCACAAATTTGTTGTGCTAGTATTTGTCCAATTGCTTGTATTCATTTTGCTGCTTTTCCACATTATTGATTGAAGAGATTTTTTTCACTACAGTTTTGATGTGAAGAATTCTGGTGAAGAATTCCATTTGTGTTTTGACCTGAATACTTTGAGCTCTGTAGGCATTTAATGAGTTGTAATTGTAATGAAATTATTGGAAATGTGATGCTTGGCTGTAGGAGTCTAAGTTGCAATTTCTTGTCATAAATGTGCCATGTTTCTTCTTGGGTGCATTGCTCTGAACTGCCACGTCTGTTTTCTTCCCAGAAGTGCAGACTTTGATCACATTATGGAGGAAGGCTATGAACTTGACCTCACTTACATCACAGAGCGAATTATTGCTGTGTCCTTCCCTGCTGGCTGTTCTGAGGAAACTTACCTCCACAATCTACAAGAAGTAACACGAATGCTCAAATCCAAACATGGTGATAATTACTTGGTAAGTGTAAGATCAGCCATTTGTGTCACATCTTCTTTTGTCATGCAGGAAGACTACTTTATGTCCACATAAACCATTATAAACTGGAAGTCACTCTTTGGTCCATCTTAACAGCCTTGTAAGCAAGGGCAAGATTTTCAGTAGTGTTTTAAGCTGCCAGATATTGAAAACACTTTTTTTTTTTTGCTGGGGCAGTGCAGTCTCTGTGGTGATAACACATAGTCAAATGCTGAAGAATAATTGCACTGACAATTTTCATTGTACAAAGCATGCTCTTAAAAGATACACATCCTGCAGTGTGGAGTGTGTTGTTCTTCTGTAGCAGTGAGCTACATCTGGGTTCTTGGGTGGGTGTCTGATAGTCTCTCACTGTCACGTCTTCACTTGTGAAGGCAACATGTAAAAGTAGGATTGCTGTTGATGTGTTCTGAACAGCTCTTTCTCATTAACTTGTTTTAGGTGCATTTTTCGTGCCATTTAGTTTTCTATAGGAAATCAAGCAAATGTGTAGCGAGCTCTGTGTGCAGATTTATTTTTTTTTAAATGTTGGCAACAAGCTGTTAATCTCTGGTGCTGTTTTCTGGCTAGTGCCCTGGCATATATTGTCTCAGCTTGTTCTATGAAGGTGAATTTAAAACAAGGCAAATATTTTATTTACTTTTTTTCTTGTGCTGTCTTTTTAGGTAGTGTGTGTAAACTGTTAGAAGTATATCCATGACTTTAGGAACTTGAACTTTATTCACAGTAGAAATTAGTTACTGGAGAGATTTGAATGATTTGAATGATTTAATGATTTGAACACATTATCTCACAAACTGAGATGTCATAGATACACTGTGAACCAGACAACTTGTGATGTGATCTGATGTCCTCAGCATGCTGCCTTGGTGCCCTTGGCATCCCTTACATCAGGCACTGTTAGCTTATAAGGCACACAAAAGAAATAGTATGAAGGTGACCTGTGTGTAAAGCTTTATAGGTTCAAATTCACTTGTTCTTTGGCTATTTCCATGCAACAACAGTGTAAGTTTGTAGTCTTTCCAGTTAAATCTCTCTTAATACTTGTTTGTATTGCAAAAATCTGATATATGGTAAGTCTGGTTTAGTGTCTGAGAAGAATTGTAGTGTCTGTCTCTGAGAGGGATTGTAGTCAGTTTCTCTTTCAAAGCTGAGATTTTTAAAAACTTTGTTTAGTTTTGTTCTATTTATCAATTTATTTTCTAGTGGGTACTTTGGAAATCAACTGTCTTGACAAAAAGAAAGCTTGATGCCATCTACTCCAAATGTATTACTGCAAATTTGCAAGATAACCTGACAAAACCTGAACTTGTTTTTAAACTACCTTTTGTTTCTCATGTTTTGAATATCTCTTCAAGATACTGAAGAGATGTTCATGTCTCTCAAGAGGCACATGCATATCAGCAAGGAAAAAAAACAACCAAAACCTCCACAAAATGGTGTGCAATTCAGCAGTCCTGCTGAAGTTGATGGGAACAACTCTACTCTTGTATTGGATCAGGGTCTCAGCTGACAGAACATACACAAATCAGCATTTGTCATTTTTTATCTAATCCTTTTCCTTTCACTACAGTGAAAGGGGGCAGCACATTGTTTCCTGTTTGAGTCTGAGGAGTATGAAAATAAACACCTAAGTATCTAATTTTTTCTAACAGTAGAGGATTATACTTCGACAGTCTGAGTCCGGAGTCCTTTAGGGAGAGATAAAAGCCTGGGGGGGAAAAAAAAACAGGTAGCTTATAGTAAATTTCTCTCTGATTTGACATCCTAAAAAACCATATTCCCTGTAGACTTTGGTTCCCAGAAGAAACATGACTTTTCCAACAGATGAAAATAAGACGCTGAGGTTAATGCTTCTCTTTCTTGTACCAAAATATAAGTAGACCTAGGATATGCCAAAAAGGATGTAGTTAATCTTCCACTGTGTCATGGTTTAATTCCAACCAGTAACTTGGCCCCACGCAGCTGTACACTTGCTTCCTCACCAGTGGAATGGGGGAGGGAATTGGAAGAGTAAAAGTGAGAGAATAAGAACTTAATAGATTAAACAAAAACTTTACACACAAGCAAAGCAAGGAATTATTAATTGCTTTGTGTGGGCAGGCAGATGCTCAACCATCCTCAGGACAGCCAGGCTTTATAATGCAGAATGATGACTTGGGAAGACAAACACCACCACTCTGATTGTCACCACTCCCTCCTTCCTTAGGCTTATATACTGGGCATTTTATAGGGTATAGAAAATCCCTTTGGTCTGTTGGGGGTCACCAGTCTTGGCCGTGTCCTTTCCCAGCTTCTTGTGCATTCCAACCCACTCACTGCTGGGGTGATGTGAAGGCTCTTGAAAAAGAAAAGCTCTTGACACTGTGTAAACACTGGTCAACAATAATGAAAATATCCCTGTTTTATCAACACTATTTTCAACACAAATGCAAAACACAGCCCCATATGAGCTACTGTGAAGAAAATTAACTCTACCCTAGCCAAGAATGACACACAGTGGCATCTCTTTATACCATACACTTCTCTTCAAAGACTTCTGTGATGTCTTGCTTTGTTGTATGCAAGGTGTTGGTTCCTGTACCTTCTGGTGTCTATTCTGTGCTATTGAGATTCCTGTAGTATCTTGGTGTGATCACTGTAGTTTGACAGAGATTTGGATACAGCAGCATCTTTGAGTTTGGTGTCTGACCCAGCAGTGACAAATACCCATCACGAACAGGACTGTATCCTGACACACAGGAATTTAAAATTTTTGTTAAGTATAAATACAATAAGAAAGATGAATAAAAAAGCTTTTTGTCAAATAAGCCTTCTATTTCTGTGGAAAATTTTAGGTAATCAATTTCTTAATAGAACTTTAGCACTCTTTTTAAGAATTCTGTACTGAGATCTGTATCACCTCTGTGGTAATTTGTTAATTTGCAGCTCTCCCTGTTAATTTGTTTTCCAATTATGAAAGCTAATAGAAATTACAAAAAAATTGTGTCATTTGTAGAAGACAGCAGTACAAATTCCAGTTTTACTATTGATATTTCAGGAAGGATAAGTACAGTGATGTAGTTGCTTTAACCTGTTCAGTTTCTGGCTTATTTGGTTAAGACAGCTGATGAAGGTGCTGGTGAAGGCAAAAGGGTAATATTTTAGAATAGTGTTAGACTTTATAAAAGGGTTCTTAAATTGTCCTTGGGTAGTAAAAAACTGTATAATGGACTTGCCTCATGGTTACTCGTTCTCATGTTTATGACCTGTTTATTCCATTCTCTCAGTGTAATTAATGAGACTTTTTAAATGATTATGCCATCTGTACTTAACTTGGGATGTGAAATAGCCACACTGTAGAAGAGAACCTGCCTTATTAGCATTGTTTCAGTTCTTGAGTAATGATATTTCAGCTTTTTTGTTATTGATTGATACTAATTTAAGGCACTTTCTAATTAAAAAGTCAATTACTCTTGTATACACTGCTTTCCTTTGTTCATTTTGCAGTCTATCTCTTCATTTATTCCTTATTAAGCACTAAGTGAAGAGTAACTTGCTATTTAGTGGGTTAACAGAAGAGTTGGAAGGTCTCTTAGGTTAAGCTATAGTTAAGTAGGTATGCCATATCTTCCCTGCCAAGTTTTGACAGACCAATATATTCTTGTCAGGCACACAAATCCAAATATTTAATATTGTGCCACCCTCTCAAACTTCTCATTGTTAATTCTTGTGCTCTCCATTGTATTGCATGGTAGCCAGGTCTCTCAGTCTACCTCTGACTCAAAGCCATGCGAAATAAATAAGATGTAGTAGAATTTTAATTGTCCTTTTTCAAAATGTGCATTTAAGTTTAGCTTTATTTTTGTTGTGAAAAAACTGAATATCTAAAATACCTTCACTAGTACTACCTGATGTCAAATGTTAATTTAGTTTAGTAGAACAGTGGGCAAACCTGAAGCCATATCATTGTAGTTTCTTGTAATTTTTATGTTTCAAATACATCTATTTACTACATAAATTATAGAGTCTTGATGGTTAATGTTTTTTTTCTTTCTTTCTGAACAGGTATTAAACCTCTCTGAAAAGAGGTATGACCTTGCCAAGCTTAACCCAAAGGTATCAATTGTCTTCCATAACATAGCTTTGTAGTGTTAAATACAACTTAAATGGCCTGATAAGCCTGAAGCTATGCAAGTGTTAATATACAGAGTAAGAGAAAAAGTTTTGGAAGATACTAAAAAACCCCACATGAATCCCTTTTTATTTTTTCTCAAGTTCTGTTTTGTGACTATTAGATCTGTGTTTTGCACAGCTATTCCTGTTGTTTTCTTAGACTTTACATACAGGACCAGAAGCCTCTTGTGGCTTCTGAAAAACTTCTGTTGGGTGATACAAATTTTACTTCAAGTATACTTTTTTTTGTGCAGTCACAGGATGGTGGGGTTATATACTGTAATGTACAGCCAGATGAAGCTAGTGAACTTGATTCAAATAAGGACTTCCCTTTTGTACTATCTTTGAGCAGTTGCTTTTCTGCACAATGGAGATACAAGGAATTGACATTCCTTATGAATGGTTGATGTCTGATTCTTGTTCCTTCTCACCAATTGATGTGTTTGTTTGTTGTAAGAAATAGTGTGCAGGTACCCTTCAGCATCTGTTATAAGGCCAGGCATAGTAGAACATAAGTGTATTTACAGCAGTAGATTTACAGAGATAAGCTACCTGAGAAAAGTACTGAAACCTCTCTTAATTTTAACTTTTTGCATGCTTTATTGATTATGAAGGATGGGTTTTTTAATATTAGGCATATGTTGAATGAATAATATGTATGTATTGCATATGTTTTGTAAGTAAATATGCATATTATAAAAATAGGCTTAGTAAACTGTAGTGAATAGAAAATCTGAACAAAATTTTGACATCCTGTAACCATATTGTACGTGAAGAAAATAAATTGAAAATAAAATGAAAGCCATCAAAAAATCATTCTTTGTTCTTATTATGATTGTATTTGCTGTTTTAAAATACCAGAACTTCTAAATGAAAAATCTTTTAAGTAATCAAGACCTTCAGAAATGTTGTCATTTTTAAGTGGTTGGTGAGATTGGGATGGGGTGAGGAGGGTGAAGTTTTTTGTTTGTTTTTATAAAAGTCCTAGTATCTTAAAAAACAACAAATTCCCTCTTCCACTTAGGAGACCTATAAGCATCATGACAATTGAATTGGATGACTATCTGAGATAGGAAAAGCTGTGGAGACTTTCAACCATGGCAATTATTTGAATCCAGATTTTAGTATGTGATACTAGGTTTAAGGTGTCTCTTGTAAATGGTACTTGTTTAATTGCAGATTATGGATGTGGGGTGGCCTGATCTCCATGCTCCACTTCTTGATAAGGTGTGCACCATCTGCAAGGCTATGGAGTCCTGGCTGGACAATGATCCTCAACATGTGGTGGTGATCCATTGCAGAGTAAGTGCAGTGGATAAGTTTGTATTTGTTTTCAGAAACGTTGTCCTTTACTCTTCTCATTTTAAAAAATAAATAGTTAGATGTGTTTTCAATGTTGGCAGCAGTGTGCCAGATGTTCTGTTGATAGAAGTAAGCTTAAATCCTTTGACCTTTCATGCTTGTTAAAGATTTCTTTTTTATGACTAAAGTCCTAGCTTTTGCTTCAGGTATAGTATAAACCAATGTTACATCATCCTTCTAAGGTCACTGTTACTTTTGTAAATGTATTTAGAAGCTTGAGGTTTTTCCAGCCTGATGGAAAACTCTCCATGTTCTGTGGCACTCATGAATTTTGTTGCTGGATAAGGATGGGCACTGTATCACAGGTCATTTCTGTAGATTGAGTATGGTTGTAGGAAATGAAGTCATTAAGGGCCTTCTGGATACTTTTAGAAGGTTTTAATTGACAGCATCATTGCAGTGCCTTAGAGCAAAGCCATCAGTGTGCTGTGTTGCTTCCTCCTGCTTGCTCACAATAAACAGAAATAAAGAAAAACCTTAGTTAAATTTGGAAAAAATTAATTCAGGGCTGGGTTGGTAGCTGTGCTCATGACACTTGAGGCAAACCTATCTCTGTATCACTGGCAGATGTTACTCTAAACTAAATTATGGTAGTAATGGGATGGAAACTTCTCTTCAAGTCAGGTTGTATGGTCTCCAGTCCCAAATTTCTTCCAGGCAGAGTGTCATTATTCTGTGAAACACTTGAAATCTTACTAGGTGCAGGAATGCAGCCAGGAGAATGGGCCATACATAGGACAAAAGAAAAGGGAACAAAGTATTTCTAGGTATACAATCATATACAAATTGATAATGTGTATTCTTGATTAATGCCTAATACATGTTTTCAGCCACAGATAGATACAGCCTATCAGCTGAGAGGCTGATAGTATTTTGAAATCTGTGAGAATTACTTGTTAATAATTGCTAGTTAAATTTTTAACAAGCATAAATTTGACGAATTTGCATTTGTCATGTAAATTATTTAAAAATACATTAAAAAAATGATCCATAGAATATCAGTTACTATTAATCTCAGGTGTTGGGGAGATAAAAATGTGAAAACCTGCCAGAAAGGCCTGTTCTTTCTAAAATAGGTGTTTTATAGCATTTCATCCTGGGAATTGCAACATTGTCTAGACTTGTTGTGAACAATCTCTGGAAAAAATAATACAAAATTAGAGTAGTTTGAACAAGTTTTTTTTCTTTTTTCCCAGTTAATTTCTCTTAATTGGTAAGATTTGACAGGCATTCACATAGAAATCCTTCTTAGTGTTTTTTCTTTATGGCATTTGTCAGCCAGCTTGCATCGACAGATAAGCTGCTGCCCATTATTTCCACCTTTCCATCAACACAGGGTGCATGAGCAAAAGGACTCTGAATCTCTTGCCTTCAAATTGTATTTATTATGGGTCTTAAATAAAATAATGCCCAATAATGTAATACATAATATAAGTTATCATTCCCTTTTTCCTAATACAGGGAGGAAAAGGAAGGATAGGTGTTGTCATATCATCGTATATGCACTTTACCAATGTTTCTGCAAGGTAAGTGTGAATAATGCATGTTGTGAGTTCTTTTACAATAAACGTTGGGAAAAATGCCTTTTAGTTGATTACTGTGTGTCAGCTTACTGTTTGTCATGTTTTCTTCTCAAAGAGTTTTGTAGCACATCTTTCTTAGCAGAGTCTGCTTTCATGATAGTTTTCTTGTAATCCTGCTTCCAGCAGGAGACTGGATTGGGTGACAGCCTAAGGTCCCTTTGAAGCTGAGATTTTACTGGTTTGCAGAAAACTTTTCGAAAGGATGTTTTCAGATGAATGATAGAATATGCTAGAAACCATTTTTATGTAACGATATTATCTTTATTCTATTAAAACCTGTCTATTTGCCACATCCATTGAGTGGCCTCTTGAACCGGTGAGAAATTATTCCTTAAGTACTTAAGCAAAACTGTTATTAGAATCTGGAAACAGTGTTTGAACAGGGAATTCCTAGACATTGATCCAAGTGCAGAATGAAGTGTTAGAAATAATCTAGAGTTTATTTTGCAGTCAGTTCGAACAGTAGGTGTCTATTACTTGGTTTTAATTGTTTCTTTTGGAGTGCTCAAATTATGAAATGACAATTGACAATTTATACCAAAAAAAGATACAATTTGATAAATGGTCTCAAAAAGAATGAAATGCATTTTGGAGATTTTTGTAGGGTTTCTAATAACATTGTTTTCCCTTGGGGTTTTTTTTATTCATATACATACATAAAAGTAATAAAATAAGAATACATTCTAAATGCCATGATTAAATCAAATTTGATCCTGAATTCACACTAGCCTGTTAGTAATAGATTTGATCCACTACTGTATTTGATGGGAATCTTGAAACGTTAGAGGTGATGGCAAATTCCTCATGGGTGTCAGTCAAACTAGAATCCTGGAAAATAATCTGTGTTCATTGGGGTAAACCAAATTTATAAGTAATTATGGACCAAGAAACTAAGTGCATTGTGTACACCAATAGGTGTTGTAAAAAGCACTTGCTTCAGTGATTGCCCTAATTTCATATTCTGTTGAGAAGTATTGTGAATGATAAAAACTGTCAAATGAGGGTAGGGCAGGTGTTGTGGTGTAATTTCAGTATTACGTTGTCCTTAAAGGTGATACCTGGGTATAAATACATTTTGATAACACCATTACAGTCACATTCAAGCGTTGTTTTGTTAAGCACAGCAATGAAAGGTACCACCTTTTACCCAAGACAAAGTCATGATTCTTCCAGTGAAGTTGCAGGAGAGGAGTGAGCTTGGAAGCCCTTTTAACTTTCGGGTATCTGGCAGCTGCTATCCAAAACTTAACTTTTCTGTGTAAGAATGAGGTTGGGGGTTTCCCAGCTAGGATTTGTATATCCCTAGCATTATCAAGAGTCTTGAAAATGGTACACAGCAGCCTTGCAGAAGCAGAAATTACTGCAGGTGCTGCTGTTAAGAGTGCCATCTACTGTGTCTGAAATGGTACTTAGAAGAGCTTGAAGCTGTTCACACTAAAGGAAGTTCTGAATTGTCAGCATGCATAGGTGTCCTAGTTGTGGCCAGGACAGGTTTAATTTTTTCAGCATGCTTGAGGGAGCATGGCCAGTACCCAGAGGTTATTCTGTACCACCTCATGTCATTGCTGGGCAGGGGGAAGGAGATCCTTCAAGGGAGAAGGGATCCCTTCTGGTTGAGAAAGTGTGGCAGAGGGAGCCATCCAGCATTGTCTATTGTTGGGGGTTTCCACAGTGAGCAATAATAATGTTTCCTTTCTCCTACCCTCTGTCATTAGTACTGTTGTTGTTGCTGTTCATTTTCTTATCTCATTCCTTTGTCCAATAATTTTTTCTCATTTAAAGATCAAAATCTGTGATCTTTGCCTTTGTACCTCCAATTCTCCTCTCCATCCCACTGCAGGGGAAGGGGAGAGAGCAAGCAGCAGTGTGGTTTGGAGAGCATTAGTAAGAGCACTAAATTTGGGAATTCCATTCCTGAGCCATGGCAACATGCCAAAAAAATCTAGGCTTAGTGTAATCCTGTGAATTTAGGTTTAGCACCTCTGCTGTAAAGACAGGCTAAGGATTAGGATTGGGGTTGTTCAGTCTGAAAGAAGAATAAGCTCCAAGGAGACCTTCTGGTGGTCCTCCAGTACCTAAAGGAGCCCTACAAGATGGATGGAGTGGGACTTTTTCAAAGTAAGGCAGTGATTGCATGAGGGGGGAATGGCTATAGACTGAAGGAGAGTAGATTTAGATTAGATATTAAATATAAAGGATAAATTCTTTACTGTCAGAGTGGTGAGACCCTTGAACAGGTTGTCAAGAGAAGCTGTGGATGCTGCATTTCTGGAAGTGCACAAGGCCAAGGTGGATGGGTCCTTGAGTAACCTGGTCTGGTGACAGGTGTCCTGCCCATGGCAGGAGACTTGGAACAAGATGATCTTTAAGGTTGTTTCCAAGATAAACCATTCTATGATTCTATGAAAAAGCCTTGTTGATGCCACCCCCTTTTAATTACAAGTTGTAATATCAAATTTTCTCATTTAGGAAGGAATAATGTGTCATCAAATTTAATGAGGTAAACAGCTCTTTCCAATTGTTGGTAAACTCTATTTTAATAAGCATTTTGCTTGTTAAAGCAGTTTTAGGAATGGGCTGCCTAAATTCTAGATGGCAGTGTGGGTGAAGATGTATGAAGATATATGATGGATTGGATGAGAAAGAGGTTTTGGGTCAAGAATATTTGAAGTACACGCTAAGTAATTTTTAACAGTCGTGAAGAAAAGGCTTGAAAAAGGCTTGACTTAATAGCCTGATCCAGCACCCTGTCAAGACAATTGGCATCTTCTGATTAATTTTTGAGAAGGCATAAATTTCATTTTTATCCTTATATGCATATGTGTACTTTGCACAATTTTTTTTCCTCTGAACTCATTTAGGTTGAACTAGTTGTGGAATTTAAAAGTTGAGATTCTGGTGTGTTTTTATATTTTGGAACTTCCCAAATTTTTATGTTCTGATGTAAATTAAAACTATAAACTACATCTGTTATGAGCCATTGTTTTTATCTGGAATAGATATAAAAGAATCACCATAGCATGTTGCTTGACATATGTGATTAACAGCATTCTTACTGATTTTTGGCACTTCTTTTTCTTTTTTTTCTATAGTCTCTTGCCTTCTTCACCCAAAAAAGACCCACATAAAAGCCATTCTGGATAGAGAATAAAGGAGAGTGTTTTGGGTTTTTTTTTTTAATATGTTGCTCCTTGATTGTGTGTGTGAAGAGTTTGTGGTTGTCTGATGTAAAATAGTTGTTTTTCAAAGACAGTCTCTTCCTTGGTGGTTCAGGGTACAGGAAACAAAGGCTGAATGAATTATTGTCTGCTTAAATGAACTTCTATCCTGGTACTCCAGTTCTTTCTGAAAAAGAAAATAAATTTGTATTTTATAGAGAGAGCTCCCCAGTGACTCAACATTCAAAAAGTTATGGCGAGTATCCTCCTTTGGGAGCCCTGTACTGTTTGGTTTTGTCAAAGTTTTTTGCATTGTGATTTCAATGTATTCATGCAATTCAGTTAATTGAATAAGGAAGTAGATGCTTTCCTCAGGAAGGAAGCTATCTTAAGGTGTTGAATGAGAAGGTGTCAGTGGAATAAACATCATTGTCCACAATTACCAATTTACTAGACATGCTAGTTAGATGCTTCTTTTTTTATTTTTCTTTACTTCCCTCCTTTTTTTCTTCCAAATATTTTTGCATACTTCAAGCAGTAACCTGTTGAATTTTCAAGATAACACTGAAGCAGAATAACATGTGTCTCTTTCTTGACAGTGCTGATCAGGCTCTAGACAGATTTGCTATGAAGAAATTCTTTGATGATAAAGTTTCAGCTTTAATGCAGCCGTCCCAAAGAAGGTATTCAGTTTGTTCCTAATTTATATAAGTAGGAAATGTCATTATTATCTTCTGCTCCCATCCCTTACTCCCTCCCCAGCTACGTGAAGGCTATTTCCAGAAGATCCTCCAGTGCTTCCTGAATTCTCAGCGCTTTATTTTATATTAATATTCCTTGATTGGTGAGATCTCTCCTTCAGTTCCTGCATGTGGTCCCAGATAGACAGGACTTTTGTACCACAGTGGTGTCTAAATGGGTTCTTACCACATTGTTGGTTAACAAAGAGATGTCACAGTCTTGATTGTTCCAGGATAACAATAAACTCATTTTTCTGTGGCATAATGAGTGTGGAAAGTTTGCTGATTAGTGTGCAATAAAGATCTTTTTACTATTTGTTTAGAGGATCTGCAGATTATGCACTTGCCCCATGCCCATGCTAGTAAGTGTTTGTCAAAACATGCAATATTCATTATGTTTATCTAGATGAGTTACATTTTCAGTCTGCCTGTGTGACAAAAGTTGAGTTAGGATTCAAAGTAATAAACACTTTGGAAAGGGAATAGTTTTGGGGTTCACTCTGTACCTTGTTTTGATGAAGGATTCAGTGCCAAAAGAGACTGATATCCATCAGACAAGTAATTTTAATATAGGTGAATCTCTTTTAGAAATATAAAATATCATCTGGGTTTGATTTGGTAATTACTGTTTATTTTTTTTGTCTTAATCCATGTGAATGCAGTAGGTTGTTTAGAAGTTGTTTAAAGTATGAGTTTACTAATAACTCAAACAGAAAACTCAGTAGTAGCAACTAGTGTAAGGTGTTTGGTTCTGTTAATCTCTAAATAAAAACTTACCTGTTACTTTTTCAACTCAATAGATGACATGCATAGCTCCTTTTAACTTGAAAAATAGTAACACAACATTCTGTTGAAATAAACTTTCATAAGTAGAAGTTGACTGGGCTTTTTTTGTTTCATTTTTATGCTTGCATGTATGTGTTTTGCATTTCAATAATAAGGATTTGAGAATGCTGCCTACTAGACAGAGAAGTGTGAACCATAGCAGCAAAAGGGAAGAGATACTGTTAATCTTCCCATCCAGAAGCCCTAGGCAGTAGGCATATTTCAGTGAGAGCCAGGAACCTCACAACAGCCTGTGAATTGTGCATCAGGGCAGTTTTTCAGCCATGTTGACAGGAAGCTTCAGTAGCTATTAACTTAAGTGAACTGTATGTAAGCCCTAAAGCTAAACATTAAATAGGTATAAATGGTTGCATCTGTCTTTCCTACCCCCCCTTCAAGGACACTTGCTTAATTCTTCTGGGTGTAACTGCAGGGAGAGGACCTCAGAGATACTCAGTTTGCTTCTTGACTGATGGAGTTAACATCTTTGCTCACCAGTACTGAACTTGTGCTGCTCTTACCATCTTCCAGATACACAGACATTTGGAGTGTCATTTCTCATGAGAACAGATGTGGTTTTCCAAACTGTTTGTCAGAACTGTTCTCCTGAATCTCACCTCTCCTACCTTTGCCTGGCCTAGCAGTGGCCACTAATTTTATTGCAGTGAAAGGAAAACCAACTCTCTTAATATTTGTGGATAATTTTATACTCCTTTGTTCCCATTCTGATCAGTCAGTGGCCTTTTAATGTGCTTTTTCTCTGAAACCATTTCTGGGTAATTAATTAGTGATAGCCTTGTTAAAACCCAGTTGATGTATAAATGGGTGTAATTTAAGTGGATCTCAAAATTTTAAAATAGGAAAATACACCCATTTTTCACATTTTGAAACCTTTTCTCCAATAAATCTTGTCCAGATAAAAATAAATAGTGGCCATTAAGTCACTTAGCTTTTCCCTACTGCTAGTTGGGTACTGTAACAATGATCTACAACAGATCAACAGATCTAATTTGAATACATTCTCAGATAAGCAGTTGAAGATTTATCTGAGTGAGAAATGCAGATAGAGATCTTTCATATGAAAAAAAAATGTCTCAGAAACCTTCAGGATAAATCTTTGAACACTCTTCTCAAAAATAATTCAACTGTCTATAGGCCCCTTAAGTGCACTGCCTTGAGAAACGTTTTCAAAAATTCAGTCAAATTTTTGTGGCAATTAAAGCTGGTAGAGAGAAAACATTCACACTGATATTAATAAACTAATTTATTAAAGTCATGAGAGGTCACTAACAAAACATTTTAACACATTGTTTTTTTGTCATGTTAGGTATGTCAGTTTGTAAAGTTTATGCTTTTGATGTGCCAAATCCTTTCAGAAAGAGTGAAGGAGAAAACAAAAAAAAAGTTGCCTTTTCTTAACGTTTAAAATAAGCTGAGCTTTGCAAACTCTCTGTAAAATGAAACCTATTTTAAACCACAACCCCCATTCTGGAGTAGTAAAGCTGTTGCTACTTGGCAGGATATCCTTAGTTGTGGTGTTACCAGGAGTTCAGTTAATGAGATCTGTGCATAAAGGTGAAAAAGAGGTGATTTTCCTCTAAGCTTTCCTGAGAATAAAGTTAAATGAAGGTCTTCTCATAGGCGTGGAAGAAAAAGGGACTCAAAGCCAGTGGAAAAATTAAAGACACTGCAGTAATGTTTACTTGCATGTATTTGCTCATGAGCTTGTGACCAAACCACATATTAAATCACAGAAATAGAATAATTTTCACGTTGCTGTGGTAGTTTTCCTCTTGTTTTGTGCTGACTGAGATCACTCCTCATTACGAAGATGTTATTTGACTGCATTGCCCTTAATGTTAAGATTCCTGACAAGGTCACTTGCTCTTGATTTAATGAAGATAACCTCACTGTAAATGGGATGGGACCCATATAATGCTGCTGTGAAAGACATTTAAGACTACAGTTGTAACTGGGACTGTATACCAAAACAATTGACTTTACTGTCTCTTCTGCTTAGTTTCTTACTTAGAGTAGTAATGTAAATAACAAAAATAAAGGTATCAACAATAGCAATGTAATAGCTATGGATTTAATAGAGTGGTAAATTTAAGTGTCTTTTCATGCTGTTTTGTGAAGATTATTGTTTTGGAGTTGTGTACATTGTGACAGTGCTATTCATTACTCATTATCTGGAAATACCATTGTGTAAGTAATGTATTTCCCTGGTATTAGTGGTTTTATATAATTCAGATAAACTTTTTGTTTTCAGATATGTGCAGTTCTTAAGTGGCCTTCTATCTGGATCTGTGAAAATGAATGCAACCCCTCTTTTCCTGCACTATGTTATCCTTCATGGCATCCCAAACTTAGATGCTGGGGGAGGTAAATTACCTAATTTTTCCTATTCAAGTGTAGGATCAAAGTCTTGTTTCATTTTGGAACTGTCTAGAAAGCCTGCATGAATGTCAAAATAGAATTAATATCTTATTGATATCCATTCAAATATTCCCAATAAAGTAACCAGAAGAGAAGCATTCTAAGAGTAAAAATTGGAGCATGTGAAATCAATATCTTGTTCTTTGTTAGATGAATAGTTGATGCTATTCATGTCTGCCTATCTCTGAACAGTCGTGGTCCCTGTTACTGCAAATGGTCTGAGAACCTGGTCAGGTTTCACAGTCATTTCCTCTTTGTTTTGGGAAATGATTGTAAATATAATCTGTTTTCTGTTTTGAGATTGGATTTTGTGTGGAAAAGCTGTCTGGATAGGGTGTACTTACATAATTACACTTAATCATTCAGTTTGGAAAAGGACCTCCAAGTTCATTGAGTCCAACCTTTGACCCATCATCACTCTGTCAACTAGATCATGTCACTAAGTGCTGTGTCCAGTCATGTCTTGAACATCTACAGGGTTGGTGAACCTACCACCTCCCTGGGCATTCCATTCCAAAGTTTAGCAATCCTTTCAGTGAAAAAACTTTTCCTGCTGTCCAAAAGAAACCTTCTCTGCACAGCTTGAGGGAGGCTATGTCCTCTTACTGTATCATTGCCCAGCAGAAGAGGCTGACTCCCACCTTGCTACAACCTCCTTTCAGGCAGTTGTAGGGAGTGATAAGGTCTCCCTGAGACTCCTTTTCTCCAGGTTAAACAACCGGCTCCTTCGGGCTCTCCTCATAGGACATGTGTGGAGGCTCTTCACCAGCTCCCTTGACCTTTTCTGGACACACTACTGCACTTGAGTGTCTTTCTTGAAGTGAGTGGCCCAGAACTGAACACAGTAGTTGAGGTGTGGTCTCACCAGTGCTACTAACGTGGCTTGCTATCCTAAGTGGCTTTAAAATTAAAATGATAAAATGAGATGATGTGCTAGAGCACAGTAAATCAATCCAACTTTTATGGTCGGACTTGATGAACTTGGAGGTCTTAATGATTTATGATTATGTAACAGTTTGTGTTGCTGCATTTTTATTATTCGAAAGTTAAATAGCACCGGTCTTTTGTAATACAATCAGCATGAATTTGCAATGATTATATTATCATTGTGGTTTAGTCTGATTTTCTTTCTAAAATAACTGCTTTAGTAAAGTTAGGGTATTGTTTGTTATAGGTTGAAATTCAAGGGCCTTATTAATTTTGAAACAAAACTGAAGATCAAATAATTTGTTTATTTTGAAAATGTCTTTATTTTTGTATTGGGTGTTTGTTTTCTTTTAGCCATTATCATTCTTCCTTTAATAATTTTGTTTTCTTGCAGAATTTGTTTCCTTCCTTACTAGAATCCTTTAAAGTCCCTCCCTATTGAAATCTGAACTAGTCTGCAGTACAATACAATATAATAAAATACCTTTTAGCCAGTTTGGCTTTGAAGGGTATTTTGACGGTCCAGCATTGCCACTTGTGTGCTGTTTTGCTCATTCTGGATATGCATGAAGCTTCCTAGTTGTAATTGTTTTCCTGTATCTGAATATTACAAAACACTCTTTTTTGTTGACTTCTTTTCAGTTTGTCGGCCTTTTTTGAAGTTATACCAGGCTATGCAACCAGTTTATACATCTGGAATATAGTAAGTTGTAAGCATTTTCCATTATGTTTGAATTTAGGTTTTAATTTTCATGATTGCAGAATTACATGGCTTTTTTTAGTTTTGTTTCTGGGTTTCTTGTTTGTTTTGTGTTTTTGTGTATTTAAACCATGTATTTTTTTTCTCCTGTCAAGTAGCATAGGGTCAGAAAATCAAAGTCGAATCTGCATTGCTATAGACCCTGCCCAGCTTTTGAAGGGAGATATTATGGTGAGTTAATTGTATGGAATGAAAATTTACTGACATGATATTTAGTTTACAGTCTCTGACTTGTTTTGTATTCTTGTAAAAAAAATTATTGGATGAAATACCTGGCGTTACTACAGAATAATTTAGGTTAATTTAGTCACCATCTTTGGCTTTCATGGGAATAAAAACTCTTGTAAAACTCAAACAAGAAGGGTTTTAGGAGCAAATTGATTTCAAAACAATTACTCTGATCCTTCTCATTTCAAAGCATCACCAAGTCCAGTAAAGCCTGTATTGTTCTTTTCTTTATAAAGATTACTGTGGGGAGTATTTGTAATTTGGCGTTAAAATGTCTTGCCCTATAATTTGGCAATTGTAAAACTACCTGTTATAAAGAAAATACCTAAGTAATTCTTAATTGTTCTGGCACTCAAAAAAGTGTGATACCAAATAAGGGATATATAATGTTTGAGGTCTGGCTGGCATAGAGTTAAATTTTGCAGCAGCCAGATGGGGCACGGTTTGGACCTAAAGGTTATTTTGTGCCACCTCGTGTCATTTTTCAGGGACTGGGGAAGGGCATCCTTCCTGGTCAGGTAGCACGATGGAGGGAGTGCTTGGGCATTGCTGGGGTTTCTGGGAGGTAGGGAGGAGGAAGAAGAGGAAAGGTCTGTGAGAACATGTGTGAATTGCCTGGGTTTTGTTTACTTGTACCTTCTGTCACTTTTACTGTTGCTGTTACTGTTTCTGCGACCAGTTCTCCTCTCCAACCTGCTGTGGGGGAGAGGAGGAAGGGTAGTGATTGAACAGTGTGTGTGGCTTGGAGTGTTTCAGTGGGAACAACAAATTGGAGAACGCCATTCCTGCACCACAATAGTCTTATTTGGCACCCAGTGTTAGGCATGAAGGGTTAGGATAGCAACAGGTCTGCCCAGAGTGGGTTCAAAACAAATTTCATAAAAGCATTTTGTTGCATTAGGTCCATTAGGTTGCTGCTTAATTTGTCCATGTGGTGTGGTACCTAACTGTCATGATATTTTTCAGATCACGAGAGGGATCAGGATTGTTTTACTGATGTACTCTGTGATACCAGCTTATGATGTGGTAACATCAAGGACAATGAGGCTCATTTGGGATGTGTATTGAGTGCTGCTCTCCTGCCCTTACCTCCAGCACTACCTTTGAGAGTCCAATAATAATCATACCCAGTTTGTGTGGGAAACAGGAGAGAATGATTTTTCCCCAGCTTTTCACTTCCTTTTTCTCTTTCAGACCTGTTACAACAGTTTTTGAGAATTTTGAATTCCCCTTGGATATTTAGGAAAGCATGTTCTTGTGTTAGGTCTGCCAGCTCTCCTCAGTCTGGTCCACACTGTGTTTAGAGTTATAGGAGATTTTAGAGTTACAGGAGATTCTTAGGACAGTCTTTCAGAGATCTGCCCTGAGGGTGGGTTGTCATGAGTGGCATGGAAGGTAGGAGAAAATGGGCCAGCTTCTGAAGGACTATTCTGCTCCAGTGGTTTGTAATTTCACCCCTGAACAACTACAAGACTCTGCTGAAGTGATAAAATGTGCAAAAGAAGAAATGCTCTGTCTGGCAGTTCCAGAGAGGCATATAGTTTTGCAACGTGCTGGGCTCTGGCTGCTATTTATTGGACATTACCAGGCAGCACCCTCAGGGGGAAGGGTGGAAAGCAGTCAACAGGCACTGTGGCCACTTAAACTGCAGCTGAACCAGGGGAACAACATGTGCTGGTAGCAGTTGCCCCTATACAGAATAAGAAATCCAAGACTGAATTAGTTGGCATAATGAGGGATGAAGAGGCAGTAGGGCACTCCACAAGAGGAAAAAGCAGGGCCAGAGATAATCACTTGTTCCCTGTCCCTAGGTGAGCTATGAGATAGGGATAAAGATTTCAGCCACCATCTGGGTAGCTGATGACGTGGCTGGTCCGATGCTGGGGTATTGTGGCCCATGATATGAAACCAGATGGTAATAAAGCCAGGCAACTGGGATCCCTGTTCTGGAATGTGTACATTGGCATTGGGAAGAGGACAGTGTCTCAGCCTCTGGAGTGACTCCTGTCGAGTATAAGGAGTGTCTTGCATCTTAACAAGGGTGATCTGTTAGTGCACTGAGACAAGTGGAACACCATGGAGAAAGGTATCCAGGACTTGAGAGAATTAGCTGTGCTGGAGGTACTTTATAAGGATTCAAATAATGAGCAATTCTCTATAAATCCAGATAAAGTCCAGTGTACACAAACACCACATGTGGTGGAAGTTCCTAGGAAGTGCACCATTGCTGTTTACGAACTCATTGACAGTGATGTCATGGAAAGAAGGTGAACGAAGAGTGGATGATTTGGTTACCAAACTGGCTATATGAGGAAAGTATGTCTTCCTCCCTATGGGCCTGCACCTTGTCTATGGAAAGACTGTCCCAGGACCTCCTGCAATTTAAAGAGGACTACCAGGAGTTTTAAGAAGTGTCCCATGCCCTGCCAGTACAGACCAGTCTCTGCTATTAGCAAAAAGCATTGTCCTGTTCAAGAGAGAGGGTACACTCCACAAAGTAACCTGTGGTTTTACCTGCATAACCATGGAGAGAATATATGGAGGTGGGATGGAAAACCCACCTCTGTCCTAGCAGCACTGGTGTGTGAGTTCAGGGGAAGCACAACTACTGCAGGAAATTCTTCAAGGATATATTCTGCTCCAGTTTCCAGTGACTAAGTCCTCAGACAGAATAGGAGGACTGATGTTGCTTCAGTGTTCTTGAAGGGACCTCCATATTTACAAGAAATGAACAGCAAATAGTGTTACCAGGAAGGGCCCTACTTTCAGCCAAGTGGAAGAAAGGGACAGTCTGATTTATAGGACTATGTGAATCCCATCACATCCTGCCACATCAGACCCATATTAGTTGACACCAGCACACAATGCCCTGATGACATTGAGATATGTAGGGTGTAATCTTTTGCTATTTCTGGGGTGGCAACTGACTGTGCTGGAAGCTGTAGTGAGCCTGACTGGGAATGAATGGCAAAAACACCTAGCTGGGACTGGTCCAGAGACCCCATGCATTCTTGGGATAGATTACCTCAGGAGAGGGTATTTCCAGGACCCAAAAGGGCATCTTTGGGCTTTTGGGATAGCTGCTGTGAAGACAGAGCAAAGTGAACACCTGAACACCTTGTCTGGTCTCAGAGGACCCTTGTGCTGTGGGACTGCTGAGGGCTGAGAAATAACAGATACCAATCACTACCACAATAATGTACTCTTGACAGTGCCACAACAAACTGGGACACTGTGATCCCCATGTGTGAAATGGTTCATCTACTGGAGAGCCCAGGAGTGCTCAGCAAGATTCATTCACCCTTTAATAGTCCTGTACGGCCAGTGCATAAATCTCTTGGAGATTGGAGACTGACAGTGGACTATGGTGGCCTAAACAAAGTCACACCATCTCTAGTGCTGCTGTGCTGGACTTGCTGGAACTTCATTATGAACTGGAGTCCGAAGCAGCTAACTGGTGTCACTTTTCACATTGCTAATGCATTTTTCTCGATTCCTTTAACAGCAAAGTGCAGGTGACAATTTGATTTTACCTGGAGGAGTGTTCAGTACACCTGGAACGGACTGCCCCGGGACTGGAAACACAGCCCCACTATTTGCCATGTACTGATCCAGACTGAACTGGAAAAGGGCAACGCTCCAGAATACTTGCAACACATTGGTTACATCATTCTGTAGGGTTACACAGCAGAGGAAGTTTTGGAAAAAGGCGATAATCCAGGCCTTCCTGAAGGCTAGTTGTGCCATAGAGCAGAGTAAGGTCAAGGGACCTGCCCAGGAAATCCAGATTTTAGGAGAAAAATGGCAAGATGAATGTTTTCAGATTCTAATGGATATGGTCAAAAATATAGCAACTCTGTCCCCACTAACCATCAAGAAGGAAACACAGGCTTTCCTAGGTTTTTGGAGGATGTATATTTCAGGTTTCAGTTAGATTGTAAGGCCTCTCTATCAAGTGACCTGGAAGAAGAATGACTTCAAGTGTGGTCCTGAAAAGCAGCAAGCTTTTGAACAAATCAAACAAAAGATTGCTTATGCAGTAGCCCTTGGGCCAGTCAGGACAGGATAAGATGTGAAAAGTGTGCTCTATACAGCAGGTGGGGAGAATGGTCCTTCCTGGAGTGTCTGGCAAAAGACACC
This sequence comes from Cichladusa arquata, assembly GCA_026413545.1. NCBI lineage: Eukaryota > Metazoa > Chordata > Aves > Passeriformes > Muscicapidae > Cichladusa > Cichladusa arquata. Next base: position 55,001,228 of record JAOTQP010001286.1, read on the forward strand.
TGAGGATGAGCCCTGGGGTTTCGGAGTCAGGGATCCAAGACTTGCTATACCCCTACTGAAGAAGAGATCCTGGCAGCTTATGGAGGGGTTTGAGCTGCTTCAGAAGTGATTGACACCAAGGCACAGCTCCTCTTGGCAGCTCAACTGCCAATTCTGGGTTGGATGTTCAAAGGATGTTTCACGCATGCCACTGACACTTCATGGAGTGAGTCATGCTGATCATACATGGAGCTTGAATAGGAAACTCCAGTTGCCCAGGGATATTGGAAGTCAACACAAACTGGACTGAAGGCAAAAATTCTGTACTAACATCTAGGAAGCAGGAGGAGAAGGTGATGTGCTGAGAAGGCCTCCCTATATCATCAGCACCAAAAAATGGAAAGCAGTATGCTGTCTTTACCAACAGTTCCTGTTGTATTGTAGGGGTACATTGAAAACAGAAAGCTGCTGTATGGAGTCTTATGCAACAAGTAGCAGAGACTACTGAGGGACAAGGTGGATTAAGTCACAGAGCTGAAAGGCATCCAGTTGGCTTTAGATGTCACTGAATGAGAGAAATGGCCAGCACTCTACCTGCACACTGACTCATGGATGGTGGCAAGTGCACTGTGGGGGTGTCTGTACGAATGGGAAAAGATTAATTGGTAGAACAGAGGTAAACCTATCCAGGCTGTGGAATTGTGGCAAGACATTTTTACCTGGATAGAGTAGTTGGCTGCAAAAGTACCTCACGTAAATGCACATATACTGAGGAGTGAGGCTACTGGAGAACATGGCAACAACAGCTGGATCAACCTGCCAAGATTAAAGTGTCACAGGTGGATCTGAACTGGCAACATGAGGGTTTTTTGGCTTGGTGGGCCCATGACACCTCAGGTCATGAAGGAAGAGATGCAACATACAGATGGGCTTGTGATCGAGGGGTGGATTTAACCATGGGGCTCTATCTCTCAGGTTATCCATAGCTGTGAAATGTGCTGCAGTCAAGCAGGACAAGTCGGTAAAGCGTCTGGAGTATGGGGGACAATGGTTGAAATATAAATATGGAGAGGTCTGGCAGATTGATTGCATCACATTCAGGCAAACCCACCAAGGCAAGCGCTACGTTCTTAAAATCATGGAAGCAACCACTGGAGGGCTGGAGATGTACCCTGTGCCTCACACCACTGCCAGGAGCACCATATTGGGCTTTGAAAAGCAAGTTCTGTGGAGATATAATGCCGCAGAAAGAACTGAGTTGGACTAGAGGACTCATTTCAAAAATGACCTTATAGATACCTGGGCCAGGGAGTGTGGTATGGAGTGGGTGTGTCATACTCTATCACGCACCAGCCTCTGGGAAAACTGGACATTACAATGGACAGTTAAAAACCATTTTGAAAACAATGGTGGGACCTTCAAACATTGGATGTAGTGAACACCACTGGGTAGTTAACACTAGAACTCTACCAATAGAGCTGGCCTTGCCCAATCAAAACTTCCACATACTGCAGAAGGGAGCAAAGACCCTGTGGCTCATGAGGAGTATGTTAGGGAAGACAGTTTGAATTAGTTCTGCTTCAAGCAAAGGCAAACCCATCCATGGGATTGTTTTTTCTCAAGGACCTGTGTGCACTTGGTGTGTAATGCAGAGAGACAGGGAAGCACAATGTGTACCTCAAGGGGATTTGATTTTTGGGTGAGAGCAGTCAGTGATATTAAATTGTATAATGTTGGTTGCTGAATGACACTGCCATTGTATATAATAACTGCCATGAAGAGTGAGGATGGAACTGCTCCAGATACACCAGTCATGAGCTCCTGATGCAGCTTGCAACCACCCCAGAGCACACCAACCCTTCTGCCCTAAAAGACATGTAGGACAGATGGAACACACAGTATTGGACCGAATGAACTCAGCAGACATCTTGATGGGATTGGGCCAGTAGCTATGGAAATAATACCTGTGCTTTTGTGTGTGTGTATATATGTGTGTATATATATATATATATACACCTATATAAATGTGTATAGTTGGAAGGTGTGGGATTTGGACATGATATAGATGGCATAGAATAAGGGGTGGATAATGTCCTGGTCCTGACCAGGACAGGTTTAATTTTTTTCAGTAGCCAGGAGGGGCATGGCTAGGACACAGAGTTTATTCTATACCACCTTGTTTCATTTTTGGGGGATGGAGAAGGGCTTCCTTCTGGTTCAGGTTGCATGGTGGAAGGAGCAGTTGGGCACTTTTGGGGATTTTATGGGAGGGAGGTTTAAGCAATTGTATGTGACTCATTCATTTTTTGTTGTTTTTTTCTTGTACGCTCTGTTCTTAGTATTGTTGCTGTTACTGTTCATTGTCTTATTTCACTGCTGTTTTCAGTAAATTATTTTTATCTCAGTCCCTCATCTTCACCTTTTGTGCCTCCAATCCTGTTCAGCCTGCTGCAGGGGAGAAGGGGAGAGGGTGTGGTCGAGTGGTGTGTGGTTTGATGTGTTTCAGTGGGAACATTGAATTGAGGAATACCATTCCTAAACCACAACAGTGTCCTTGGTATCAGATTCTTTTATCTTCCCTCCCCATTCATTTTGTTCTTTTACTGAAAAATGGAGAAAGTTTTTAAATACACTATTATAAATTGGCATACTCTGAAAGTTTGAGACAGGTTCAAATTAAGAACATTTTGTTACTTTTTGAAGGACTGTTGGTGCCTAAGGAAATGGAATACATCACAACAGAAATCAGTCTGAGATAAACTCAGTATATCTCAAATGAGATTTTAGAATGAAAAAAGAGCATGTAGCTTTTCAGTAATGCATTATTTTAAAAGAGATAATCTTCCTTAATCTCATGCTATTATTTGAGATAATTCTGAACACACCAGTGTCTTTTTCAGCATTTCAGTATTTCCTAAACAAAGACTTCAGCTCTGAATATTTTTTTTTATTATGTCTAACTAAAGGCTTTAGTGGTATGAGACACAAGTAATGATCTGCAAGATGCTTCATCTCCAATTTCAAAAGTTTAACTACTTGAAATGCATGTTTGTTTGTTTGTTTTTAAAAGGTAAATAAAATATCCTTTCTTGCGTTAGCTTTAGGGAATTTGTTAATAGCATGTGAATAGCATGTGGTGATACAGATCAGATGCAGCTGTTGAAAAGCTGCACTGACATCTGCAAAGGCATATAGGAATTTTCCAGCACATTACAGTGGCTTGCATTAATTCTTGATTATGGCAACAAAAGGTAGTGGAGTCAGAATTCAAAGTTATGTCTAGACTTCATTGAAAGGTTATTATGCATACTGAGCACTAAAAGATATTTTCAGTCTATGGATATAGAGGTAAAATATTGCTGATTGTAAGAGAAGGCAAATTTTCATTAAAAATTACGCTTTTCTATAGGTAAGTTATTTAGAGCTAAAATTAAATTAATTTTAAATTAATTAAAATTTTAATTAATTAATTTTAAATTAATCTAGGTTAAATCCAAGACTGGTACTTTGAATTACAAAGTAGAAAGAAGGAGGAACTCCTTCTCTCATTCAGCATTTTTATGAATGAGATTATGTAAAAGACAATACATTTTGAGTAAATCCAACAAATATGCAAAGTCAAAACTTAAATTGTGGATGGATATATATAAACTTAAATAAGCTCTTTTCAAGTATTTTTGCTCACATAATGCAATTAAATGGAATTATCACAGTTACTTTCATAACATACATTTTGGAGCAGGTTAGTTCTAATATTGCTCATCAGGGCTCTCTTTTTTTTTTTTTTTCCTGTCCATTTTTTACTTCTGGGTAAACCTGCTGGTAGTTATTCCTTTTAGTTGGACTAAAAGGAAATAGATCCCTTTAACAGACAGGGATGTGTATACAATGTTCTTTTTAGTGTATGTAAAGCACTGTCTAAAAAAAAAGAAGCAAGTACTATTTTATCTGGTATTGCCAATATACTGTAGGGGATTCTCTTCACACAAACAAAGAAACAACCAACCTCCTTGCTTTCAGATAAAACAGAGATTACATGCATAGAGGATCTCCCAGCCCCTATAATGGGTTGGGACTATGTGATACATACAGAATACCTGAAAAGAAAACATTTCTGGTATATGGGCTGAAATATTTCAGAAGTTGTCCTGTGTGCCAGGTATATGGTCAGTGCTGGTTAGTTTCTAGAATTCAGGATATCGTGGGGTTACTATAATGAAGGCTAGAAGATAGTAACATCTTACGTTAGATTTTTCAGATTCTGTAGTGAGAAGAATTTCATAACTATGAGTTATTAACTCCAACTTTCAGAACTATCCCTCCTAAGCTCCTACATCTTTCTTGCATTATTTCATTCGAACAACTCTATGCTCTTCAGTTGTTTGGCATTTTCTATCTAGGATGCTTTTCTTATTCTGACTTTTATTAAAGTGATATTTTTTTCCTTTTTAATGCATTTCAATAATATCTGCTTTTTCATAAAAGCCTGATATAATCAGTACAGTATAACAAAATTTTCACTCCTGTGACTAAGATTGCTGAAATTTTTACATATACCTATAAGAATGCTGAGTGCCTTTGTATTACAATAGTCTCTTAGAGAATTAGTAGGTAAAATATCCATAGGTTTAGTCCAAGGGAAGCTGGTGTTAGAGGATAGGTATCGTATTCACTTTTAGCTACTGAAATTCATACTAGATTTTTCATAGTTTTTGTAGAGTTCTGTTTCTAGCCAAGGTGTCAAAACTAGTATCAACTCCATGTAGTAATTTAAAATAAGATCCTGTTATCACTAGAGCAGGTTTTTTACAAGTCCTAAAATAGATACAATCAGCTTGAAGGCTTTCTTTGAAAAAGTCCTCATATTCTTCATTTATTGAAATGGGTGTACTGAAATTCATTAATTTGGTAGGGAAGAAGTCTGTATAATGGTCAGCATTTCAATATTGTACTGCCTGATATTGTGATTCTGGCTCATAACCTACTGACGGGTGACTGATAATGATGAAAATAGTGATTATTATTTTTTACGTATCTAGAAGTATCCTGCCTTGGGCCTGTGTAATTTGAAAGCATTTAACAATGCATATCCTGCTTGTTCCAACATCAGAGATGTCTACAATAAATTGTAGATGTCTACAATAACTTTAGTTAGCAACTAATATATACACACATTTGTTCAGTATTGTAAGAAAATACTTTCTGACATAAAGTGTTGCTCTATCTTTCTAGATGAAGTGTTATCACAAAAAATACAGATCAGCTACTCGTGATGTGATTTTTCGCCTTCAGTTTCACACTGGAGCTATTCAAGGGTATAGGTTGGTGTTTGGCAAAGAAGATTTGGATAATGCCAACAAAGGTACTTGTCTTCTGTGGTTGGTTGGATGTGTATATGTGCAGATGTGCAAGCATGTGCATGTGATAATCTTATGTTTTCAAAAGGATTCTTATTTTTTTCCCCTTTTTTATTTTTGGGGAAAGGGAAATTGCTTTGAGTTAGTTAAATTATAGCGTGTAACACCAGTAGAACCCTAATGACAGGAAAAGCTCTTCAAGCAAGTTAACTTGTCAGAATAATTCAGCTACTTGTACATAGCCCTTATCGCCTTCTCTCACATTTATAAAAACAATCAACATTCATTTAAATGGTGACTTTCTTAGTCACCATTGAAGAAAATAAGATGAGCTAAATTGTTCCCTTTTTTGGCTAGTGAAAACAGTCATAAAGTCTGATAATGTGTTTGTGAAATAGTCTGAGTCTTTTAATATGCTTCAGAATATCAAAGAATGGACACAAATTTTTCAGACACACTTGAATATGTGTCACACTAGTCCTCATATTTTCCAAATCTCATCATCATTTTTATTGCGTTTATATGCAGGATTGGAACTTCCTCAGCCCATGTTACTAGCAAACTAAAATCAAGCATATTTTCCTGCAACATACAACATAAGGCTACTAAAAGTTCTGTGGTCAAGTATTGTGGTTTAGCCAATAAGGGGAACAATTTTAATTTTCTTGGGTGTGTTTTCTTTATAAGGAATGTCTGTCTACTGCCTAGAGAGGGGGTTAGGAACTGTACATCTCTTCTGCTTTTGACTGTTCTAGAAAGCAAGCAAAACTCCAGCTAGCATTTATGTGGTCTTTTCTGAAGAATATGTGGCACAAAGAATGTGGCTTTTAGAAGCAGATTACTAAGTTGCAAGTGGGAAGGGAAGAGTGATGAGAGTGCATGTATAGGTAGCTATAGAGAATTCTGATTTCTGAGTGCTCTGTAACTGCTGTCCTGGCAAACATCTTGATGAAATCCTGTCCTTTGTTCTCAGATGACCGTTTCCCTGATTACAGCAAGGTGGAATTAGTGTTTTCAGAAACTCCAGAGAAAATTCAAGGTGAGCATAGAGAACAAAAAATATGCTTAATTTGAAAACAAGTCATATTGAAATATGCATTTTTTTTAATATTTTTTTTCCTTCTTTATTCCACTTCTCTTGTAAAAAATACGAAATTTTTAATTCTCTACAGAAGACTAACAAGTCTTCTGCCAGCTAATGCTTCTTTATTTACTTATATTAGTGGTTAATATGTCCTAGTAGAGATCTTAGTTTTGAGACTAAGGATCATCTATCAGAACAAAGAATGATAAGAGAAGTACATTATATCACCACATGTTTGAAATACTGTCAAAGAGAAAAGATTAATTGTTGCTGATGTTGGAGACAGGAGTGCGACAAAGACACCCCAATTCATGCAGCACCAGCCAAGGTTTATTGATGCTCTCCCTTTTACAGGGACTTTGTATTCCCCACGCTCACAAACGTGATTGGTTAAGGGTCTTAACTCCGCCCAGCTCACTGGCCAATGGTATGGGAGCATTCGTGGTTCAACGGGATTGGCTGTGGTCCCGTTTGAGCTCGAATTCAGCCAATCACATTCACACCTGGGGAGTTGTTTATTTCTGTTACAAACGAACTGGGCTGGTCCAGTTGGTGTCTGTTAGACCAAATTATCTGCATGGCTACAGACCAGCTGTAGCTGTCACAGTTAATCAGAAAATCTGGAACTATAGCCAAGTAAGTCCACAGAAATAATTAGCATATATGCATGTATTCAGGAAATGTGATGAGTATGTATTTGTTTCAGGAATATAACCTGGTCTGTTAGGTTACTGGGGGTACATGCTTTGAGGAGAAATCCCCATGCTGCCAGCACTGCTAGTAATGTTGGCTTTCTAACCTGTGAATTGGTTTGAGAGTTTATTTCCTGGTTTTCAGTGGCATCTTGAAATACTTATGTACAATTTCTGCAAAATGAGTTTTCTGCATCTGAAAATAGTATAGAATTGTAGAATAACTACAGGGTATCTCTAGTCCATCCTCTTGCTGAAATCAGGCTCATTTATGAGATTAGACCGGTTTGCCTAGAGCTTTGTCCTGTCAAATAATGAAAAACTTCAAGGACAGAAACATCAGAGCCTCAGTGGGTGGGCTATTTAAATGTCTGACTGTCCTCGTAGTAGAATTATTTTTCCCTTATGTTGACTCTGAATTACCCAGATTCAAATTTTGCCTGTTTCTTTTCCTTCTGCCTTGCTCCAACATGGCTGTCTCCTCTACAGCCTTCAGGAGGCTGCTGTCAGCTCCATGTCAAGACCATCTCATCTCCAGACTGAAAAAGCCCTGACCCCTCAGTCTTTCCTTACAGGGAGGGTCTTTTAGTCCTGACCACTCCCATCATGCTCCCCTGAATTTGCTTTATTAATATAATTTTTGTATTTTGTAGCTTGTAGCTGGACACAGTATTCTGGAGCATAACTGACTGTGATATTTTTAAGAAAGAATGCAATTGCCAAGAATATAAGACTCCTGAATATTTAATAATAAAGTTTATAAATCTGCCTTGTGACAAATGTCATCACAGAAACTCTCTACAGATGGCTTTTTCCAGGCTGCACATAAAAGTACAGGACCATAGCATCTTGTCCTAATTGTAACTATTTTTGTTTTGAAAGTCACAGTATGTGCATAATACTGCTGCTTTAGAAAAAATTACAGTAGGACTTGCTTTGCAGACACAGCCAAAGGTTTGATAACTGAGGATTTCTTTGTTCCCTAATCTAGACAGAAAGGACAGTCTGTTTGAATTGTATCAGTATCAAAGCCAAGTTCAAGGTCATGAATTCTTGATGCCTGTGCTTTGCTTTTGAATCACTGGAGTATGCCTAAATTCCTCACTGTATCCAGTGATAAAACCTGAACATTAAAACTTGAACTTTAAAACCTGAACGTTATTTAATGCCTTGTTAAGGGTACAAAAACATGTGTTACTGCTGAAAATTCCAGGTATGTTCGGCAGAGCATACTTAAATGCAGCAAAACACATTGGAAGCCAGCTGTCTGGTCTCAGATTCTGCAGAGCTGCCACCTTGGGGGAGCTGGAAGGGACATGAGGTCACAGTTTTCAGCTCTCCGTGTTCATCCTTAGTGATAAATTGCTCTGGTATCAGAATGATAACCTATATGAATCAGAATAAAATCTGTAACAAAGTCTAATTTTATAATTCATGTAGAACCATCTCCTTATAGGTACTCATGGTTTCATTCTCAAAGGCTCTTTATCGTGTCTGACACTCCAGGACTGGGCCAAATCTGTGTTAGTTGTGTTTAGGGACTGATCCAAGTTATCAGCCTACATCATAATCAAAAAGTTCAAGATAAAATTCTCTGAATGATAAATTAAGCTCTTTTTTTTGTTATTTTTAAACTGTTTTATTTAACCTTTCTTCTCCTCTTGCTGCTTCTGACATTTCAGAATAGGGTGTTGCCATTCAGGGAGCAAAAGGCTGTCAGAAGGCTACATACATACATCTGTGTGTACATATGTGACTGATAATTTTTGGTCTCAAACACGTGTTTCATTTTAGGATGTGAACACCTTCTGAATGATCATGGAGTAATAGTTGATTACAATACATCAGACCCACTAATACGCTGGGATTCCTATGAAAATATGAGCCCCGATGGGGAAGGTGAGTAATTTTGTCACATTAGACCAGGGTAAAACCTTTTGCAGCTGTTCCAGAGTGTTTGAAAGAAGAAAGGAGACCTCATTTGCTTGAAGCTAATACCACTTTACTGATGTGTGAAGTAGCTATCTACCCTTCCTTATTTAGCATTAATGGCTCTAATTTAGGAAAGAAAGCTGTAGTAGTTGAGATCTCTGTCAATACACAGAATAAATTGAGACACAACTGATGGATACAAGTTGCTTTATTACTTGTAAATTTGCCTAGAGACTTTTTTTCTTTGTTCAAAAGTTTCTAATTGGACTTCTAATATAGAGTTTTAAGAACAACAAAATTAAATGGTGAATTTGTAGCTTTTAGTTACTATGTTATCTGGAGTGTTTCAGATCGTGCACTAGGCTTTTAGTAAACAAACAGTGAAGAATGCACCTGTTTTCATATCTTCCTTCATAAATATATCTGTTTTCAGGTTTTTTAGATTTTTGTCTGTAATAGATGGCGTGTATGAAAGATAAAAGCCTCCAGTAGCTGCATTCAGATTCTGACTCCAGTGTGAATGCTCTCCTGATGTTTTGATTGAGTGAATGCTGTGCTTTTCATGGATGTAGTTTTCATGTAAGGACTCAGAATATTATACCTGTGCCTGCATACCTCAGTGCACATGGAAGCCTGACTTGTTGCAAGTAAAAACATGAAATAGGGTATTGAATATATGCCAAAGTTCTTGCTTTTACAACTCGCCTGTTATCAAATGAGAGACACATGAAGCTAGGATACTTACTTAGCTGCTCTCTAGGTTCAGTTTAAATTGATTTTTGTAATCTGGGTTTAGCATTGACCATCTAATGACCACATCAGTGAGGGCAGAAGCTTAGTGTAAGCGTGACCTTTTTACACTGCCTCACTCCTGTAATAAGAATATTTCCTAATGCACAGCAGACTCCAATCTGCAGAAAACTGGGGGAATAGAGAGGGTGGAGAGAGAGCAGTCATTGCATGCAGCAGGTAGACCACTCCACAGGGAGTCATCAGAGTTGGATGAGACTGTGCAGTGTATCTTAGGAGTAATGTCAGAGAGATTGAATCTTGACTGGAGGTGATGTCTTAATTCCTACCCATGATGTTTCCATATAATTTATGATTTCTTCCCTTCCTCCCCCTGCCATTCTTTTCCCCTTCCTTTGCATATACCTAGCCCTCAACTAGCAATGCATTCATGTCAAATATTTTTTAGTTGCTGAGATTGATTGGCTAGATGGATTTGACCTTCCCATCCTCATGCATTGCATTGTAGGTAACTGCAAAAGTACAAGAAGTTGAAAGCAGAGATAAGCATGCAGGCAGCACTCTGTTGGAAGATGCAGAACTGTATGCTGCTCATGTCTTTGATAAGAGTTGGTCAGAGACCATTTACAGGTATAACTAGCTTGTTTGCCTGCTGCTCAGAGGGCATATGTGCTGTTTAATAGATTTTAAATCTAATTTGTGTACAGGGTACTTTTAAAATTACCTGAGATAGAACAGAAATATGATGTGATAGCATAGATACCGAGAATTTCATTGTACATCTGCAAAAAAACCCACTTGAGTTTAAGCTAGAAAATATACCATAAGAAAAGATGTATGTGGTTATTCTTTTCTCAAATAAATATTTATGAGGCAGGCTGTTACCTTATGATTTTCAATAAGGGAATTGCAGGCAGAGCAATGTCTCTGCATAGGCTGGGTGAAAGATCACGAGAAGCACATACACGGGCGACAGCTGTGTTTTTTTCTCTTAAGGATGGGGTCTTTACTTAACACAAGTTTGAGCTAGTCTGCTGCATAAGGTAAATATAATGCAGTTAGGTCATCTTCTGTATAAGATTTAAAAACACCAGGCAGAACAAGCTTCTCTGTGGTTTATGCAGGTGTTTAGTATCCTGCTTCTGCATTAAAAATGTGTATTGCATCCTAGTTTTCGTTACAGGTGAGAGACCACTATGAGGAGATGCTGATTTCAGAATGTGCTCAAAGTCAAAAGCCTCAGAACAGGAGGCCTTTAGCTCTAATCTTGAAGTCTGAGAGAGAATCTTTTCTGTACTTCAGAAAATATTAAAGTGCAATACATGGTAGATTTGAAAGTGCAGAACCGTGGTGGTATGTTTAAGGTGCAGGGAGGTCTCATACAGAGCACCTTTTTCAGTTCTACTTTACGTTAAGATAAAACCCCTATGTAGGAGCTGGTCTTCATGGTTTTACTTGTACCTGTTTCCCCATAGGAATTTCAGTAGGAGTAGTATGAGATGTTAGTGTGACAGATGGGTCTTATATTACACCTTTTTGTTAATTTCAAAAAACATAGTCCTATGAAATTCCTTACCAAGGTGGTCAGGAAAAGCCTTGTGAACACAAGTTGTTTGGTAGGTATATATGCGTGAAATGTGTATCTCCAAGTTGCTGTGTTAAAATAGAAATTAGAAGTGAATAAGAGTAGTGTCTCTTTTGAAAGGGTACAACTATTTGGCTTTATTACCAAAAGAACAAAAGATGGGAAGACATGATAAAAGAAAAATATACCCAAAGGCTCTTAATTTACTGTCATGATACAGTATTGCAAACATAAGCAATTGCCTTTTAAATGATCTTGAACCCTTTATTAATAAGGCTGTGTACGTAGGTGTTGAATATATCCAGGCCGTGGACAGTTTGCGATCTGAATTTAGTTCTTTATCCTTCATTCTTAGTATTCTTAAGGAATTTTGACAGTTGGAAAGTGATAAGTTATTCGCATTTCTTCTTATACAGACTGTTTCTTTTCAGATCCTTTGGGAAGTGGTCCTCCATAATAGATGAAAAATTATATTAAGTTCCTAATTTTCAATTTCTATCAGATTTCCTTCTCCTTGAACAATACATTAGCACAGAGACTTCCGTTACATTGATTTAAAAGTATGCAATTAGTGTAGTATTTAGAACCAGAATAATCAGATCTTCCTACTGCCATGTAGAAGTCTGACATAGTTACCATTGCTTTTCCTGTGGTTTTGAAGTCAGGAAGGACTTTTGTGATAGAAAGGAACAGGAATTACTTTTGATCTTTCTGAGGACTCATATTTTTTTCTTTAAAGTATCACTTACCATGCAATAAATGTGTATGGCTTTACAAAACGTTGTTCATTTGCTGTAAAATAGCAAGATACCTGTGGCCACGTGTAGTATTTTCCAAAATCTCTCTCTAATATGAAATGACAAATGGTATTGAAAAAAGCTTCTCCCACTCCAAACCAGAGGGATTGAGGTAGATGGTAAAGGTTTGACTTGTCTTGTATTGAGGACAAACGACTATTTTTAGTTCACAGTGACAATTTCCAGGATTATTACTTGGCATAGTGCATAAATATTTCCCTCCTGCTGAAAATGCAAGTCTTTTTTTGAATAGGAACCATCAGCTTATGTGAAACCTGCCAGTGGATCCTGGTAAAAGCCTGGGCTCTGAAGTGCTCTGAAAATTAAATCAAATTTTTAAAAGATATTAAAATAAAAATATATTAATATATACTGCTAAAGAACATAAACTAATTTTAATAGAAAAGTGAATTATTGGAAGAACAGATAAATCCTGCTCTTCCTTTTGCACTGTCTGACTGCTTTATCTCAGATCCATTCTAAGTATTCTGATAGCACACTAAAATTATTCTAGAGAGAATATGCCATTTGTGTGTGCAGCATTCAGTTGCTTGAGATACAGGATTTTAATTTTTTTTTAATAAATAAAACTGATAAACCTAAAGTTCATTGTTGGCCAAAATAGTATTTGTTTTGGTTTGACTGAATTCAGTGGATTGGCACCAGAAATGCACATGGTTCTTGTTCAGTGTTCCATTTTAAGACATTTCACTTATTTTAACAGCTGCTAAATGCCTCTGCACTCTTTTGTCTTCCAGCTCTACAGTCTGTGGAAAGAGAAGCACATGTGCATGTTAGAATTGCTTAAAATGACGAATGAAGGACTTGGATTTAATCTTTGCAGAGCAGATACTTAAGTTTCTTTTTCAACAAAGCTTTGCTGTTGGTTTCCCAGCAAAGTACCTTTGCTTGCTCAGGGGTGTTTAACAATTAGAACAGAAACAGCTTTGGCAAAAACTATGATTTTTTAAATCCAAACAGGGTCAGGCTGAGCGAATCCAAATTCCTATATCTCGAGACTGTTGCTTTCCAAATTTTCTAGTCTTTTGTAATTGTAATCATCAATAATCAGTCAAAATCTCCCAAATACTTACAAACTGTTCTGCTCCTGCTTTTTTTCTTCTCATAAAGGAAAGTATCTGAGAAGTGTCTCCATGTAGGCAACAAATGTTTCCATGGAGGCAATAAATAACCAACATTCTGGTATGCACCCATGTCATGTGATGAGATGGGATGTTTGACTTTTACTGAGATTTTTTTTCTCCTCTTCAACCCAAAGTAAATAGCTATTCAGTAGGGAGGTGCCCTCTTATGTTGTTAAACACTTGTTTTGCCCAGAGGGCCCCTTCAATATTGCAAAACCCAAAAGTTGAGGCAAAACTGCTTGGTTTTGGTACCTTAACAGGAATGCAGATGACTACCAAAGGAAACGGCAGCTTTGATGCCATTTCTGATGAGTGAAGTTGAAGAACAAATTCCTGGTGAATAAATGTTAATTTTGGTTTTTACTCACCAGTTGGGTGCAGTATTCTTTGAGGCAAAGAGAAATTTGGCAGCAGGTAGGGATAAAAGGTGTCCTCTAACAATTCTTCTCTATTTGACAGTAAAAATAGAGAAGCCTATAGAAGATAGACAGATTTACACTATAAAATGCTGCCAGCTTGAAACAGTATCTGAAACATTGTGGAGTGTCTGCTTTTAATTGATTTTTCTCTGAGAAAATTTAATTCTTTTATTTCTTTGTGTGTTCTTTTCTTTAAAAGATAAATTTAAATTAGTTAGTCCACTTAATCATGAAGCTGACAAAGAGTTAAGAAAAAAAAATAATACAAAATGGTTTCTTTTGTGTGTTAGAAACGAATTTGTCTCTTTTAGGAATATGTCAGAAAATATACTGAACACTTCATTGAAAGTCTTATGTGTTTTCTTAAGTGCTAAGCTGAGCACCAGAACTTGGCCTGTCCAGTTCTGTTGAAAAATAGTTTTCTCCTTTTACTCAAACATAAAACCATATTGATAAGACAGTGTCTGAAGTGAAAAATTATGTGCATTTTACTTAATGGCCTGAGACAGCGATTTTGTTAGCTACCATTTGTCAGTTCTGCTGAGTTTAAACTTAGCTCAGATAAAAAAGAGAATCTCCCCCAAAATGGTAAGGGCCAAAGAGGAATAGTTATATTATACCTAACCTAAATATTGAAAGTCTTATGTTTGAAGACAAGAAGAGATGAGAACCAGGGTTCCCTAGGCCCCTGGATTTTTTCTGTGAGCCTCCTCCATGTGACTCACTGTACTTCCATTTCTAGGAACACTTGTCTCCACACTCCTTGATATCAATGTTTTTACCATTGATTTAACATTTTAAGATTTATCTGAAGCACAGTTTGCACTTGTCAAATACTTCCAAGCTACTGGAGAGCCAGTTTTTCGCTTTCAAAAGAAAAAAATGCATTTTAATGTCCTCCAATTTATTTCTGTCCTTTCTCAGTAATAGGCAGTGTTGTTATCCCAAGGATTTATTCACTAGCCCTTTGTAAAAGGCTTTCATTACACTTCTATACCCAAAGACCATAGGGTGAAATTTGAGTGGTTTAATAGATGTTAATGTAGTTTATGTGACATTTAAATATTCTCTGCAGTTCTACTTTTGTAAGGCTGTGCAAAAGACCTCTCTTCAGCACAGCAGATTCAGACAGTAGAAACTAGGAGGAAGGTGACACGTGTGACTGTGACTAGCATTAACGTAGGGGCCATGTAACACTGCTTTTTCAACCAAGTCTATCTTTGCCTACCTTATATGTTTTTTTCAGCAGGTTTGTATTTATCTTTTAGCATGTGTGTTCCTTAGGCATGTCAGCTACAATCTGTGGTTGTCACTGTTGTTAATTTAAACACTAATATCCAAATCAATATCTCTTCCCATGTACAAATACCACAGGAGAAACCTGCTCACCCAATTTTACAACCTGTTTAGTGGACCAGGTTGAACAAAAAGTTGCAAGAAGTGATGCCTTAAGATTTTAGCCTTTATATTTTTCAAATCCTGTACTGCATTAGTGCATAACTCTAAACTCCATATAAAATGTTAGCTACTATCTATGCATTTTGGTCAGACAAAACAATTCTTCTAAGCCTGAAACTAGTGAGTGAAGCTGAAGGCCCTGAAAAATATAAAGAAAAGTGAATTGGGGGGGGAGCAAACTAGGCGAATATGACTTCATTACCTGAAGCTGTAATTGGAGAATTAAGCCCTGATAGGTAAATAGACCAAACTTATATCTGTCTGAAAAACTTGTTACTGTTGACCATTTTGGGTGTAGCCCTTTGGGGAGGCTTTGTCTGCCCTTAGTGTACCTGAAGGCCCTTCGTTAATTGTATCTGCTTTTATTCTTTGAACTTTGTATGGCCTCTGTTTCTAGGTAAGCTCGAAAAAGGCATCAGAGGCAAACCTCTGCCACAGGTGTTTTCCTTCCCTGCACCTGCTTCCTGAACAACTCTTCCTCCTCCTTTTGAAGGCAATAGGGCATCTCAGCTGTTTAGCTTCATTAGACAAGGAAAATTAATCTTCTTGATGCTGTAGGTATTGGATTTTAACACCATGCTTGCTCGAGAGTAAAATTAGCATGGCAGCATCAGAGATTAAAAGTGTAAGGAAAAAAAAAATCCAAAATGCCTTAGTACAAATTAGGATTTGGTTCTTTCCTAAGACTAGAAGGAGAAGCAATTAAATGCCCACTCTGTGTCTGCACTGAAGCGAGCATACACTGAACTACGGACATTATGCGTCATCCATATGTGAGTGTTTACTCTAGTAAACAAAGGAAATGTGAATAGAGGACATTATCAGTCATGATGCTGTTTGCACATGATGTAAGAGGTCATAGAATCATTGCATGTGCATGAATGAACTTGAGCTAAGATACCAAATTCATTATGATTGCCAAATGACAAATCTCTGGGAAGACTACAGAACAAGAGACAGGTTTTTTAGGCCACCATGAAGCAATAGCAATCCTTTTTCTGGTGAATCTTGAAGTAATCATATTGTCTGATTGGGGGTAATTTCTGCCCTTTTGCTGGTCTTTTAATGTCACATACCTTTCCTTCTTTCCAGTCACTTCTTTCCAGTGACTCTCCTCGTCCTGCTTGGTGGTTTCAGCTGGCCACGGCAACACCTCTTTTTAAGATAATGATTTTGTGATATTCACACTTTTCTCCCCTTTGGCAAGCATGTTCTGTTGATTGTAAAGGCCTGATGAGTTTCTGGTTACAGCTTGTTCAAAATTCGTTTTTTTGTTATGAGGGTGCTTTGGTCAGGAGGGCTTGGTTCTATGACACTGGTTAATTAAACAATATGTGTTAAGTTTCTGCCATTGAATACTCACTGAAGAACTGAGGATTTTTCCTGGAAAGCTTTCTGCAGGAAGCATCTTCTGCAAGTAGTGATATGTAGAGAGGTTTTTTATTTCCTTGCATGTGTTTTCAACATGGTGTTAGTAGATGAAGAACCACCTCATATATGTGCTGGTGTGTTTGAATTTGGAAAAGAGCGTAATAAAAGACTAGCCCTCCTGAGTCCCACAGCTTTAGATTTTAATGTCCGAATTTTGAAGAGGTGCCTGTTATATTCAATTGTGGGTACAGACTGAAACTTAATACTCTGTAAGTGGTTTTTTAGCACTATAGACTACAGGCACTTCTGATAGTAAGTTGTGGTTGAAAAAATTCCTCCAAATCAGGAGATTATGTTTTTTTAAGTGACAGAAGAATTTTAGTTGTACAAATAGCATTAACAGCCTTTAGGGTAGTCAGCTCTAGTGCTTTGCTTGTTTTTCAGTGGTAAGGGAAGCTTTGCTAGAGGTAGTACAATTTGTTACCCGTGTATTGATCCCAGGAAGCTGTCCTGGGCACCTCTATCCCTGCTCCAGCAGTTTCACTTGTTAAGTGTTAAATATTTACCTGTGATTCCTTTTGCTTAAGGCTTAAATTCTTTGCAAAGATTTTCCTGGACATCAAAAAGCTTTGGATCAGACTGCTAAGCAGTAAGAGGAAGGTGAGAGATGGGGTAGACTCCAGGTCTGCCTGCATACTTATCATATTTACTCTAGATTCTGCATTCAAACATGGGCAGAATCCAAATGCTGAAGAAGAGGACTAGTTCAAGCTCCTTCCAGACTGAATAGGTGGAGGCAACTTTCAGTAAGCAGAAGGAAGTTTTTTTGTCAAAACCCAATCCTCTTTCTTACTGTGGACACACTCTCTCCAACTGTGAAAGTAAAAGTAGCATTACTACCACTATTTTTATTGTTTATGTTTTCTCTGTTCTTGGAGTCCCAGGTAGAAGGATCTGTACAGTTTCTGAAATGGCCCATTGCAGTGAGCTCTCTCTCAAGCAGAGAGCTAGATGAGCTAGATACTGTTATTCTCTATCTTATTTCAACCTTGAAGAATGTTGCCTAAACTGTTACTCGTTTAAGGAACTTGCTGAACTTCTGAAGCTTATCTAAAGTTTTCTGTGTCGGGATATTCCCTGTGCTCCTTTCAGTAAATACACATAAAATATTATTTGTACGAAGAACTTTAGT
>JAOTQP010001286.1:55019088-55030801 GCA_026413545.1 Cichladusa arquata
TTTGTACGAAGAACTTTAGTTCTTAAGTCATTTAGGTACAGTAAAAGTTTTCCACCAAATAGACATAATTTGTTATGTTAGTATATGCTTATGTTTAATGTGTGTAGACCATCTTCAAGACTTTTTTTACAAGAAAGAAATACTGTGATTATTACCGTATAAGGTTACTCCATATTGCTTCTACTATTGCTCTATTACTTGAAAATAAATTACAGGTCTTTTGAGTCCCAGTGCAAAATCCTTTGAGTTCAATTAGTGAGTTAGAAAATCAAAGAGCTCTGCTAAACATATGTGTGCCTGAACTTTCTTTTTTGATATGTGTACTTATTTAGAAACACCTGAAAATCAATTTATTGTGCCATAGAGTGGTGGAGCAGTTTTATTACAAATGGCAATACTTTGGAACTACATGTTTGATATTTAAAAAAAGGAGTACATTTGTTATGTTGACCTTTTAGACAGCAACTTTAAGCCTTTCAATGTGGTTATGTTCAGTTTTCAACAACCATAAAGAGCCATCAGTGTTTTTCTGCTGCTTTATATTTGGTGGCCATAACTAATTTTTGCTGAAAACCTGTAGTGTAGTAAGAGAAATGCCATGACTCTTGGTGTTTGTGCTGTTTCAGCTGTTTAAAAGAATAATCATGAATTATGAATGTCAAAATTTGGAGTATGCACTTACAAATTATTGAAGTGTTCCTGAAGATGGGCTTTGTTTTTGATAGGAAAAAAGGGAGATACTTTCACCTATTTTAGTGTCTTTGAAATACCCTTAAACTTTACTTAGTGTTTTGTACTTGTGGCAATGTTTCCATACTGTGATGTTATGTTTTTATTTTGCTGATTATCCAAGCACAAGATACTTCAAATCTTTGCTTAAAATAGGTGAGAAAATTTTGCTGAAGTAGAATCAATAGCTTCTGTATATTGGGTGACAGTTGTAAATTTATCAGTCTATTCTTCGTACTTTGGATCATGGAACAAGTATTATTTTCTGTTGATCCTACATAGGCAAAAGTGGGATGATGATAAATTACAGTAGTATTCTAAGGATGAGCTTGTGCTGGCTGACTCTGCCTGTGTTCCATACTGACTGAACAGCAGCCAGCCTGTGGTGTTGAAGCTAGTACTTTGTGAAGTACTTTTTTCTTGCTCTAGTGTACTTGTAAAAACATTAAAGTACGAATGTGATCCTTCTGACTGGGAAATTAATCTTAACCTTTGCACAGATAAAGGTTCTGTGAGGTCTTGGATGTTCTCTTTTCTGCTTCTCAAAAGATTCAAGGTTTAAGGACCTCATGTGATCCTGTGTGTTCTGCTTGTTAGCATTTTGCTGACAGCAATCCCGTCAGTTGTTTTGCTTTCAGTGTTTGTTCACTTTTTTTTTTTTTTGATAACATGCCTTGTTTTCTTCAGCCTCCTTTATTTTTCCATTATATTCAGGGATTTGAGAAACCTAGCAAACCAAACAGTTTCCTTATAACTTAGGTACTGCTCTTTTGTGTTGGAAATAATTTTGTTTAAAATGTAATATCAGGTTTGCTTGAATCAGGTTAAGGAAAAAAGTGATAGATTACTTCATACCTTTCTCCTTCCTTTCTAGTTAAATTATGTTACCCTCAAATAATAATTTTCTAAAGCCTCTTTAAAAACATATTAAAGGATTGCCAGATTAATGTTTATGAACCAGAAATTTTATGTTTATGAACCTCACAGCCTTGCACTAATTTACGAAATCAGGACCTACTTTTTATGTCACAGTTTGAGAGTTGCACTAAATACAGTTCTAGGTCTCCAAATTGTAGGAAGCACCACAACTGGGCCATGCTAGGTTCTAAGATAACATGGATTCACAATCCATATATTTTTCCCCAAATTCTTGATCAGTTCATTGTGATTGGTTCGTTTGCATGCCCCTTCTTTGCCATTCTGCACCAGTCCAGCTATCATCTGTACTTAAAACAGTCAGCATAGAAACGTTTCAGAGGTGTATATTGTAGCCTTGCTTGCAAAATTTAAATCTGTATCTGAAGTGGATCAGACTGGTGAACCCAGTAATCCAATTGACCTCAGATGTGGGAATGTGCACATAGACAGACGTACTTAGTACTGCAAAAGGTGATGAATCCCAGGGAGCCTGGTACTGATAACAGAGGAAGCAAAAATGCTTGAGTGATATGGTCAGAGAACATCTTTCTAAACACATCCATGGGTAGGTTTAACCAGTGGTTATCCCAAAGCGTTCTTGTAATGGAGCACCACCAAGAGCACCATATTGTTCTATATTTAGAACAATAAAATTTGAGCAGCATGGTCACCTGTCTGAATGAATCTGTTTCAGGTAAACTTAACCATAGGATAAACTAATGTATGCAGTGATGCTATTATGTTATCTATGTTTCTTCTGGTAATTTAGCTTAGTGCAGGTGTCAGTGTGGAGCCTCAGCCTGTATTCAAGCATGCTCAGTGTTGGTCCAAAATCACTGGTGTCTACATGCAGCTCAGGCTTATGAAGGAGCAGAGGAGGCCTGTAATTGAAGCAAGGAAAACAGCTGGGCTTTTTTCCTCACAGAGAACCAAAATGCAGTGAGATTAAAAACTAATTTTGCATCTTAAGTGAGACTCATCAGTTTGCATTAGGAATTTTTAACATACTTTGTTTCTTTTCATGACTTTAAGGAAAATGTGGGATGTTTCCAATTTAACAGCAATTCTGCATCATCCCAAAAGAGAGAGCCACTTCTCTGCTTTGGAAAAATACTGCTAGCATAGCATGTGTTGTGTGCTTTGTGTCTTTTATCAGAGTCTTGACTTTTTTCTTGTGCAACCATTTACTGATTTGCAAGAACTGCAACACTTGAACCAAAAAGTGTGTACTTTCTGAATAAGGTTTGAACTTAACTTTTAACTCCTATATAAACAATGAATAGGTAAATGTATTTTGGGGATACAAGAACCACTTTTATCCTTTATTCAGCTGAGAAGTCATTAAAGTGCTGACAGCACTGAAATAGAAATAGAAAATGAACGTTGTCCAGGGGCACAGCTGTCTGGTGGTGATATATATTTGGAATAATGTTTAGAGCAAAAGTTTGTGGGCTGCTCTGTGGTGAGATACAGCTGTTACTAAAGGAGGAACTAACAGCTTCATTTCCCCTAGTTTGAGGTGATTCATTACAGAGACAGAGAAGGTAAAGCCTTCTGGGATCTGGGACCTTGAGAGCAGCAGCTGCTAGATAAAAGTGTTGGTGCTACAGGATTTCCAGAAAGCTTTTCCTGCTTGAGAATTTTGGTAATACACAAATTCTTGAAGATGTGAATGAGTGTCCAGCCTGATTGATCAGTGCAGGAGAACAACTTTTTCTAGCAGCTGTTCATTTTGGGAAGAATGATGTCAGTGATCTAGAAACTGAAATTCACTCACTTTGTTTGGAATTGAAACAGACTGTGAAAAGAACCATTGTAAGAGAAGAGCTTTTAGACTGAGTTACCTTTTCAGCCAACACGTTTCCACTCCTCCTTAGCTGCAGTAGTTCAGATTTCATTGAACATGACTGCCTCCTCTGGCTCCTCCCTTGTGTTTACATTTTCGTTTGCTTTTTCTGGCTGATACAAGTCTCATGATTCTTTAGCAAGACTACTTACCTCCAGGAGCAGAAACAGTTGCTGCAGCTCAAACAGCAGGAGTAGAGACATTTCTGGCCTTCTTAAGCTCAGGGGTCTGCCCTAACTTTAGTTTTCCTCTGTGCAGAGTTTTGCTTAGAGAATTTTAGTTGATGTAAATAAGCCAGTGATTGACTATTGCAGAAAATTCCTGGTCATGCCTAGTAAAGAGGTAAGTAGCTTTGTTGTGGTTCAAGAGCTGGAAATACAAACCACATGTATTTCTCTATGGATTTTGTATGAGTTACACAGGAAGAGTTTGTAAGAAATGGAGACCTATCTTTGTTAGAGAGGGAGAAAGGAAAAGACACATAAAAGGATCTAACTTCAAAAGAATGCAGCTCAGGACTTGTCCAGGTTTGCCTAAAGGTAAAAATATTTATTTACGAGGTTGATAAAAGATAATCTAGATCTTCTGTAATGTTTCCTGCTGCAACATGAACAAGGGTACAGTTTGAAAAAGTTTGTGTATTTGCAGTCATCTTCTTTCTATTCAGGTGGACTGGATCAGAACAGCTCTTGCTGAATTTGTGGTGTATGAGTTTCCCTAGTTTGCTCTCATTTGTGTATGTTTTCCCAAGCGATGAAGGGACAGCAGGTAGCTGTTTGGGACATGTCAAAAGGCTTAGAGACTGAAATATTTTTAACTCACAAGCCTGCCTTTGGGTATTTGGATTTCAAGGAGAGAAGTGCCAGGAAAGCACAGGCTTGGAAGTATGTCACTAAATTTGGTATGTGTTAGTATTTCAGGTTCTAATTTTTAAATAAGTTGCTCTTTGTGTATCAGGTAGAGAAGTGAAAATACTCTTTACTCTGAGATTTTCAGTTACAAGAGAGTCCCTGATCCTGAGGTGTGTGTGTGTATGTGTGTGTGTGTGTGTGTGTGTAGTTCAGACTCAGCATGGGAATGTTGTTGGGCTTCAGCCTGGGCAGTTCAGAGAGTGGGAACAGCTCCTGGGAAGAGTGGTCCAGTTGAAAGAAAGTGGTGCCCTTTGGTTTAGTTAATTAAATTCCAGCGTTACTTAGGTCACCTCTGTTGTGATCCTGGTTTTTGACAACTGTATTACTCCTGAATTTTGAAGTGTTGCTTCCTTAGAAAAAAATGGTAGCGGGGATTGAGTTGTGCATGGAGATGAGATATTGAATTTATAAGGCCTCTGCGGTACCATTGCTTAGCAAGGTATAAAGAATGAAATTTTGCACTGCTGTTATATTTTCTCTTTTTTTTTTGGTCACAACTGTTCCCTGCCTATATGCATAGCTTTGCTTTTACAATTAAGTTGGTTATCACCTTTTTTGGGAAATGTATGGATAAAGATCAGGGTAAAGTGAAGTCCAAAAGTCTTAGTGCAGAAGTATTCTAAAATTGTTTAAGAAAAAGGTAGAATATGAAATAAATATGTTATATAATAGAAGAACAATTGCAAACCCTTGTATTTTATAGGTTTGTAGTATTTGAATGGTTAATTTGTCCTAGTTTTGTGAACAAACAAACCATATATGTATAAAGCTTTAATATATTATGGTTGTATATATTTATAGTGTATATATATATATATATAGTTTATAGCTTAATAAGACCAAGTGCAAGGTGCTGCACCTGGGTTGAGAGATCCCCCAATACCTGTGATGAACAGATCAAGAACAGCCCTGCTGAGAAGGACTTGGGGGTGCTGGTGGTTGAGAGGCTGGACACAACACAGCAACATGCTCTTGCAGCCCAGAAAGCCACATCTATCCTGGTCTGTATCAAAAGCAGCATGGGCAGCAGCGTGATTCTCTCCCTCCACTCTGGTAAAATCCCACCTGCAGTGCTGCAGTGCAGCTATGGGGTCCCCAGCACAGGAAGCAAGACCCAGAGGAGGTCACCAAATTGGTTGGAAGGATGATGGCTTTCCTTATCTCCTGTGAGGAAAGGCTGAAAAAACTGGGTTTGTTTAGTCTGGAAATGGGAAAAGAAAAAAGGGATGACCCAATTGCAGCCTTCCAGTACCTGAAGGGAGCCCACAAGAAAGACGAAGAGATTATTTACAAGATCATGTAGTGACAGGATGGGCTTTAAGCTGTAAGTAGAGAGATAAGATATAAAGAGTAAATAGAAAGTGGAGAGACACTGGAACAGGCAGCACAGAAAAGCTGTGGATGCCTCATCTCTGGAAGTTCTCAAAGACAGTTTGGATGGAGCTTTGAGCAACCTGGGCTAATGAAAGGTGTTAGAAAGGGAGTTGGAACAGATGGTGTTTAAGGTCCCTTGCAACCCAAACCGTTCTATGATATATTCTGTGATGATAGTTAATATTAAAAACTCTAAATTAATCTAAGAATGCTTTCCTTCAACCATGCAAATTAGAAAGTAATTTTGTTGTGTGCAATAGGCATCTTATTTTCATGATTAGAAGCCGCAAGTTTGAATATCCAGACTCCTCTGGAACAGCTGGATTTTTGTTTAGTTCTGAGTTTCGTTCTTTCTTACTTGTTTATAATGCAGAGTGGTATTTTTTGGTTCCTAAAAAGGCAGCTATCTGTTAGAGCAAATTGTCTAGTTGATTCTGGAACTACAAGAGATGTAGCTGATGGTTACCTTTGAGAAAAGTCTGCCTGTTCCTAAATTATAATGGTTTAATTTTCTTAATCTCAAACCATTCTCAGACTATGGGTAGGAAAAGCTTTTCAGAAGTATCTGTTTAATATAAATATTCTGGTAAATGAACATTAAATCCTTTGAAAGTGGTACTATTTACTTGACTTTCTTGGCTTTACAGACACTAGACATACTTATTCGTAAAACTTTTCTTGAGAAATAGAATTGTGCTTATTTGCAGCATTGGATAAAAATTCAGTAGCCATACTTTGACCTCATGTTGGTCTAACCTGTGTGATGTGTTAAGTGGGGTGTGTTAGATGAGAGTATGACAAATATAGCTGCTTCCGTGGAGGGTTCCACTTAAGGTCATCCTTTTTTGAAACAAAAACATGATATGCATACCAGATTCTCCATATGTGTAGAAATGTCATACTCTTAACGTTTACTTGTGCCTTCCTTTGTGAAGAGGCTTTACATATATTCCAAGGACTGCAGCTCTGATTAAAAGCTTGTCGTTTCCTTGCACCACCAAAAAAAGGAGGAAATGGTTCTTTGTAGTATAGTCAGACCATCAAGTAAAAATAGTCTATAATATTTATATTCTTGATCTAAATGGAATGCATAGTAGCTGCCTCTCAAATTTCTGGTGCTATAATAGTGGGATTCTTTAAATTAGTATGAAGAGTTTGTGGAGCCATAAACATGCACTCAAAACGGCATAAAAGGAGAGAATTTTATCTGATCTTGAGCTAAAAAAGGCATACTGTATTTCCATCAAGAAAAATGTTGTAAAATTAAAGAGGATAATGTCATTGGTATTTGCTGTAGTTATAGAGTTGATTTAGTTTTGCAGAAAAAATACCGTTAGCGTTAATACTTGTGGCACAACACTTGTCAAAGCCCTTATCTTGTCCTTATCTCTCCCTTTCCTTTTTACTTTTATCTCCACAGTGCTGCATACCCAAGGTCCCATTGATGGCAGTCTGTATGCAAAAGTGAGAAAGAAGAGCTCTTCAGACAGCAACATCCCTGGTGATGCTCAGGGTGTTCATGTTACAGGCAGTCCTGATCACAGTGATCATACCCTGTCTGTCAGTAGTGATTCAGGACACTCCACAGCTTCCATCAGAACAGACAAGACTGAGGAACGCCTTGTCCCAGGAGGTAAACGGGGTCTGAGCCCACAAGAGAAGGCAGAACTGGACCAGCTACTTAGTGGCTTTGGTCTAGAGGAGTCTGTCAGCACCACCAAGAATATGACTGATGCTCAAAGCAAGTACAGTGCTACTCACCACATAGTGCCAGCTCAAGTTCACCTGACTGAAGTCACCAAAATGAAGGACAGGGAGACTGATATTCTGGATGATGAAATGCCTAATCATGACCTTCACAGTGTGGATAGCATTGGGACTTTGTCTTCCTCAGAAGGGCAGCACTCCACCCACCTAGGGAATTTCAGTTGCCACAAGAGCAGTCAGAACTCACTTCTTTCAGATGGCTTTGGAAGTAATGCTGGGGAAGAGCATCACAATGCTTTTGCTGCAGACCTGGGAATTGGTGTGGATTCATTCTATGACAGATCATTTGGAAGCACTGAGCCTAAGTCAACTGAACAATTGCAACAGAATCCTTCTGTCTCACCCCATCCACAAGCCTATGGCCCAAGTAACTACTCTACTCAGACCTGGGTACGCCAGCAGCAGATGGTCACCGCTCACCAATATGGTTTTACCCCAGAGAATGAAATTAGAGTTGGCGTTCATAGCACTGTGGAGAATTTGGGCAGTGTCCAGAGCCAGTCCCAAATCCCAGATGCTCCAACACGTGGCTCTAGCAGCAGAGATGCTGTGCAGAGAGGGCTAGGAAGCATGCAGGGTGCTGCAGAAGCTGAAGAACTTGCAAGTGCTGACAGTTTTAAGTCAAGGCCAATGCCTCAGAGAAACACAAATGGCCTGGATCTAGGACAAAATGCTGGGGACTTAGCAACTTCTCCAACTTTGGATATTGATCAGTCCATTGAACAATTGAACAGGTTGATCTTGGAGTTAGACCCTACATTTGAACCTATCCCAACCCGCATTAACACTCTCACCAGTGACAGAAATCAAGTAAATGGTTTCAGCAGCCTTGATGCACACATGGAAGACCTTAACAGTAGTTCTGGCTTCCATGACAAATTAGAGGTCACAAACAGGAATCCCTCCAGGCATGGTAAGCTGTAATACTTTCTGAAAATAATGCTCTTTCTAGCACCTGTGTGTTCATTGTATGGTACAGCAGGACCCTCAGGTCATTCCTTAAAACTTGGATGATGATTATCAAGGGATTATTTCTGATGCCGTTTTTACATAATCATCCAAGATAAGGAATCAAATTGATGTAAGATAAGTGAGTTTTGCAGGTATTTGCCTTTTTGCTTGAAAAAAGTACTGTTCAGCGAGTTCTTACCTGTCATAGATCATCTGTTGGGATTTTTTTGATGCTGTGAATTTAAGCTGTAAGGGAACAGAATTTGTACATTGAGACATTATTAGAAGGCATTGGTGGTGTAAGGTTTTCATAATTACATTATATGGTGTACGTTATTCATGATTTCCATTTAAATTAGGAGAAAAAGTTCCAACAACTTTATCTTCAAATATAGCGGAATGATGCTGGCATTAAATTTCTATAGAATGTTTTCAAAAATAATGTAATATTTGCCAGTAAAGTATTTTAAGACATGCTCTTTTGGAAAGTTTTCTGTTTAAAAATGTGCAAGTCACAGTGCTTGTTTGTTATCTCTGACTCTGAAACGGTTACAGCTGGAATTAAATACTAAACACTAGCTGACTATGTTGCCTAAGTGATGCTACTAGAACTAGCAGCTTTGCAAAGGATCAGTAATCTGCCTCTGGCTAAGTCCACTAAACCTATTATTAATGGTCTACCTAAAGTTTGTGACAAATAAGCCTGTCCTACTGTCATGTTTGAAAATTTTACGTGGTCTAATTTCTCTGGCAAAACATATGCCCTTGTCTCCCTTTCTCCCCTTCCATCTTCCTCTTCCTCCACTTCTTGTCTCCAGTCATGGTGCAATGAAATACTTGCTTGTGTCCCCAGGATTTGACTGAGTATTAGCCAGCATGACAGAAGATAAGCCCATGGCCTCACTTGACACAAATGAGTTGCTTCAGCTCGAGCCCAGTAGGATATGCTAAACCATTCAATGATGAATGTGCCTAACTAGTGTGCAGTGTCTGTTCATGGGCAGGCCTGTGTGATCAAGGATGGTTGTTCTTGTAGGGAAGGTGAAATCACCTGTTCTATGTTTAGGAGGGTAACTGAAGACTGAAGAAGTCCAAAAATCCATGACTAATAAATGTGAGATGCCTTGCTGCTTATTTTTAATACACAATGTGTATTTTGTGGCATTAGTTTGTAATTCTCTTGAATCTTTCCAAATTATTAGCTGATGGACAAATTGAGATTTTTCCAGCAGGAGAGAACTCTTTATATACAGTAAATCTAGTGAAGGTGATAAAGAGACTGTTTAGAATAAGCCACCTTTTAAAGTTCTGTGTTTGAATATATGAAGCTTTGATATATGAAAGAGATACTTGAAATTTTTTCACAGATTCTGGTCATCTCAAAGGAAGTAGCAGTCACTATAATTTCCCTTCCATTTTTAACATCAGGTAAATAAAGATCTATGAAAATAATTGTATTTGGGAAATGATCTGGAAGAGGATTTGTTTTAATGAATAAAAGATGGAATTTCTGCATTTAAGGGAATCAAATATAAATATATAGACAGCATTTAAAATCCTGGATATGTAAGGGGAGGTATTAGGGCACAGTAGAAGAGCAAAGACTTTAGTAGCCAGGAACATAAGAATAGCCCTAATTAAACAAAATTTAAAAAATAATTTTATAGCTTTAGAACAATAATAATGTTTTAAGTTTGTCTTTATGTCAAGTGCTAAAATGTTCCATTTCTGACTTCTGCAAGTAACATCTAATTTATACCAGAAAGAGCTTGATTTTAAAACTACTCAGGGTTCCAGAGGGAAAACAACACGTATGTGGCATGCTGCCACCTCTGTTCGAGACTAGGAGGTCACCAGCACATACTGATTTTCTAAGTGCTGTAGAATTTATTTATTTACATATCTAGACTTGCCCCACTGAAATATACAGAATCATACATTTATTCATGCATGATGTGCACAAACCAGCATGGGGAAAAAGCAATTTACCTGAATCAATGTTAAGAATGAGGAACACTGGAATGTTTTTTTTTTCTATATACACCACTGTTCAGAATCACTGGCTGCATGTCAAGTTGCAGAGGGTTGTGGTCAGTGGCATAGTCTACAGATGCCTGTAGTTCAGGGGTCTAAATCCAGTCTTGTTTAACTTACTAATTGCTTAAATGAAGGGGTAGAGTGCCTCCTCAGTAAATTTGCTGATGCATAAAGCTGGGAGGAGTGGCCATACTCCAGAATGTGTTGAATGTGGTTTATCTTATCTTGGGGTAAACTTGTAGAATTTCATAGAATTAGGATAAGCAGGGGAACATCCAAGGCACTTAATTAGCTGATGAAAGTAGTGCAGCACAGGAGCTGTAGCTGATAGCACAAAGAAATGCTGGCTGCCATGGGGATGAAGGAGTAGCCATTAATAATGGGTAAGGAAAACAACAGTTGCTCACAATGGCTGATCTCAGAGAGTCAGGTTTTAGGGGGAGCTCTATACTCTGTGACTTAAGGAGTTCTTGACCTGTTTCATTAATAGAATGAATTGACCTGTAATAAAGAGAGTTGGCAGATCAGGACTGAATGGTGTGAGTGAGGTTGATGGGATGAATGCGTGAATCTCTCCATCGTGAGGAGTGACCAGTGCTGGAGGTGAACGGGATCAATGTGATGCATGGTGTGTGTACATCTAACTTGAGGGCTGTATTACAGGAAGATGGTGGAATTATCTGGTTTCTTGCATGAGTGTGCAGAAAATACATGCCCTAAAAGGTGTGTGCATGTATCCAGTGCCCTGCAAAGCTGGAAGAATGTGCATAAGAATGAAATGTGTGTGTTAGCTGGGATGTACATTATGGTGCGTTCTTGCTTTTGTTTGCAGTTCTGCACTGATTGATAGATAGGCAACCACCTCTCCTTTCATGCTTCTTCCTAGATGTTTTTATACACATGTATCCTTAGCATGGGTCTACCTAGCACAAACTACTGACTGCCCATGCAGCAGAGTTCTGGGTTCTCTCTGAAATGATGTCTTGCCTTAAGTGCTTAGCATTTTTGGATCATTGAATTTCTTTTGCTAAGATGTATTGTTGCTGTGAGAAGGATTACGGAGCGGCGAAAAAACAGCAACAAGACACTCCCTTGCTTGGTGCAGGAAAGAGCAAGAAAGAGCAATTTATTGAAAGAAGCCATTGCCTTAAATAAGGCAGTTCGTGCAAAACAAAATACA
>JAOTQP010001286.1:55034910-55109400 GCA_026413545.1 Cichladusa arquata
CATTGGGGAAAACAAAATTACCTTTGTAGGGAAAAATTACTTTTCACATGGTAAAAGAGAGAAAAGAGAGTATACAAAATGCTTTCAAAGAAATAAATATGTGCTCCTGGGATATTTATGAAGCTCTGCCAAAATAAGCTAAGTTTTAAGAGCAAAAATGAATTTTGTGACTTCTAGGAAGTCTTGGCAGCTGACACATGATGCTGTAAAACTTTCCTTCTAAATTAGTAAGTCTAAAAACATCTCTTACATTAAATGAGGCAGCTTCGAAGTACATTTCTGAAACTGATGAACTAAGTAGAAGTAATTTTTTGCTCGCTCCTTCACTTAATTTTAATCTCTTAGATTTATTTGCTTTAAGCTTTACTGAAATATATCAGCTCAACTTCTCCCCTCTGTTGTCCAGCATTGATGGTAATTTGGTATGTAAAGCACATTCAGTCTATTTAAGGAAAATGTCCATTTTCCCAGACAGACCTGTTTGTAGCTTTCTGAGGTCTCCATTAACTTCGTACAAATTACAAGCTTCATGAGTGTATCAATATTATTGATGATGAAATCCTCTCATTAGTGTGACAAGTAAAACTTGCATTAAATTTTAAAGGTATGTTTTTACCCATCCAAAAGATAGATATTCTTGATCATAAAGTAGTCTACAAGGCCATGTTAACTAAGAGAGATATTCTGAAATAAATTTTCTATACCTAATGTCCTGGGGTGACTTTATGATGCTGAATTGTATCATCATTTGTCTGTTCAGCCCAGAAATAAGTTTTGCACCTTTAAAACTAGATCTGAGAGTGAAGGGGGCGAGAAGGAGAAGTGGTGGATTGTCTGAGGTGGTTGCATTCAAAACATAGAGTTTTCAGCTTTCCTTCTCCTGGACTGTGCTGTCTGCAGCATGGACAGGGGAGAGAGCTCTCCTTTGCTCTTAGTGAGTTTTTGTAGCTAGCTGAGGCAGAGGAGCTCTCTGGACTGTGGTTTTTCCTTTTCTTGGAACTGATCAGCCCTGCTCTGGACTGAAAACACAGAACACCAGGAGCTCACACCTGGGTCCCACCGGGGTCAGGACATTTTCCAGCAGGGGGACTGATAGAGACTGAGCGAGCCGAGCTGCACCCCATGACAGGGACTTTCTGAGTTTGTCATCTCTTCAGAGCAGCGAGAGGGTTTATTGTTTAATACTATTCATTTTTTATGCTTGTGAATACTTTGCTTGCTAAATAAACAGGTATTTTCCACTTTTCTCCAAGGAAATCTTTTCCCAAGCCAGTTGTGGGAGGGGATGCTTGAATCTGTTTTCTAGAGAGACCCCTTTGGAAGTTTCCTCCCAAATTTGCCCTAAACCAGGACAACGTGGTTACAGATGGAATGAAACTCTTCATGTGCTGTTCCTGGCTCCTACTGCCTCCTATGGAGAAGTGGTGGGACTGGGAGTGTCTGGTCTCAGATGGTCTGAGATTCTGCAGTAATTCCCACTCATTTTTCTTTACAAAAATGAAAAGTAAAAAAAGAAATCCAAAGCAAAAAGTTGGTAAATGCTGGAATAGTGTGAACTCAGTCTACATTCTTAAATGTTTCCAATTTCAGTAGAATTCACTGTGACATTTTAGTTTCATATAAGAGATTTAGAAGATACTTGTGATTTCCTGTCCTTTTCTGGCTTTGAAAGTCTTAAGTCTAGTTTGCTTCCAGTGTCTTCAGAAGATACTCTTTCCATAAATGACAGACCACACATAAAGATTCAAGTCAAGGGAAAAAGAGTTAAATATGGATGCTTAAAAAGTTTTTGGGTTTTCAAAGTTGCAGCAACCATAAAAACATAATTTCAGTTTTGTCTTTTTCAAAATATGCTAGGTTTATAAATATTGACTTGATAAAATTAATCACTGGCTGTATTTGGACCCTGAAATTTAACCCTATTTGTAGAATTTTCAAAAATTACTAATGTGGTTTTATTTATTTATTTATTTGCTTCAACAGGAGTTATTGTCACACTGGCTTTGAGCTAACAGAGATGGATTTTTTGGAAGTGTCTAATTCTGTAGTTTAAAAAGAGATTTATTAATATTTTTAGGATAAGCCACTTCTTGTCTGCAAGGTACTCAGGTTGATACATACATATGTCAATGCAGAATCACTTAAGCACCATAGATTTTAGTCTAAAATCCCTGTCTCTGTTTCAAGCTTGAATAAAAACTGTTCCACTATACAGAAATGCATTTGTGTATTGATGCTCTATAATTGTGTGGTGTAATCACGGTGAAATGTCTGTAACACAGACTCTTATGTCACATGTGAGATTTTACACCTTAGCTTCTATCACCTACTTCAGATCAGGAAATCAATGTGTGTGTAAGGTGTATGCTGTCATTTGTCTCTATACAAGTTGCTGATTCAACCCTCCTGCTGGTTTAGATGAAAGACACACTTTGGACTCCTAGTGTTATGGTTCCACGATCAGGGTGTGTAGGAGATGTGCTTCAACAACACATACTTACAGTTGGAAATGACTGTAAAGGTTTAAATGACACCAAGCAATTAAAGTAACTTCTTGTGGAAGTACTCAGCTCTTCTAAGAGAAATAGCTAATCCTCAAAGATCTTTTTGCATATATATAGACTATTGAAGCTCTCAGAGGAGTATTTGTAAAGTTGCTAAGTATGTCGTTGTTTTTGCGGCTACTCAGTAAGTTCTATGGATCCTTATTGTTGATTTAAGGGTAGAAAAAGCAATTATTGCAGGAAGTGCCTGCTGTTGGGAGTTGATGACCATGTATAAAATCCTGCTAATCACAGCTCTGCATCTAGTGACGTGCTCTTAATAATGTCTTTGGAAACAAATACTGCTTTATATCCTTGAATATCCTGGATTGTTCTGCTGGTTTACCTACTCTTCGGTGCTGTTCCTCAAAAGGACTGCAGCTTCTGTGTGTAGCCAATACCTAATTTTAGTGAGTAAGCGTAATTGCTATGTGTGTCTCAAAATGTGTACCGTGAACTGAGTTTACAAGGGCCAGGGTCTGTTTTAACTAAATATAATATGCTTTTGGGAGGGAAAAGGGGGGAGGAGGGAAAGGCAGCCCTGGACAGCAGCAGTGGTTTTTCTGCCAAGAGCCACTGTGTGTCAGAAATGGCAAGAGAGGCTTCTCATTGGAGTGCCCATAGCGGCCCCTTCTGGCTTGCTCTTCCGATTGCACTGGGGATGATCGCTTCAAAAATGAGCATCAGCAGAAACTTACTCCTCTAGAACAAAGGGGACTGTGAATATTTTCCAACTCATGTCAGCAAAGAAATGACAACTGGTATCTTTTCCCCACCTATGTGGTTTTGTAAAACAGTTTGAACATTCTTGATTATAATTGCTACAGACACAACAGTGAAGTTTGTTTTAACAGTTCCAACTGAAAAAAAAATAGTTCCCTAATCAGCTTGCCTGTTTTCAGCAACAGGTATGCAGGATGATGATGCAACAGTGAAAAGGCTCAGAAAGTTAAGTGTTGGCCAGTATGACAATGATATTCCTGGGGAGCCATCGTTTAACAGGTGTGCATGGATGAAGTCTCCTGCTACTCACCAGGCTGTAATTCCAGGATCGCCAGTGGCTGGAGGGAAAACCAAGGAGGTAAACAATCAAGAATTTTTCACTAAATACTGAAGCGAGCAGCCAGTAGGAAGTCTTATGTTTTGTGTCCAAAATTAATGCGAAGCAATTGGGCAGTTGCATCATGGCAATAGGAACAAATAACTGGTTTTACCTCAGAAATGCCATTCAGTGTTTAAGGATGCTCTTGTCTGTTCTGTGTTTGCATGTTTTCAGTGTTCCAAGGTCTCTCTGCTGGAACAGTAGATCACATTATATCTGATTACAGAAATCTTCAGTAATTTGATGGAGAATGCTCCACTGTGTCATGGGGTTAAGTGAGAATTACCACGCTATAATTTTGCTTTTTTGTGTCTTAGATTACTGCTGTACATTACCAAGATGAAATAGATGGGAGAATCTTCTCCACAATAAAAAATGGAAACGAAGATGTCACGTTCACATCAGCTTTTCCCCTGTCACCAGAGAAGACATATGGTAAGAAAATGTCTGTCTCTACTTATTTATTTACTTATTTATTTTAATAGCACTGTTGACATTTTACCTGTTACTGAAGAGGAACTGGCCTTTTCCCTCTCTTGTAGTGACAACATCTCCATTATGCCGTCAGCAGATTCCCTCCAGCCAAAAGGTCAGCAGCCCATCTGAGTTGTACAGAACCACTTCTGGTAAGGTACCCCTCTTTCCTAAATAATGTGAAAATGAGCTGTGTATGAAGGCAACTAACACAACAGTGCTTTATAAGTAGGACATATAAATGGTGAATTTAGATATGTGAGTCAGAGAAATGGATTTTAGCAGTCCTATTTTAATAACACCAGAAACGAGTAATGAAGAATTATCCAAGAAATATTTAATGCCTTCCAGATTTTAACTGCCAACAGGAAGTCCATGTTCACATTCATTGTGAAAATTCAGTGTAGGAGCAATTATGCAGCTGCATCACAGAAATAAGAGGAAATGCAGCTCAGTGTTTAAGGCTATCCTGCTCTTGTTCTCTTTATCTGTTTGCATGGTTTCAATGTTCCTCAGTCTTTCTGCTGATACGTGATGACGTCAAAATACTACTGTCAGGAGACTTGAGTTCTTTGTAATTTTAAGCTGGTTTTGTCTCTATCTGAGGAAAGATGGGTGATAGCCATGTTGCTGTCTTTCCAGGCAAGTGAAGCTGACAGAATAGAGCTTTACAGTAGCTATGCTCATGTCAAGGACATCCTTAACCAGAGGAATGGATGTTCTGGAGGGTTGTTTTGTCATGGTACAGTTTGTAAATGCACAACCATGGGAAAGTAGTTGGTAGTAGATGATTCCATATTTAAAGATTTAATATGATCTAGCTATTATTTTTTTATAATAAAGGATGATTTTCAAGGCCTTAACTCTTTGTTACTAAAAATAGCACCTAAGCTACTGTTACCTATCAACTTTTTTGTGCAAAATTATTTGAAAATTTATGATTTAAATGATTTAAAAGAAAAAGTATTTCTAGACTGCATCAGGAAGTGCTGGACATAGCAGGAAGCCAGCTAAAGTATTTAAAACCTGAATAAAAATCACAGGCATTGATTTTATGCATTACATGACATTGAAATGAAAATTCATGTATACTAATGTAGTTTTACTGCTTAGTCTGTGACTGTCTTCTCCAGGAGGATCTTGATAGTAGACTTTTCAATAAATTTGATAATGGGTTTTGATGCAATAATGGTTAGTGTTTCAGTTTTAACTTTAAAAAAAAAACCCTTTATGTTTAATTTGCCTCACTTAATAGTTGTCAAAAGCAAATAACATAAACACAGAATAAAATTATCTTTAGCTATAGAAAAATCTTCTACCCAGTTCAGGACATCTCTTTATGGTTCTCCCTACTTCTAAGTAATTAGTGGCAGATATCCTCCTGGGGAAAACTTCATCAGATCAATTACAGATTGATCTACTGAACGCTTTGTTGTTAAATGGTTTCTATTTATGTTGCTAAGAGCTAAGACTTGCCCTGGAAAAATGTTTGGCTTTCAATATATTTCTCTATTTTGATTTTCCCGCTTAATTCTAAATGCTGTCATCTCTCAAAGTATCTAAAACTCAGTTAATGGAACACTGAAAGTAATTATTCTAATTATTAGAAAAGGAAACAATTCTTCTTTTGAGTGCCTGTTTCAAAATGAAGCTCAAGGCATGCTGAATGCTGCAGGTTCAGTGGTCATCTCTGTGCAGCTTTGGTTTTAGCTGTAAACATAATGTACTTTGACATTAAAGGTTAGTTAGTTAAAGGTTAAAAGTGTATGAGGTGGGTCAGCTAGAAAACATGCAGTTAAAGATACCTGTTTGCAAGCATTTCTCAGAAATGTTAATTGGTGACTTTCCCATCAGAGCACAGAAACTTCTATTGCCAGAGGCAAGTAAGAATCATACTTTAAATGGTTTAAATTTTTCTCTTTTCCCTTCACTTCTACTATAGTTATTACCTGTATATAGTAAGTATCTACTGTATCTACTTGCTTCTGTGTCTTCTGATTTCTTTGGCAAGAAGTGCTTCTTATTTCTGCTACCAACCCCTAATTCATGCCCAGAGCAAGTGTGTTATGTTTTGTGTGTTGAAGAGGCCAAGAATCAGAAGGGAACAGATGCAGCTGTTCCTGTGGTTGAGACTGCTTTAATGCACCTGCTACAAAGGTGACTCTAAGAGTGTGCACTTTGCAAGAGTTCTTAACAGCCTCACTTTTTAGTACTTTCCCCTGCAGCCTAGCTCTTCTTTTAAATGCTTACATGGTCTTTATTTTGGTAAAAGTCAGAAAACATGACTTCTGACTTCTTCAGAAATTTCCAACAGTGTGAGGCCTTTTGAGTCATGGACTCTGGAGTCTTAATTTTGGCCATTAAGATATTACCACTTTTGTCTCAGTTCAGATCACCCTTGAATTCAAAATTACTTTCTTCTGCATCTCAGCTTTGTTGGGTATCTGCTTTTTAAATTGCCAGTGAGGATGCTGTAACCTAGTTACTAATTATCTAGATGTATTAACTGTTTTATTTCCTCCCTGTTTCCTTGTGGAGAGTAGTATTCAGTGTAATTTGCACTTACCATATCAAGGGATCCTGTTGTGCTTTTAGAAAAGTACAAAAGTATATATTTTAAAAGAAAAAAATACACAATTTTGTGTATGTTATAGTCAAGAACTGCAATGACATCCAGTCCCTACATATAAAACATTATAAAATTCTCTAAGTTATTCTTGTAAACTGTGTATTTAGTATCTTGAATGCATCTGATTTTTAACCTGTTTGCCTAAGGACATTGTCTTTAATAAAGTCTTACAGAATGGAGCTCTGTTATACCTAGAAATCTTAATTTTCTTTCCAGATAAAACTACTTTGCTGAGGAAAGTCAGTCTAGTAGTGTTATGTATCTGTCTCCCTTACATTAGCTATGCCCTAACTCTTCATTCTCCCTGTACATTAATTGGAGATGTCCTGCCTGCAGGATTTATTTTCAGAGCCTTGTTCTTTATCAAACAGATGGAAATTTAACCTCCCTCAGTCTGTATGCATGCAGTCAATTTTTTGTTAGCACTGCTGCTCCAGTGATCACTTGCTGCTAATGTTTCATGGCCCTTTTCTTCACTTTACATAGCTTATAAGTAATACAGCACCCACAGAGTTCATTCTGAATTATCTTTGAAAGACACCTTGCTTCTTGAGATGAACCT
This sequence comes from Cichladusa arquata, assembly GCA_026413545.1. Lineage (NCBI taxonomy): Eukaryota > Metazoa > Chordata > Aves > Passeriformes > Muscicapidae > Cichladusa > Cichladusa arquata. The sequence goes on from JAOTQP010001286.1 coordinate 55,042,221, forward strand.
TAGTGGTCTATAAATTGGCTAGTGGCCTATAAATTGGCTAGTTTTATAAATACCCCTCAAAAAATAGGGCTGCTCCGGATAGGACCCAGATACAGCTCTCTGGAATTTCACAATAGCTGATGTATATTCCATGGGAGGGAGAGTCCCACACATCAGTGGAGGAACTGAAGCACTATTTGTAGGCCATTTTGAAACTTATAAAGGCTCTTTTGTCTCAGACAGCAGACAGCTAATTCAAGTCCCTTTGTATATAGAAGTAACAAATAAAAGCGTAGCAAGCTCCTTGCCAGGGGACTGAATGCTGGCTGGCTGCCCTGCCACTCCACCCCTGAGGCTGGATCAGAGCTGCCCCTTCTTCAGCCCTGGTCAAAGCAGACAGAACTTTGCAGAAGGTCTGCATTCACAAACAGGCACTGTCTTGCAACAGAAGGCAGGGATCTGTGGAACAAGGGAAGATTGTCTATAATCCTTTATCAATGTACTGACAAAGAGAAGACATGATGTCACTTATTTCCATCTTTTCTGAACTGCCTAACTAGACTTGTGCAGTTCAAGCAGTGCAAATGATGGAATGAAAGCACTGCTGCTGGTATAAGGAATCTCTGAGCCTTCAACCATGTGTAAAGCCTTGCCTTTTCATCTCTTCCATGGATCTTAGCCTATGTACTGTACTCAAAGCTGTGTATGAGCTGCATCTATTCTAAAAATTTTTAAAAGGGCAACTTTTCTCCTCATGCCATCGTGGAACTCTTCAAGACCACGTACTGGAATATTTCCACATTTTTTTCTCATACAGGCTGTGTTTTTATCTGACAGTGACATTGTTGCCCTAAATTCCCCTCATTGACTAACACAGACTAATTATTACACTCAGCAGAGTGATGAGTGTTTAATAAATATATTGGAAGGCAAACCCACAACCTAACAGACTCATTATTGCATTATTGTATTACTGATTAGAATTTATACTGTTGTGGTTTCATACTGTTATTTCATGATTGTGATTTCTTCCAGTCACTGAGTTGCTAGGAATATGATACATACTGCTTAATTTTTTGATTTAAAAAATGTCAGGGTTCTAAATTGAGGGTCAGTTTGGGAATAAAAACGAAACTAATTTGTGAAAGGAAAAAATTCCCTGTTTATAATGGGCAAAATCTTTCTCCAAAATGTGAAAAACTTTCATATAATATTTATTTATACCTATCTTTCTCTCCTCCTCTTACCTGCTTATGTAAGATATACATGTCTAAAGCAAGTAATAGGTTCAGAACTTTTCCAGACATCTGGATTCATTTGCTTTGAACATCAGTGCATCCTCTTAAGTGGATGGTCATCATAAGCTCTGTCCTGGAAACAGGTGCATTTTCATTTTTGCTATTGCAATTTTTGTGTTCAGGTTTTTTTTGATGTTTTGTTTATTTTGGTGGGTTTTCATTTGTTTGTTTGTTGAAACTATCAATGAAAAATACAAGTAGAGAAAGGAAATTTATGATTTAATGCAAAGCAGATACACCAGATTTCTGTTATGTTTTCCATTGTCCTACAATTGCCCTTGATATGTTTGTGTCGTGGCTGAATACTGTGTTCATCTACACAGTATTTTTATTAATTAAACACCAGATGTTTCTTAGTTATTAAATGCACCATTTACTAGTGCATAAGAAGCCTCCATAGGCTTCAGGAGCAAGCAGAAAACAACTTGGATCTCCTGTTGGGATTCCACCAATAAGAACTTAATGAGAATGAGCTTCCAAAAAGAGCATTTGGAATGCTGTAAAGCAAAATCATAAATGTTCAGAGACCACTTCTTGGTGGTTGTAAGCACTGAAATCAATATAATGTATTATGATCTATCACACTTTTGCATCTCTGGGTTACTTTCATTGAGACATTCAGCTCAGTGAAATTAATCTTTATTCAAAGTTTTTATTGCAAGAAGGTTGGAGATGACTCGATATGTTTTCAAGTCTTCATTGTCACAGATCTCCCTCCGTTTGTGCCGCTAATTATAAAACTGTTCTTAACATATCTTTCAAATACAGTCATGGAAATACTGTATTTGTTTGGCCTGGGGAGAAACAAGCAACACTTACTATCAGTGATTTCACTCTGGTAGTCCAAATTCACAGCAAAAGTAATAATATTCCATCTCATGTGCTGAAAAGCTTAACCATTTAATTTAGTTTATATCAATCTGAATGGTGGAAAATATCTTGCAACAGTAGAATGAAATTGAAATGGAAAATAAATTAAAATACTTGTAGTCTATGCCTGCCTTTACTGAGTGGTATTAACCAAATCCTTACAGTCTGAGTGTCTACAATGGAGCTATTTGATAATCAGCTTTGATAATTTGATAATATTGATAATTTGATAAAGTTGAGCTTTTTTTTTCCCTTCCAGTTTGGCTAAGATTTTCATGGGAGGAACTCTCCCAGTCTACACTGCCTAACTTCCCAAAGGTTTAGAGATGAAATTATTTAGAGTTTAATCCATTTAGCTAGCTAGATATGGACGAGTCTTGTTTACAACTATGTTACATGTTTCTACATAAAACTTTAAAAAACCTGTACATATTTTAGCCACTGAGTAAACATTCTAATATGCCATTGATTCAGGGGACAAAGGAATATAATTATGCATAACTGAATATAAAAAGCTAGGGCATGCCAAGTCCATCGCAGATAGTGTGTGATGATAAACCAGTGGGACAATTTAAATGTGTGTTTTCTTTGGCTGATACATTAAAGCTGACAAAATAGGTCACTCTCGTTACTGGATTTTCATAAGAAAACTAAGTCTCTAAAATATGCTCTCTCTTTCACTGGTTTTGGATACTCTAGGTTGACAAAATATTCTGGAACATGAATACATTTTGTTTTGTAGCCAGTGTTGTATCTGATCACAGACTCAATAATTCTTCAAATCTGATGCTTATGTCAAAACAAATACGTTTCACGATGAATTGTTGTTACAGCTCCCTGAGCTAAACTTCTGCAAAGGAACACAGTCTGCTGTGACCTACATGTTGAACATTACGTTGAACATGAGAAAAATTCAAGTGCTACAGATGGTCATGGAAAATACAGTGCTAGCAGAATGCATAGTCTAGTAGTGCACATGTATATAATTCCATGTGCAGCTTCTCTATAATACTGAAGAATCTGAAGGAAAAATAAAAACATTGAAGAGATGTTGTGAAACTATTCACTGTCTCCTCTTCCTACCCCCCTTGCTTTTGTAGCAGGATTTTCATCTGGACAGAAACACTATGATCATAGATCAGAATGGGCCTTAAACCATATCCTGCTCTGTTAAAGCCACTGTGGAGAAAGAATCACATACTGATTTGGAAAGACTTTGTTTTATACTGTGTGTTTAATTTTCTGTGCAAGTATTTACATTGAGGTTTTTTTGTTTGTTTTAATGGATGACTTTTCATTCCATGTGGGCGAAGTGCTGATAGATATGTAAATCAGAGAACTGAGACTGTTCCCCTAGAAATGGCCCTCTCAGAGGTCCCTTGGCACTGCCTGCATTATCCATTTGAACTGAGACACTTCTGAAAAGTTATATGCAGTCTTCTGCCTAAAACAGCAAATGTGAATTGAGTTTTTTCACAGGGAAATGAGTATCCAAGTGGTGGAGACCCTAAATAGAGAAAGAGGTTCTCTACTTTCTCATCTACTCATTTTGTCCTGAATTAAATGTTGAACTGCATTAAAGGAATGGCAGATCTTGTGTCAAAGGAGTTTTCCTACAGAAGTTCATATGAAATAAGGTTTCTAGCTTGGGACATCTTTATAAAGTCTCTGCCATGTTATATGTCTTTCATCAGTGGTACCTTAACAAGTCTGACTGATCCTTGATCCTCACTAGTAGCATTAAATCAAGCAAGTGCTGATAGGTTCTTCATCAAGAGCAACCCACCCACCCTGTAAGCACTTCCCTTAACTGGGGCACCGCACTTTAATCTAGTCTGTGTGTTACTTGTTGTGTTGACTAACTTTTCATACCACTGTGAACTGAAAATGAAACAACTGCCTAATTTCAAAAGGATTTAGTAACTGAGAGAAAATTTGAAGTTCTGCATAAGACACGTTATTGCCTGTTACATTTTCATTCAGGAACCAATACATCTGAAAGTTTAATTGTGCGGCCTGCAGCTTTCATCCTTCCTGTAGCTCTAGTCCAAAGGAATTTTCTCTTGAGAGAAAGCAGTAGCATTATCTGGTGTTTATTTATTTTTGTGTGTGTGTTTTTTTTTTTTAAATACTTGCCATCCAAGATAACTGACTTTACTTGGAATATGCATTTATTAGTTGAAAAGGATGATGGTACTTCCAAGGGTGCTGAGCACAGTTTCTTGTTATGTTCACTAGTAACTGTGACAGCTCAAAAATTCTAAAATTGAGGCAATAAAATAAGCTGTAGAATTCTGGAGTTCCAAATGCCAAAAAGAGTTGTTTATGTAATCAAATATTACATGGTAAAAATGTGTTTATACAATACTTCAGTGTTGTTACTTGATCATGGTCTCAAAGCATATGTGCCTCTTCAGTTAAATTTGAAATGCGCCCTGATAATACACTGGTGGGTGGTGGTGGTTTGGTTTTGTTTTTTTTCCCTTTTCTTTTTTCTTGCTAAGAACCACTGAAAAAGTGATTACTTGTGAGGTTTTTAAAGCATTCTGTTTTAGAGAGTTTGGTTTCTCTTTTCTTCCCTTTCCATGGGAAAAAGTAAAGGATTTCCCCACATAAATCAGTCATTTGATAAATACCTTTGTATATAATCTTTGAAATATAGATGAATAATATCTTACACATATATAAAAACCAAAATAATATGAAACTGAGAAATCCGTCACTAATATTTGCTACTTTTGAAGATGCAAACAATAAGCCATTGACAGAAACTTAAAAACAAATTAATAGAAATGCAGGATTGGATGAGCAGGCAGCCTGGCAGATGTGTTTGTTTTTACACATACCTGAGGTTGCTTGTTTGCAGTGCATGTGCATAGCATACATTTTTGAGATGTCACTGGTCAGTTTGTCTGGAAAAGGTTAAATTAACAAAAAAACATGGGAACAACTACTATTCTTGCTATGACTCTATGAAATTTTTTCAGCTTTTCCAGGGAGAGGCCTCTTACTACATGGCACTTCGTGACTGTGATGTGCCAGAGTAATCCACATAGTTTGAGGGAAGGCTGAAGAAGAGAGCTCCAAAAATTGAAGTACAGCAGTGAGCACTTTTTCAAAATAATTGCAGTTTTAAAATGATCCTGTGTTTGAGTGTCGGGGAGGGTCTGTCTACTGCATTCACAAGTTAAAGATATTCTACAGTTTCAGAATGACAGACCTTCCAGTGTTGAATGAGAGCAGAGAGGAAATACACACTCAGTTCCACTTAATTGTTTATAGTCTAAAGGTCATATTGCTCTTTGCTTTTCAAGATGCTGTTCTCCCCATGTTAATTCTCTTCATGTTTATTCCCTCTGGCAGAGGAGGAGAAAACCAAATTAATCTGTGTTTTTCTATGCCTGAGTTAGGCATGCTATTTCACAAAGTCATTTATATTCAGGCACCTTGTAGATAAATTCTGAAAGGAGCAATCTACTTGACATTGACTCCCACATTTCTGTCAATCACCAGAGCAGCAGGGAAACACATGACATTCCTTCACAAATTGTGGAGTTCGCTGAATTTGCATGAAGGACATGGCATGGCCACTGCTTCAGGGGGTGGAAAAAGGTCCACGTTACAATTCAAGCCCTACATTTTAATCTATTTTGGATAGATTTTGCAGTGTAATGGTTCTGATCAAACCAGGTGTCTTACGTACTGTATCTAGGAGAACTGTACACTGGTACCACCTGGCAGAGATTGAAAGACCTGATCCTGATTGCTGTGCTGTGCCTGGAACAGCCATGAAACCAATTCTTCTTGCCAAATAACAGACTTTCTCCTTTTGAGATGTCAGTATCTTACACACTGTGCTGACCTAAATCCAATCAGTTCCTCACCTGAGACATCCAACACTGCCTTTCCTTCCCTTCCTAACTCTTATTTTGTGTACAATCAGCCTTGCCCTTTCTATCTTCTGGCTTTAGAGTCTCAGACTTCTTTCTTCTGTGGAGAAAAAAATCTCATCTGATTGAAACTTTGAATTTGTGACAGAAAGAGAAGCAAAAGGTGTGGTTTTTGTTATGTGCCTTTTTGTTTGTTATTAGCTGTCCATGTCAGAGGGATTTTCTTGATGAGTAGCCCCTTAAGTATAACTGAGTCTGTTAGAAGGATCCATGCAAAAAAATCTTAAGAAAGGGTGAATTTGATAAATGCTGACAAAACCCAAGTATATTAATACTTTCAATTACATGATTTCTTCTTATATCCTTACAATACTTTGGAAAATAAGTTTCTTACTTAACCAGCCTTCTTCATATGTCATCTCAGTCCACTGTTATCTTCTCTGTTAAAGGTTACTAGTCTCTTTTCCTTCTAATTCAGCAAGTGTTAATAGCCAAATAAGCAAATCTTTCGAGATTTTAAGATCAGGAAAGAAATTAGATATCCGAGTGTCCTGTGATTACAGTGCTTTTTATGCAGAGATGGAATGCTTTCTATGGAGAGAAATTTTCTCCCATCATTGTTGTTTATAGGAATGTGAAGACTGTGTTTGACTGCATCTGGCTCTGCCAGGAGGCATCCAAGACAAAGTGTAGTTGTATAATAAAATTTTCAGAGTAACTGATGTCAGTTCTGAACTGCTGCATAATAACCTCTTTTGACCCTGTGGCAAGGACTTTCCCTTCTTTTTACCTGATGATATGGTGTATATCATAACTAACCTTGGCTATTTGGTTCTTCTGAGTGCAATCTTTATGCAACATGTTTAATAGGAGCATCTGCTATGAAGGCAAACAATGGTAGGAATGAATATTCTTATAAAGGAATAGTTTGATTTACATTATGGTCTGTGGAAGAAAGCAAAATGTTAGTTTACCAGTACTCATCTCTATAAGCAAGCCAGCGTGTGTATTTTAATATTATCAAAACTGCTTAGTACAAGCATTCAAAACATGGTGCCAGTAGAAATTTGAAAGCAATAGAATAATTCATTGTGGGAAATTTTAAATGGTTATATTTGTTTCTATCTAGATCTAGTAATTTCCTGCAGTCGTCCTTTCAGAAAATACAGTGTGCTAGGCACTGAAGAACAATCCGGAAAGGAAATGTGCTGCTCATTGTGGAGCTGCAGTGTTTCCACTGGTCTTCCTGACCTGTAAATAAAACCTGGTCAGAACAATGCTAGGGGGATGTTGAATGCAGCACAGTAAGGCTACACGTGTTTTGTGATCTTGGGAAGCGAGTAAAGCTTTATTCAGAGCTCTGGATGCTAAATTTATCCGAGAATGTTGAGCCAGTTTGGTGCAATAGAGTAGCTGGGCTTTGATCAACATTAAAAAGCACAAGGGTTCCGTGCCTTGCGTATCTCTGAAAGAAACAAGTGAGGTCAAATCAAGTGGTGGGGGAAGAACAACAACACCCGCCTCCCGACACTCTAAAAAACTCCTCAGATCCACCAAATCCCACCCACCCTCTCCGCTCTCCCAGCCCCCCGGGCAGCGCCGCGCTGCGTGCGAGGGGCGGCGAGAGCCGGCCGGGGAAAGGGGAACAAGGGAAACAACAATGCGGTGGAGTCAGCACAGCAGGCATACACTGAATGGGCAGTCGAGCTGGAGAGCGAGCGGGAAGCCAAACCCAGCAACTCTCGGGGAATTACTTTCTGCCTGGATGGAGTGAACTCTGGCTGTTCTTCATCTGGGTGGCTGTACTGAGACAAGGGAGCCTGTGCTTCTCTCGCCGCGGACGCTGGAACCCTCTTTGCGGTGAAGTTCCGACCCGCGAGGGGAGCGGAGGGAGCTGGCAGATGCGGGGAGTCGCTTTTCCCCAGTCTCTGCGTGGCGGGGCGGCTGCCTCGGCTCGGTGAGCCGCGGGCAGCATGCGGCCCGCAGGGAGGAGGGAAGGGCGATTTCGCACAGCCCCGTGGGACAGCAGCGGTCGCGATGGCTTCCATAGGTAGGTTCTGTGCCTCCCCGCGCCCCCTTCCGTGCGTTTTCCTGAGTCTGAAAACTCGTTTCGTGGGTCGGTCTCGTGTGCGGCGGCAGCGGGACGGGACCCGGGCGGAGAGAGGGGAGGGCGGCGGGAGCTCCCCGGAGCGGGCCGGCCTCAGACGGGGCACGGGGCTGAGCCGCACGGAGCCTGCGGCCTGCTGCTGCTGCCGGCGCTCTGGAAATCAGGGGGAGGGAGAGCTACGCCTTTGGTAGGCATGGAACAACGCTGGCACTCACGCAGAGACGGAGAAGGTTTGCGGACAAGGACTTCTGTCGGTGTGAGTTTTCTGCAGTCTCGGGGTAATGGTTGAGGGCGTGAGGCAGGGCTCGAGAGTTTTGTCCAGTCGCTTTTCTGCCGAGGAAGCCTTGTGGTTTTTTTGCGTGTCGTGGTGGGTCTTTCTCAAAGTAGAAGAAATCTGGGCTGCGTGGAGTATACATAATTTCTGTCTACGTAGAAAAAATTTGTCCAGGCTGAGTCTTTTTCCTCCTCTGAGGAGTTCTTAGTAATGTTATAGCGGCACTGAGTTTGTTTCCAAAAACATGAAAGGTGTAAGATTTTGTAAACACGAGTCTTTCTTAAATGAGGAATATGGCATCGTTTTTCTGCTTTCTTGCTTAATGAGAAAAACACTTCATTGTGCCATTAGCACTGGAAGGGTAATTTGTCTAATTCGTGCCTCCAAGACAAAGTGTATTTGTGTAATACATGTAAAAAACGCTCTCACTTTCTTACTTCAGATCTGTATTTTCCATTAAAATATAATAGAGTCTTAGAGCAGCCAGCTATTACATAGTACAGTGTACAGGATGCTCCAGAATAAAGAGCCTGGTTCCTATTGCCTTAATGCGAACAATTTTTCTATTCAGGCAGTAGCAGCACATGCTTGGGTAAAGACTGCAACCCTAAAAGGAGAGTTACTGAATCACAGTTCTCGAGGGACAAACCAAGAAAAAAGATGCAAGAGCTTCATTTCTCAGTCGTGTGTTTTGTGATACTGAACAACGCTGAAGATAAGCTGAGCTGAGTTTGTTTTTACCAGTTTTAATTCCAGGTTATTAAAAGCAGCCTTTGAAAAGTCAGGTTTTTTTCTGGTTTTAAGATAAAATAGTTTAGGTATACTAGTTGAAAATCAAAAGGCAGCCCTCACTTTTGTTATTCAGGCTGCAGTGACCTGGGTTCAGCTTTTGTTGTAGGCAAGTGACTAGAAAAGTGAACAGGTTGAAGATTGTCACGTTTAGGCAGAATTTTTGTCACAGCAGAGGAACAGGCCCAAAGTGAGAGTTTTGATAGAAGGTTGAAACATCAGTTTGATTGCTTCCGTATCTTCTATGAGGCAGATATGCCTCAGACATCAAAAGCTGCATAGTGGGACCTCTCTGGTTCCTTGTGGCACCAGGGAACTGGACTGAGACAGGAAAAGGGGTATTTAAACTCCTTCTTTCCTTCTCTTTCACCTTAGGAAATGTATATAGGATCATAACACAAAATAGAGAATGTCACTTGAGTCTTCATGTTTGCTTCTCAAAAGTGTCATAAAGTCAGGCCCAAGCTCTGTTCCTTTGTCTTTCACTCAGTTTGCCCCCTCTACCTTCACCCTTGCCTCGTTTCCTTTGGCTTTGCAGTGTATCTGTCAGTAGACATGAGTAGCACTTTTCAGTTCAGCACAGACGTCTTAGACCTTCATCTCCAACATTCCAAGCAGTTTTAATGGATAATGAACTTTAAAGCACAAGGCTGATATTTTACTCTTTTCTTGAAATGTGCTTGGTCTTTCAGTGCATTCTGCCTGAAAAGAGTATTACTATTCATTGGAAGGTACCATTTTAGTGTTTCATAAGTTCTTTTTTTTTCTTCTCTAAAACTATTTAGTTACTATTATTACCAAAACTATTTATTACTATTTAATTACTATTTAAATACGTGATTTAATGTTACAGTTTGATGAAAATTGTCATATTCAGCAATTTGAATGTCTGAAATTCCATTATGAGATAAACCATGATAAGGATGGAATTGCCTATCTCTAAAGCCATTTTACTCTTTTGCTGTGCAAACTTAGTGTGGACATAATAATGATAATTGTGTTCTAATTGTTTTATTGGATTTTTTTCACCACTACATGACCTGCTGTACATAGAGACAGAATAAAAGGTCTCATGTTTATGCATTATTTACTGATAGTGATTCTCTCCTAAAGAGTGTTTTAATAAATGTCACATTTTATGATGCATGTGATCCGGAAGTCTTGAGGACATGCCCCTGCAGCTGATTTGCATTCCTGAGATAGCAAAGCTTACTTGAAGTCAGTAGCACAGCATCTGCAAGATCTTTTAAAATACATGAGAAGTCATGTGCAACTGACTGCTTTAGTCCTTGGGGAAGTTTCTTTTTTCCCCCTGGAACTACTTGGGAGAATGAAATTAAATGAATTAGTATAAGAAAGCCCTTCAGAAATGATAAGGATTTTACTGCTTTGAAGATGCTGTATTGTTAATGCTGCTCAGCAAATAGGAGTTACTTGTATTTTGGTACTTGAATGAATGTATGATACCAAGTTACCTGTAAAACAGTCTAGCTGTTTTCTCAGAAAAGAATCCACATCGTACAAGCTTTAGGGCTTTAGGGTGGGGTAAAGCATGGTCTGATAAATCATCCTTTAGGTTCTGACTGATGTGAAGAGAGGGCAGAGGGTAAGTGCAGTTAATTGTGTCAGCCTGTGGTTGCCTGGAGATAAACTGACACCTGGCATAGCTTCAGAGGCTGCATTTGGCTGTTACTGGCAGGCTGTTATGGGGAGCTGCAAGTTGCAGAACACAGGAATGTACCAATACACTCCCACTTCTGTCATGCATCTTGCTGGCAGGCCAGAGTCTCCCCTGAAGGTGGTGTAGTGCCAGCCTCACCCAGTGCTTCCTGAGGAGAACTGCTGTGCCAAGGGTATTTCCTCAAGGGGCCACATGGATGATTTACAGCTCTCTTCAGGGCATAAGACAAGAATGATTTTTTTAAAAATTCTAAATACGTTTGAAAGGCTCCCAAAACACAGTGAACGCTTTCTAAATGCACACAATAAATAATTGCATGAAGTTAAAAACCTTCAGTACTGTAGTGTACATTACATTTAATTACTAGCAGTTTGGATTCTAACTGTTGAATATGTTTTTTCTTCCACTAGATAAATGTCTCTGAGAAATACTTCACTGCCTCTCCAGATGTGCTGTTTTATTTCCGAGGCTGTCAGCCACTCCATTGTTGTATTTTCTCTAATATTCAAGCATGTAATACATATTCCACTGAGATTCTTCTCAGATGAAGCAACTGAAGCTGACCTTTTTTGTGCAGAGAGATTAATATCTGGATACTAGAGCCACTGTCTTAATGACTTGCCTCAGGTTCAGCCTGACTGATTACTTGAAAAGAGAGTTGGTCCACTCAAAACAGGCATTAGCAGAATCTCCAAGCAATAGTAATTTTGTCTTTTCCTTCACAGACATGAAAAATCCTGTCACATTTTCTCTGCCTGCTGTTGGTGGGTTTTTGGGGCGTGTGGGAACCACAGATGTCTCCGTGTTGGTACATGACATGTACTTCTAAATGAGAAGTAGAACTACTTACGTTGAATAGCAGAGCATGTACTGTGCAAAAGACACAATAAAGTTATTCCATTCCCTGGCATGGAATAGCCATGTGAAAATTTTCCCTGTGAAAAGCAAGTTTGACCAAAGTTGATGGGTTTCATAGAAGAGAATAATTTGGTTCACCTTATTTTTGTGAAATTGAAAGCAGATAGTAACAAGTTTAAAAGGTTAGAATTTCAGTAAAGTTTCAGTTGATACTTTGACTGAAAGCAAGAGAGGCTTTTGGTCTCTCTTACTGTTTTTGTCACCACTGTATTTGGAAAAGCAAGGGAGTGAAAGGGAAGGTAGATAACCCATAAGAATCTTACAGTGCAGATAAACTTGGAAAAGTGTTAGTTTGTTAGCTAGCTCAAGTGGGCCATTACTTTGGCTTACTTCAGAGCAGTATGATTTTCTCTGCCCATTCAATGTCATTCCATTGTTTTTATGCAAGCCTCAGATACTTGTGAGGTAGTGAGCTCAGTGTTTTGAAAGGAGAGCACTGACTTAAAGCTCCCTTTCCCCAGAAGATGTAACTGAGGATGGTCACTTGAGTTTTCAAGCTGATACGATCCACATGAACTCTCACCTTCTCATGAAAAGGACTACAAGGTTTGAAATGTATGGGAACCTAGTAAATTACAAGGTATGGTAGTGAAATGACTGCTTTTACTTCCCTGCTATTTTTGGGTGATTGTCTCTGAAGGCCTGAGGTGATTTTGTGCTTCAGCTGCTGCAAGAAATGAAAAGAAAAGGAATGTTGTTACCTATCTTTTATCTGGACCATGGTGTGGGTTAAGCTACTCTGCATTTTTCCTTTTTCGGTAGGCTTGTTTTGGTGTTTTGTTTTGTTTTTTGTGATGGGTTTGGGTTTGTTTTTTTTTTTTTGAGTAGGGGGTGGGTTCCTTTTTCTTCTTTGTTTCAACAATTTTAGTGGATTAAAATACGGGTTAATCTGTAGGATCTTACTTAATATGGCTGTGTCGTTGGCACACTGAGCAATTTCTGCTTGCAGCTGAAAAAAGCCTGCAACTTCTACAGGTTTTACCTGTTGCTGCCACATAGAAGAGTGAGCAGGGTATTTTTCTGCCTTCCATGTTGGCACAATGAGTATTCATTTTATTTCTTAATGTGACTTCTCAGTAGTGTATGGTACAAAGAGTCCAGCTCCTTGCTGAGGTCCTGCCTTTACAGTCAGTGATCAGTGATAGTAAATGTAGGTCTGACCTGGGTGCATGAAGAAATACAAACATGAATGATGGTGGCTTTGTTATGTCGATTCTTGAAGTAGGGAGCTGCACTTCTACATTGTCAGTGTTTCCACAGTTGTAAATGGCATGGCAGGGGCCTGAACCAAGAAGCACTGATGCTTTGCTTTCTGTCAAATAAACAGAAATCTTACAGTGCAAATAAACTAGTTAATTCTGTAGAAGGCTAGTTAATTCTGTAGAAGCAGTGAAATTGCAGAGTTACTGTTTCAGTGAGATAAAGGGTTAACAGCTGACCAGTGAGCTCTGCATCAGACAATGAGAGGACATAGCTGAAATATCCAGCAGGTTTGTTTTTAATTGAAGTAAAAACAAGGCGGCTTTCATGGGAAGTTCCATTAAGATATACTTGTTTCGAGCCTGGGAAGAGTTGTACTGAGTTTGTGTTTTTTTCTGCAGTTTACATACCTGGCTGCCAGGTATGTACCTTTCACTCTATGTTTATAATTTTACACCTGTGAAAATGGGGTGTGAAATGCATCTGTGAGCATGACAATGGTCCTTCCCTCCTGCAGTGTATCCAGCTCTAAAAGTAATAGCAGCAATCCACGGTCTGAAACAGGGAAGAATCAAGCCATGGTCCCTTTATTCAAGCAAGTGCTGTGGAAGGAGTGGAATTTGCTGTGTAAATCCATTAGATTAACTCTTATGCACGTAGTTCAGATCATACTAGAGAGGGAGATTTTAAGCTATTTCAGAAGGAGTGCCACTGCCCTCCTTGCTCCCAGATTCTTGGTATCTGGATTCCAGTGACTCCCCTGTCTGGTGTCAAGAGAACAGACACAGAGGCATGAAAACAAGCAAGCATATGGAGATAAGCTTGGGGCTGTAATTCCTTTTCCTATGGGGAATGCATTAACCTCTCATATTCAGAGGCAGAATCATCTCAACTTGCAGTATTATTGGGAAGTATCTGGGCAAGTTCATGTGCAGACATGAGATGCCTGTTGCACTTGAGATACTTCATCAAATGCTGATCTCTGGAGATTTGTCTAAGTTGTGTTTCTGGGGAGGCTCTAGTTTTTCTCATACATACATGGATTTGACCAAGATACCTTGACCAACATGGGTTTGTGCAGCCAACTTTTCTGACTCTGTTTGCACCAGTATGAGGATGACTGTAATGTAGCTGATCTGGTAGATAAATGCAGATTCAGATTTCTGTAGCGCTTCCACACTAAACATTTCTGCAGTATTTTCTTAAACTTCACTTCTGTGGCTGTCATGAATAAAGTAATGTTATAGTTAAAAGACAGTTGCTCTTAAAAGGCAGTTTTCTGTTTCCCTCATACAATTAAATGTTTGCTCTGTACAATGTGTGCTAAGTGATGAGTTCAGATGGTTTATAATAAGGGCACTAACTTGCAGATTTTCTTGCCTCTGACATATCTTTTAAGTACCTTGCACACTTCTCATTCAAGTAATAGCAGAACCAAGTTCTGCCATAAATTGAAGGGAAAACAATATTCATTTGTTTTCAGTGACTTGTTACATTAGGAAGATTTCCTTATGGAAAAGATGCATTAGTGTGGTCTTAACTGTTTGTAGGAATGGAATTGTTCCCTGACTTCCTTGGATTTGGGTTCTTTTTTTCCCCACCCTTATTCTTTGGAAGTGTATCAGCTCAAGAGACAGTAATTAGAGATTGTTTCATCTGTGATTATCTTACTTGGTTTCAATCCTGCCGGTGTTGAGGTCAGTAGGACTGTTCAGGTGAATGAAGCTATTCAGGTGCATGGGCGTTTGTAATATTATAGTCTTCTGTCATGGAAAACAGCGTGGTTGAGGCTGAACCTATGTGAATAGGTGTTGACTTTTTAATAATAGTACAGAATAATTAAATGGAGTCCACATTAGAGCTTGACTGGTTATTTAAGTGTACCTCTAAAAAATGAGGTGAATCTTGGTCTGTATAAAGCTCTGCAGTAATAGCATCCACATTATTCCTCAGCTCAATGCAAAGGTTACAGATGTTTTGCTTCTTTGTCTCTGTGGTGGGGACAAAGTCACACCTGAAAGCTGTCGCTGCACAGGTTTCATGGTTTAGGCCCAGCCAGCAGCCAAACACAATGCAGTTGCTCACTCATTCTCCTATTTCTAGGATTGGGGAGAGAATTGAAAGGGTAAAAGATAGAAAACTCATGGGTTGAGATGAAGATAGCTTAAGAGAAAGCAAGAGCCCCATCCACAAAAGTGACACAAAACAAGGAATTAATTTACTTTTTCACGTGGGCAGCCAGATGTTCAGCCATCCCCAGGAAGACAAGCACCATGACTCCAAATGTCCTCTCTTTCCTCCTTCCTCCCTCCATTTTGTATACTGAGAATGATGTCATGTGGTCTGGAATATCCCTCTGGTCAGCTGGGAGTCCTGGCTGTGTCTCTTCCCAACCTCCTATACACCTCCAACTACCTTGCCAGTGTGGCAGTAAGAGAAGCAGAAAAGGCCTTGGCTCTGTGTGAGCCCTGCTCAGCAATAACAAAAATATCTCTGCATTATCATTTCTCTGTTAAGCACAAATCCAAACCAGCCACATACCAGCCACTGTGAAGAAAGTTAACTCTACCCTGGCCAAAACCAGCACAACAGGTAAGCCATGTGCTGCTCTGTGCTGCTAAACTTTCAACCCTAGTTATGTCCTTTTCTTGTCCTGTGAGCAGAAGGCACCTTCATGCCTTCTCATCAGGTTTATATGCACAGTGATAGTATATCCCTGAGCTTTCTTTTCTACAGGCTGTACAGTCCCCAGCTGTCTGGGACTCAATCTCTGCTCCTGTAAAAGATGCTTCAGTCCCAGTGATGGTGTCTTTGTGACCTTGTGCTGGACTTGTTCACGCAAATCCCTGTCTCTCTTGGACTGAGGAGCCCATAAGTAGGCACAGAGCTTCATGTGTGGCCTCTAATGCTAAGCAGGGAGGAAGGATCTCCAGTGACCTTCCTTGGCCTGCTGGCAGCACTTTGTGATGCAGGCTAGTGTACTATTGCCCACCTTTGGCATGGAGTTGTATTGCTGGCTCATCGTCACCTCATTCTCCATGAGAACCACCAAGTCCTTCTCCACAGGATGATCTCCAGCTAATCACCCCCAACATGTGCTGGTGCCACTGATTATTCCTTCTCAGTTGTAGGAGTTTGTATTTCTAGTTGTTGAACTTAAGATTCTTTTTGTCCCATTTCTCCCACTTCAAAATAGCAGCACAGCCATCTGATTTGTCACTGACTCCTCAGTTTTCTGTTGTCTGCAAAACTTGTTGATGAGACTTCATCCTGTTATCAGTGTTGTTAATGAAGGATGTTGAAGGCTCTTGGTCCTAGTGTCAGCCCTGGGGTATAATGCTATGACTTACCTTCCAGAGGGCTTGCTGCACCTGATCACCTCTGGGCCCAGACACTCAGCCAGTTTTTATTAGATTTCACTTCCACTTATCTAACCCGTGTTTCATCAGTGTGTTTACGAGGATATTATGGAAGATCACTATAAAAGCCTTACAAAAGTCAAGATAAGGAACATCCACTGCTCTTCCTGTAGCCACTAAGCTAGCTGGTTTACTGAAGAAAGTTACCACAGTGGATATGCATGATTCCCCCTTTATTCATGATAATGCCCCCATGATTCCCCAGTAAATTCAGGCTGACAACTCTCAATCCTTTTTTTGCCATGTGTTTGGAAGTGGTTTCCAGGGTTAGTTTTTCCATCACCTTTCCAGAGACTGAGATTAGGTTAACCAAGCCTGCAATTCCCTGGATCATCCTTCTTACCTTTCTTGGAGGAATGAGTGATATTTGCTCCCTTTTTGTTCTTAAGCATCTCTCTCAGTCATTGAAACCTTTTAAAGATTATTTAGAGTGGTCTTGTAGGATACCAGCCAGCTCCCTGAGCTCTCTCAGTCCCCAGTGGACTCAAATATGTCTAGTTTGTTTTAATTCTCCTTTGCTTAGTCCTCCTCCACTGAGGGTATGTTTTGATCCAGATTTTTCCTGTGGTCTCAGGGGCTTGAGGTTCCCAGTGGTCTGTCTTACTGATAAAGACTGATACGAAGAAGGTTGTGAGTAGCTCTGTGTCATCTGTGCCCTTATCCACCAGGTCCCCTGCCCCGTTCAGCAAGTGGACCCCACCCTGAGACGCTCCAGCTTGTTACCACCACCACCTCACTGTTCCTTCTGCCGTGCTTTCTGAACCAGAAGGAACCCTTTCTCACTGGAAGAGACTCCCTTCCCCCCACCCCCACCCAAGTGTCATGAGGGGGTAAACAATAACTCCACTTCCATGCCCCTTACTGCATACTGCAAAAATTGACTCTGTTGTGGCTGGGACCAGGACACCCAATTTTCTACTAGTATTTTAAGTGCAAATGGTGCACTTGACTAGATGTACCTGATTAACACTGTGGACTGTGAAATGCAAAACATCTTGGAACAAATGGTCTGTTCTCATCTTTAGGGCTAGAGAATGTGTTCTGGAGAGCTGATCAAACAGTTTGAGTGTAGCAATTCTGTAATCTCTATTCCCTCTAGTATTTGACCTGCTGGATGTTTTCAGCAATCAACATCATTTTGTGAAATAATATCTACTGCTCAAATGTAAACTCTTCCTCATAATCTTATTAAGAGAAAAACAGAACACCTTTTTTCAGTACAAGGTTCATAAAAAGTGCATGTTGTTTTTAAATTTGCATTTACTTTGTTTTCTCTGCTGCAGAATCTCAAAGTTACACGGAAGCCATTAACCTCTCTATGGTGATGTCTGACAGCACCGTGGGCACTAACTCTCCTTTGCTGAGGACCAACATGCAGACTGATCCCTCCTTTCAGCGCTGTTTTGCATCTCCATGTACTGTTGCAAGTAGCAGTCCTATCCCAGGGGCAGAAAGGTAGGAAAAGATTCTCCTGCATTATTGTTTAGTTCTCATAATAGAAGTTCCCAGTCAATGTTATGCTTGCATCTTCGTTGCAGATGATTTTCCAGGAACTTTGAGGTGGGCTGTGACATTTAATGTTGATGTTATCCGTCAGCTGGATTTTAACGTATACACACAGGTGTTACTGTTATGTGAGGGACAGAATTAACATTGAAGATAAGTGGGAAGAAAAAAATAAATAGAATTTTATAGCTCAGTTATGTTATTTGTGCTAACACAAGCTCATACGTATTTTTCTGTGTGCTTAACTGGTTTCTCTGATGTTTTACTTAAAGCTGTGTCATGAAGTTTCGCATTGGAGTAAGCTGTATATGAGAGAAAGGGAGCACTGTTCTCACTGCAGGCATATTTTTAGTCAGTAAAATGTCAGTAGATTTGCTTTGGTAGTGTACAGCCGATTCCCTTTCAGCTGCTCAGCAGGCTTAGAAATTTTATTAATTTGTAAAGTAAGGCTCTGGACAATAGGGTGAATAGTATAATGGTATAAAGTAGTCCTTATGCAAAGGAGCTAACAGCATAAGCTAAGAAATGACAAGAAACAGCAAACTAGCATGGAGTCCCTAATTACTGTTAGAATGTTCAGAAGACCATAACAATGCATGATCAGTCATTAGCTGTGTGCTATATTTACTCAATAGACAAGATAGTACATTACACCAGAAGTTGTTACCTTTTCTATCACTCTGCAAAAACATTCCTTATTGGCTAATTATCCTATTCTCATTTTTGGCTATTTGGCTCCTTTTTCACAGTAAGTATTTGGGAATACTTCTGATTTAAGTGTCAGAATGTACTTAAAGTATGTTGTTACCTATTTATCTTCCAATCTAATTGGTTTCATTTTCAGTCAGTGCTGAGTCTGTGAAAGAATGTTTTGGTTTTGTGATTATGCATGTGAACCATAAGACGGAGCAAAATATGTTGGTATTTGGTGCAGAGGAGGCAGTGTAACAATTACAAGTGGATATATATTAAAGCTTATCAGACAATTCAGTCATTATCAAGTTTACATTCCTACTTCAGACTTTATCTAGAAAATGTTCCCTTCTTTCTAAATATTTTTTCCTTAATTTTTTTATTTCACCTAGGAGATAGCTACAGCTCTAGAGATTTTTTTCTTGCAGCAATTTTCTTACCTTCCATTTCTTTAATGGCCTTTCTAATTTAAGCTGTTTAAATCTACCAGCATTCATTTCCACAGCTCCTTTTTAATTAAAAATCCTTTATTTTTTTGATATATGTCTTACATCAGCTTTTTCCGTTTACATTTCCCAATGAGTTTCTTCTCTCTGGATTTGGTAATACTAGTAATATTTTTCAGCTACAGCCTAAGGGCATTCCATTTTTAGAAGCAAGGAGACAACTTAAACTTTTATCAGATGATTTCATCAGAAACTTAGTTTCTCTTGTTTGGAAGGACTTTTTTTTTATTTTGTACTTGAGCAGGTAGAATTGCTACCCAGTAGAAAAATAGAATGTTGAAATATTTAATTCTATAAATCAGAATTTTTCCACTGTCAAATAAATTAACCACTGGACCTGCCTCCTTTCCTTTCTTTTTAAATATAAATTGTATTATTGGTCTGGAAGTTATTCCTTGTGAACTGTGCTCTTGCCATTATCATAGTTACTGATTTGTTGTGTGGTGGTGCATAACCACCTTCTCAGCCCATCTATTTTCATTTTTATTCTGGTGAACATAAGACATTCTGCGTGTAAGAACTGGTATGGCCATGTGAGGTTTCTTCCATAAACCTCTACCTCTGTGCAGCTTTGGCATAAGAAATTGTTGCCTCCTACTGCTATTTTTCAGGTAGCACTTCAGCTCATCAGGACCACTCTGTGAAGCAATGCTGCAAACAGCCTCACTAAACTGATTCATATTAAAACTAACCCACTCAAATAGGGAGAAGTATTTTTAGCTGTCAGTAATTTCATGGACTCGTTTACAGTGCAAACTCAGAAAACTGTCCCATCAACGTGGCTAGGTGGAGATAAGGCAGAGCATAATGACCTACACTGAAGAAGTTACTGGTCAGGGTAAGGCTGGAATCCCTTGATCCAGCTGCATTACCTGGTCCAGCATGTTTTCAAAGAGCACCCTGAGATTTTTGTCCTGGGTGTGATGTTTCATTGCTTTCAGTGATCACTGAAGTATGGGTTGTACAGTAACATTTTAAGGGAATGTTTAGACTGTTGTTTTATTTTTGTGTTCAATTTTTTGGCTTTTTTTTTTGGCAGCTCTTCTGCAGCAGAATGTCCTTGGCTTGAAAGCAGCTCTAAAGCTTCCCTGTCAACCCAGTTTTCAATGGGAAACACCAGGCAGCCAGGAGGTTACCTTGTGCCTTCTGAATTTTCCAGTGCTGTGCAGGATGTCTCTCTCCTGTCACATTTCCAAACTCCAGGACTGCAAGTTGTCACCATGAGCAACCTGGAGAGTTCACCAGCAGAGCCGCACCAAGAACACGATACCAGCAGCAGTGGCCGTGCCTACCTGAGCTACAGCGCGGGCACCAGGGACAGTAGCTCCCCCCGAGAGGAGACACAAGCTACTTGCACAGCCAATGCTAGCACACCTAAAATCCTGAGCTCATCAGTGGCAAGTGCTGGTGACAATGACTTTTTGCCACAAAACTTTCTTACAGTGGCCTCTGGACACAACAGCCAGAACAGTGCAGTTCCACATTACCATGGAGGGAGCTTACATGCTCAACCGCCTCTTCCAGAGAAGAAGAGGTCCTCTGAAGGAGAACGTTCCTTTGCCTCTGTGTCACCTTCTTCAAGTGGCTTCTCTAGCCCTCACAGTGGAAGCACAATCAGCATTCCCTTCCCAAATGTCCTCCCAGATTTCTCAAAAATGTTAAGCCCTTCCCCAGTGCCAGGTAGGTTCTGTATCAGAGAAATGCAAAATACATTAGATTTTATATGAGTTAATAAAAAGAACTTTGGGGGTTTTAAAAGTGGAGAGGGGAAAAAAAAGTAGTGGAACAAAAATGGCACAGAGGACTTGATTGTTTGCACTAAATGGTGCCTGTTCACCATTTATTGTTCATTATTCAGAAAACATTGCATTATTCAGAAAACAAGGCTTCACATTTCTTCCTGTGCTTCCTAGAAGTCAGCCATTGGACAGCCTACCTTTTCAGCTGTCAGACTACAATGGATTAGTGTTGAGTCCAGTTTCTTTTAAAAAGGACTGGCTTCTCTCTGCACCTTTTTGAGTGTGCCAAGAAAAGTTAAAAATGCACATATGTGTTTGTTGGACCTTGTTGAGAAGTTTGTATTTAATTCAGCTTTATAACTGAAAATTTTTAATATTCTATAGATTTTGCAAAATGAAACTTCGAACATGCTTTCAGAATCTTAGTGTATGTTATTATATTTGCTGGTTCTGAACCAGCTCAGTTTCTCTAAACTGTCCTAATGATGAGTTTCTTGAGTAATTGTGGTGATTGAAAGTTGTAAAGAAATGTAAAAACACTTCTGTATTTAAAAAAATTTTTGACTTTTTTCTATTTTATTTCACAGAAAACACAGCTGATAAACATGTGACCGTAAAATTTGTTCAGGACACATCCAAGTTCTGGTATAAGCCAGACATTTCAAGAGAACAAGGTATATCAGTTGATCCATATTCTGATTTACCCGTTCATAGAAAAACTAGTTGGTGAAGTCTTGATTTTAGATTCATACCTGACCTCTAAAAGAAATACTAAATGTAGAAGGGCCACAGACAACCCCTCTTAGTTTCTTTTGTTGAAAGGCTGAATTTGAGTGTGGAGGGCAGTCAAATAGCCCTGAAAAATACTCAGTTAATCAAACAAATTATTAGCCTAACTGAAATAACTATGAAGTAATATAAATCTACCTGTGGTAGCTGCTGCAAATGCTATTTGTTGTGAAGCTTCAGATTTTCAAATGGCAGATATGCATGAAACAATACCAAATGGCTATCTGCTCTCTGAAACCTTTTGAGTATAAGTGTGCTGTTCTGACATGGTCTCAGAATAATTCATTAGCATCCTCACCCCCCAGGCGTTTTGTAGCCTGAATTTCAATGTCAAGTGACATACATTATTTCTTAAAGGTCACTGCCATGGAACAACATCTTCATGATGTATGATACAGATACAGTACTTTTATATGTAGATATATCATTCAGTGAACTGAAGAAAGCTTTTATTACCTATGTGGAAATGGATACTTCTGAGCACCTGGAGTACTGCATCTGGCATACAGGAAAGACATAGACAGACCTGTTGGAGCGAGTACAGAGAAGGGCCACCAAGTTGATCAGAGGGATGGAGCACCTCTCCTACGAGGAAAGGCTGAGAGAATTGAGACTGTTCAGTTTGGAGAAGGGAACGCTTCGGAGTGACGTAATTGAAGCCTGTCAGTACCTGAGAGGTGCCTACAAGAAAGATGAGAGAGGGGCTTTTTAGAAGAACATATAGTGACAGGACAAGGTGAAATGGTTTCAAACTGAAGGAAGGTTTAGATTAAATATTAGAAAAAAATTCTTTACTGTGAAGATGCTGAGGCTCTGGAACAGACTGTCTAGAGCAGCTGAAGATGCCCTCCATCCATGAAAATGTTTAAGACCAGGTTGGGTGTGACTCTGTCCAAATGAAAGTTGTCTGTTCATGGCTGGATTATTGAAAGTAGGTGATCTTAAAGATCTATTCCAATCCAGGCCATTCTTCCATGATTCTGTGAACTTACACACTGTCCCTGCAACAGTATGTATGTAAGCGTGCTGGGTGCTTGTTCCAATGCACTAATCATAGAGCAGCAAAGAGCTCTCTCTGGATTGCAGATAGAAACTTCAGGTTTGAATATTCATGGAACGAGACTAAGACCAAGCAAGAGTAAATGCTGGTACCAAAAAAATGATGTATTTTATTTAACAGTAAATGAGAGAGAAAGAGAAAGAAAGAAATAGGAAAAGAGGTTCTTGGGGGACAGGAAGAGTGACAGAACAGATTATGTAGAAATATATCACCCCTCTGTGGGTCCCAAGATTAATACAAATCGGGCCAGGTGGGAATGCCCAGGTACCTCCCCTGAAGGGGGACAGATTTGATACTGTCTCTTGCAAGGCTCTGGATCAGTTGTGTCACTTTGCATCACGTGTAGTGCTGTCTGTGGTGCAAGGTGTCAGGAATGAGTCCAGGGACTGATTTGGGGGTGTTTATGGATTATGACACTTGCTCAGCTGCCCCTCACGTGAGTGTCCTGTGGATATGGTTTTCCCAGGATGGGGGTTTTACAGCTGAGCCAGTTTGTGTAATGGAGGGTGAGTCATTCACTGCCTCTGACCAGAGGTCATGTCATATACCCAAAACTCTCCTCCTTCCCCCTTAATTGGAGGGGAGTCTGTGCAAACCTGGCTGCAGGTAAGCCAGGCCTCCACCCCGTAGCCAGCTGGGGTTGATTTTCAGGACAGCTGCTGAGCTTGGCCCTCCTATGAATGCATCCTTCTCCCCAGCCTTATCCATTTCTTCTCAAATCTGAGAGGATTGGAAAACAGTGTCACTTCTATCTTATCTCAAGTTCTTTCAGGTGGCTTAACTCACAGTTCAGGGTTTCTGTCCAGAGGCCCATTCAGGGTGGGGTGGGCTTTGCTGCTGCAGCTCCGTTACACACTTCTGCCATGATGGGCAAAAGTCCTTCATAACAGTGTTTCAGCCATGAAACTGTAACATTTCCGTCTCTGTCAGTGCTTTCCAAATGCGATTGGTCTGACTGTGTTTGTGTTTATACAGTAGTAGTCAGCTGTAATGAATTGTGATTAATGAGATAAGGCAGGATTTTAAACTGGGGTTTTTTAAAATGTGGTTGTCAAAAAGGAAAAATTACTAACCAATTCTGCATTGAGAAGGATGTTCATGCTAATCCAAAATGGTGTGAACTTAAGCTATTGCTGTCTGTCTAGTTATGAGGTTCTCAGATGGTGAGGATGTTCTTGTGTAGTGGTAAATATGATGCCAGGGGAGTAAAGATCACAGAAAACAGAACATTAATTCAGTTTTGGATGATCCCTTGCTGGTCCTTTAACTCCAGTCCCCTTTGCCTTATCTACTCACCACCCATAAGGAGAACCGAGTCTTTAAATGTGCAGAAAGGTACCTGATGTGATGTGTGTCCAGAGAGGGGAGTAGATAGAAAGCAATTTAAAACCTAACTGCTTGAACAAATGAAACAATAGTCGTCCCTTTTCAACCTTTTAATATGCCTGGTTTTATCCTTGAAGTAAAATTCCTTTTAAAAAATGTATTAAGGTACTGTTGCTGAGAAGGGGAGAGTTTGTTCTTTTTTCCTTGTGTTTAGTAGACTGCTCCTGTGACAAATTATTACTGTATCCCTTTGTATTTAGAAGTTATGTACTGCTTAATTGCAGGGGTTTGCATATTTCATCCTTACCCTCTCAAGACAAGACATTGTTGTGAAAAAAGGTTCTTTCCTTTGCCATCTGACAGATAATAGAATGCATACACATTTGCTTTACTTGCTTTGACAGAAAATTATGTCTACATTTTCCTGATTTTTTTTTTTACCTCCCCTTTTTTTCATGAAAAGAACCTTTGCTTTGTAAACATCACTCAGGCCTTGCAAAACATGCCTTTGTGCTCCATATGCATAATATCCATGTTCTGTGTGAACAGTCAATTAAGGAGTCCAGCATCAAATCTGGGCTTTTTCTAGGGTTTCTCTGAAGGTGTGGTGATGGTTGGAAATGCTAGAAAAAAAGTATACTGATACACACAAATATTTCTAAAAAGTTTATGGGGAGGAAAAAAAGCAATGTACAAAGATTTTATTAAGATCAATCATTAGATTAACTTTTTATCTGTTTTCAAAGTACTTCTATAATTTTGGGCTACTAGATTTCAAAGTCTGCAACTGACTTGTGCAAAGCAGCTGCAATTTCCCTGCAAGTGTTTCCTCTTGGAGAGGACTTCATATTGCACTTTTAGAAGAGATCCCAAAATACACATGAAAAATATTTCAAAGTCAAAGAGCAAAATGTACACTTAAATTCCTTCCTTTGCATTAAAACTCCTAAGGCAGTAAGGTGGCTTTGCAGGGACAAAAACTTGATGGTGGATGAAAATGAATCTGTTCTGCCTGTTGAGGCTGAATAGGAAGTGAAAAACAGTGCTGTCTCATCAGTGTGGGAATTACAGAGGGCTGTGCAGTCTTTTAACAAATTGACAAAATCTAAGCAGAAGTAGACTTGCTCTTACACTGGTTGCAGGAATTCTGGTGGGACCTGAGTATTCTTCTCAGTTTCAAAATCAGTAAAAATCAGGGTTCTGTTCTTCAGGCTTCTTTTGAAATAAGTATCTGTGAGATTTGGACAAGGTGTTTCCACTCAGGTCCTCCAAATATGCTTGATTGTATTTTGTTGTACAGCAATGAGGATAGAGAAAAAGATGTTACTTCCTCTGGTGTCCTATTCATTTTATGTTTACACTTATGTACTTTTTGAGTGTGTGCATTGTTCTCAAACTCCTTTTTTCTCTCTTTGCTGGAATCCTTTGCAGCCATTGCTGTTCTCAAGGAAAAGGAGCCTGGGTCTTTCATTGTTCGAGACAGTCATTCTTTCCGGGGAGCCTATGGGCTAGCAATGAAAGTTGCCACACCACCTCCTTCTGTGCTACAGTTAAAGAAAGGTACTTCTATATGTTACTAAACAAGCTCTACATAGTAGGTAGTCCTTATTGGTGCACAGCAATCTGTTGGAATCTTCCCCTCTTCTGATAAGTGCAATTTGAATTGCAGCTACATTTGATGTGTTATTAAATGAGACTGGATACGATTGCGTGTTGTACTATATGGTTTCATCATGACTTGTGTTGTGTCTTTGCTTGTGTTGTACCTCATCAGTCTAATAAAAAAATCAGTGTCCTCTCAGCAATTGGTCTTCCCTAGCAAGCAGAAGTCTGCATTTGATTCAGAGGCTACAATGTAAAGTTTTCACTCAGCTGAATATTTTTGATCCCAAAGTTTTATTTTGAGACAGGTCTATTTCAGATACAAATCTGAAGAGATCCCTAAGGATAATTGTTTAAAAGAAGTGGTGATTTATATACGTACTATGTCAGCTCCAGTGCCTCCATATATAACTTGTGCCTGATGGTTGTAAAGTATAAAATGAGAAGAACATGCAGAAATCATTAATTGGTATATGGAAACTCAACAGCCAATATCTGTAGTGTTCTTGGTTCCATTTGTACTACTGCACGGTTGGTGGAATGGTTTTTATTGCTGCTGTTTTTCTTTTGCAAAGCTTATTATTTTTTTTAATACATAATGACTGGTGAGGTAAGAAAGTAAGATTACAGGAAAGCATTTTTATTCTTAGTGCTGTTTTTATGGAAGTATGGTTTTGACTGTTTTGTTTTTTTGTTTGGCTGTTGGTTTGGATTTGCTTACTCTGGGGCAAGATTAGCAGTTCACCACAATGACAGTAACACTTTGAATCTGTTTTAATCTGGTATCTTGAAACAACTTTTAATAACAACTTGCCACATAGTCCTTTTTGTTGCCAATAAAAACATCAGCAAAACCCCTCCAATAACTTATAATGAACTCAACTGGGGTGGTGATAGCAACAACTAGGAGGCAAATTGAAAGTGTCTTGTAGGTGTTTTTAGTAGTCTTTTCTTAAAATCGTTGGTGAAGTCCAGGTAGACATGAAAGCACAAACTCTGTCAGCCTTTAAGAGACAGTTTATGTTAATAATAGCATTCTTCCACTTCTCACTTCATGATACTTTGCTTTTTTGGTTTCCACTGTTTAATCCCAGAAGGCAGAGATTGGTTCAGTTTCCTGTAGTGTTTCTTGTTCCAGGCTCCCCTTTCCCACGTACCTTGTAGTAATTTATTTTTAATTTGATGAGAGCATAACAGCAAACAGTAAGCTGTTTGAAAAAGTGATCAATGCAATTATTTGCTTGTGTAGAAGTTGCTGCTGTCCATATTAATGCATTCATCTGTATTGGCCTGAAAGTCAACCTTTGAGATGTTTCCTGATAGATCAAAGGGAGCACATGTGTTTGTGGCTCTTTTGTTAAGGTTTGAATGGTTTGATAGCTTTGTCCTGTTGGTATGAAATAACCTTTTAATTATTTGGAGAAGGATTCATTTTGTAGTCAGGTATGAAATACTGTGAATTCATCTTTCAAGAAATATTTTTCTTAATGATATGTCTGCATATGTATGTGTACATTTAAAAGAATGCTAAATCTCAATGTAATTTTTAGGTGTCCCTTGGACTTTGAATCTTCTCTTTTCATCCAGCTCTACAATTTTGGTTTGTCTTAGATTCCTGAGATTGAGACTGTCTTAAAATCTAGTGCTTCATGTAAATGTTTGTTTTCAGGACCAGAGACTTAGCATAAAACTGGAGACATTTGGAAATGGAAAAATTCACTGAGAGAACTGCCATCATTACCTTTGTGTAGCTAAATCTACTCTTCTGTTAATCTGGACAATTTATGTGAACAGAAATGTCACTGGAAATTTGAATATTTTTTTCATACTTTTACTTTCTTGTCACTTTGGATACAAGTTTTTTTAATGAGCAAGTGCATCAAAATTTCTAACCATTCATTTCCCAAATTTCTGCTCCTGTCTGTATCTGGGACCATATTTGGACATTTTTGGACACCAGTGTATACTTGGATGTCAGTCACTTAGGAATATAAAGCCATTTCCTCTGGCTGTCTAAAGTGAGCTGTTTGCTTATTTGTTTTTTGTAAAATGGCCTTTTAAATACATCTTGTATCTTGCAGAGTTGGTCTAATTATATTCTTTGCATTTTGTATATAAAACATTTGGTGGTAATGTGGAAAAACTGCTTCATAAAGATCTAGTTTGTGAGACTTGTCTGTTAATTGCTTCTTTTCATGAGTTTTCTTTTTCAATGCAGTTGGAGATTTGTCAAATGAACTTGTAAGGCATTTTCTGATTGAATGTACTCAGAAGGGGGTACGCTTGAAAGGATGCCCAAATGAACCATATTTTGGTAAGTAGTGTGCAACGTGGGGACAGAGAAAATGGAAACAGTTGGCATTTGCCAGTGCTGACTTGGATGGAATACAAATGAGAGACTGCTTTGTTTGAGTACTGATGACCTCTGTAGGAACCCATTTCAAGGTTCCAGGAGCCTTTTACACGTTTACCATAAGCAAATGTGCAGGGTGCTCTGGCACAGATGCACATGACAAACTTCAAACAGTCCAGCTTGTCTACCACTCCCAGTGTTGCTGCAGAAAACTGATCTAAATCAATCCAATCATCCTAATTGGTTCAGGACCTTTTGTCCTGTGTTATATTTATCTGCATATAAGGTGGCTAAAAATTACACCAGAGTGAGATATTCACAAAGTACATTATGCTGTGTTAGCCTACCTAATGTAATAGATGGAAGTACAATACCTGTAATGGCAAACTGCCAAAGACCTACCTGGCTGTTAACTCATTTGCTTTCCACTCATTTAAGGTAGGAGGGGAAAATAGGATGAGAAAGCTTATGGGTTGAGATGAAAACAGGGAGGTGCTAGCCAGTTACAGGGCAAAAGAAACTCGGGGAAAGTAATTTTAGTGTTTTTCCAATTAAAATCAATATTCAGGTAGTCAGATGTTGAGGGATACATTCAGTGAGTGTAGCTGGGTTTGCAAGCTGAAAGTGCAAACTGCAGATTGATCTATGTATGGGTGTCCCAGGCAAGAGGGCATGACCTGCTGACCTTTTGCATAACAGAGGACCCAGAGACCTGTGTAGCCAGGTGACAAGACGCTCAAGAGACAAAGCAGCAGGCAACCCCCAGACTTCCTGCCCCCCAGACTTTCCTGCCCTCCTAGGAGGCACCCACTTTGAGTTATTTTGTTATTAAATTGTTGCACCAAAATTAAATTATTTTAAGGATCTGGAAGTCTGAAGCTCTGCTATGGGAAATCTGGGGCTTAACTTGTGAGGAAACATCTGATGCAAGTGTGGGGTGTGTAGCTCTGAAGGGGCAGCTCAGGTGGTGCAAGAGTGACTGCCAGACTCCTGGGTGATCAGACAGGGAAGTTTCCTTAACATGAGAAACAAAGACAAGTATTAAATAACACTTTCCCTTCCCCTTTTCCAAGCTCAGTTTCACTGCTTCCTCCCAGACTGTGCATACCCACTGCAGTGGGTGTGAGGGCATATGGTCATTACCGAACAGTTCTTCTGCTGCTTCATCCCTCTCCCAGTTTTGACTTCCTGGGATGTGAGCTTTCCCCATAGGCTGCCATCCTGTGGGAAAAAAAATCTGTTTCAGCATGTGCTCTCTGTCAACCGCAGAAAATGTCCCATCTGGAACATGTCCCCAGTGTTCCAATGTGAGGTCCTCCAGAGGCTACAGAGTGGGAGATGGCAACTTGGATACCCAGAGTATTTCCTCTTCCTCCTCTGTCCATGGCATTCCCTCTCAACCAGCCTTTTTTCCATAGGTGCCCTGCAGTAGGTCTGCTGGAATGGGCTGTGTTTGCCATGAAAAGCCCCTGAACTCTACCCAGAGGTCATCCTGCAGCCTTCCCACCCCCTGTTACAGGCCTTGCCACATACACCAAATACACCTGTGAAAGTGTCATCTACCGTAAAATTAACAGATGTGAAATTAAAGTCGTATTTAAATAAAGGTGGATTGAAGTTTATCAGTATTTGGCATGAGACTTACCTTAAATGAGAATTTTTAGTCCATTCCTACCTCAATCTTGAAGTACCTGTTTAGGCATCTATGTAACCCTACTGGTCATTTAGTTTGAAAACTCCTAGTCTTTCAATGTGTACAGCCTGTGCTGGCTTGAAAATAAACCACAATGAGAGATGAACCCCACACAAATACCTTGAGAGCAGGTCGGAGTTACAATTTAATAAAAACTATTACAGTAAATGCAGTGATACAGAAAAACCAGCTTAAACTCACAAAGTACAACCTCATACTCAGTTAAGCCAAGACTAAATTGCAAGAGTGGCTTTGAATAGAAAAGAAGAATGATTTAATAAAGAATACTACGTACATCCCCGCTACATTGAATGGAAGAGGTTTTACCTGGACTACCTTTTATACTTTCAGAAGTACAAAAGAGAGGTGTGTGTAGACAGAGCACTAGATGATGAAGACTAGGTGGCTAAGAGGTAGAACTTGCTCCTTTTTTGCCTCATCATGTTGCACAAGCGACCTCTTATGCTCTTACCACCTTTGTAAGAATTTCCTACAATTAATGTAGCAGAAGTTAAGAGCATTGAAAAGTATTTACTGACTTCTATATGTTACTGATTTTGTCATTTTTTGGTTTCTCCATTTGAAGCACAGACATTTAGGTTAGGATCTAAGCAGTGTATTTAAGAGGGAAAAGGAAGTATGATTGTGATTAATGAGTTCAAGAAGATCTTGGCTTGGGTCCCAAGAGATTTTTAAGGGGAAGCAGAGGGGGCCCTTAGTCTATAAAATACTTGAGAGCAAACATAATTTATGCATTCTTGTTGTCTATGAAGTTAACTGTGTGTGTCTTGTTACTTTTCTGACCACAGGGAGTCTGACAGCTCTAGTGTATCAGCATTCCATCACTCCACTGGCATTGCCCTGTAAGCTCCTCATCCCAGACAGAGGTATGTTTGTTGAAGTACAGAAGAGATATTCCCAGCCAAGTTTTGCTTCAGTGTCAGTGCCTGAAGGCAGGTGAATGTGTCACCAGTTGAGATCTAAGCGAAAATGCACCGAGGAGGAAGCTGTGTTGTTGTCTTTAGTATTGGTGATGACCCTAATCCAAAGTGTGGTTATGAGCATACTGATACTGTGATATTGCAGTCATAAACACATTCATCATGGAAATCCATGCATAATTTACCATGTGGGAAGACAAATGTACTTCTTAGACATGACATCATGCCAGTATATGGTTAGGTTTAACCACTCATTCAGGTCTGGACAGCAAAAGGACAAGTAGATAAAGAATAGATGGTGTCCTGAGTGTGACACTGGCAGGAAGAGTGCAGCAACTTGCACAGGTTCAAATATTCAAGTAAATTATCAAAAAGCCTATGTGGCTTCATGGGATTTCAATTCTAATTTTGTTGATACTGATTTAATAAACCACTCTAAGACAAAAACAAAATGCTTATGCTTGTCCAGTAGTTCAGTTGTCTGATATTCTCCCACATGAAGTTACCCCCAGACACATTATTGAAATATTAAATGTTCTTGTGGTTTGTGACTTTTGAACCCTTTAAACTTTTGTTACAGACCATATGTTAATGTACAAAAATAGCGTTTGATTTATGTGAATACATCAATGAAACCATTTTAGCACAAAAATATGCTGTGGTAGATGTGACAAGAGATCTCATGCATGTATATAGCAAAACAGTTTGGAGGTTCCCTGGTTGTCTTAATTCTCCTCACCTAAGATGGAAAACTTACTCTGTTCTTCTAGAGGTGCAGGACTGGGACATTTGCCTTGTCTTGAATAAACATACCACAGTGAAATTTTAATTTTTATTTATTTTTTAATCTGATTTGATCATACATTTTAAGATGACCTTCTGTAGTTAATGACAGGATACAGTTCCTGGAGTATTTAAAATGTTTGGGTAACTGTAACTCTAGCCATATGAATAGTGTCATAAACTGCATTATGGCTCTCTTCCTCCTTTGATTATGTTCAAAGATGGCATGCCTTGTGCTAAATGCAGCAGTAAGTGAGATCTTTTTATATGTATTTACATACCTGAATAACATGTTGGTGGACGGATTTCTTATTACTTCTAACATTCAATTGGGAGGCAGACATTCCACTGCTGTCTTAATGGTTCAGATGGGGTTTTTTTTCAACTTAAAAAGAAGGTTGTGTTGTCATGCTTTGAATCAAAATAGAATTAATTGATTTCATCATGGTAACACAAAGTCTTTTCTGTATACATTAGTGTAAATTATAGAAATCAAATGAGATCATTAAAATCACACTATTCAAGAAATTTGCAGACTGTAATGAGGGAATATAGCTGAAAGTACTGTCTTAATGTGTCATCATGTGAGTCCCTCCAGCATTTGCCTGTGTTATGTCTTTTATTGTCAGGAAGTAAAGGTTAAGCATTCTGCTTGCAGTGCTCAAGGCAACAAAACCTGATGCAGCACAAAACCTACATAAGTGATTGTAATTGCAGATAAAAGGTGGTTTCATGTTTCTGGCCAAGGCTTGTCCAGTAGATGAGGTCACAGTTACAAGTGCTAAGGTCATATATGACTGTGGACTTTGATTTGTTGATTTAAGTCCATACATGACATGGACAGTGTTTTCTGTTTTCTGCAGATCCCTTGGAGGAGATAGCAGAAACTTCTCCACAAACTGCTGCAAACTCAGCTGCGGAGCTTCTCAAACAGGGTGCAGGTCTGTTGAACTTTCATCCTTGCATCTGACTGTTACCAAAGTTTGTATCTTACAGGTTGGGAGAAGCTGAAGCTTAGACTGGATTAAAGGATGTGTAAAGGTAGCAGTTAAATTGATTGTGCTGGGTAGAAGTGTAAAGGGCAGTGTGAGGATATGTACCAGGTTTTTTCTGTTTTCTGCAACCAGCTCCTATGTTGCACAACCATGTGTTTGGTTTCCAGTCATGTGTCTCATGAGAATATGAGATATACGTAGGTTACTTCAAGCACAGCAGTTTCTAAGCAGGACATTGCTTTCATAACTGATAAACTTTGAGAGGATATTTTCAGCCTGTGGTTGCAGAGGTTCAAGAGCTATGTGTGAGGCCTGCGAAAGCCAGCTAAGGAAGGTGTTGAGTTAGGGTCAAGTTCTCATCATTGTGGTTAACAATACCACTGCAAAATGCTTACTGTTGCATCAATCTGAAAAAAAATAATTAAAGAACAGTTCTCTGTGCTTCACTTGGTGGTGCATGTTATTAGGAAATGTCATGTGTCTTTTCCACTGGATGCTTTTTTTGATTCTTGTGCATAGTGCAGCACCTGTTCTGGCAAGTTGAGTTGTGTTACCGCAGGCTTATTAGATGTGACAGAAGAACCGTGACCAGAGGATCTCCAAATGATGTGATGCTGTGCACTGTTACCATATGTATGGCTCTCAAACTGGGGTGTTTGCAACAGCTTTGTGTGCTCTGCTTTTCTGCTTTGTTAGTGTGCAGCTGATCAGAGATCTAGTTAAACAGCCTGTCTGGAAAAGTGTGGTGGTGTCCTAACTCACCATACTGGACAATGCTCTCAGTACTCCTGCATAATCTTGTTGTCCTTAGCAGAAATGTGACCAGCTGTGTTATTCTGCTGAACAGTGGGCGTGTCCAGGGGTCCTGCCCATGTCCTCCCATGGTTGCTATGCATTCTCCCCAGAAGCCACCCAATTAGTGCCATTAGATCACAGAAATACACTACGTTTGCATTCTTTTGAGTTTAGCCTACCACTGGATCCACAAGTGAGTGTTGTGGCAAAGCATGCATTTCTAAGAATGCTGGCTCATTGCCCTCACGTATTTTAGAGCACTTCTGAAGGGGCAGTTGTCTAGCTGGCCAGCTCTGGAGAGAGTATTGCTCCTTGCTTGTGCAGCAACCTGCTTTGACTTGAAAATTTGAAGCACCACTTTGCTGTAATTGAGCAGGCATGCATGGCTGAGGCAATGGCAAAACTTGTGAGGCTGTGCTGCGAGTAAGCACGTGTTGGCTCACTGGTTGTGTTTGTTGGGCCAACAGGGAAAAAAAACAGAGAATTAATTTTTGTAGAATTTTACTTAGAAAAGCCATCAAAAGGGACATATATTGTCTTCCAAGAAATATTGGTTTCTCCTTGCTCAGACAGTGCTTTTCAAAGAATAAGAAATAATTCTTTTTTTCAGCTGGCCCAGTAGTCAGATAAGTCTTCATGGGAGCTGTCATATCATGGATCATTTAGGGTACTTGGCACATTTGTTTTTAACCTGTTTTGTTGTTTTTGTTGTTTCTAAACAAGGATCTGGGACCCAAATAGATAAATTCGCTATGAGAGGTGTTCAGAGGGTTTTTTTGCCTTGATGTATCAGGGATCCCTTTCCAGACACAGAAGCATTCAAGTTGTGGGGTTCAACACTGAAGTGCAGACTCAAAATGTGTAAATTGAGTCCTTTCAAAGAAACTTTAAAGCAGACACACTTTCTCCCTGCCCTTCTATACCCACACTTCTCTTGCTCCACAAGCAAAACATGATGTGTTTTCATAGAATGATTATTTTTTTATATCTACTTGAAAAACCTAATCAGCATTTCCAGGTTCTGAGTGGTGCAGCTGACTAGAAATTCTTTTCTTCATAGACACTGAGAATTGAAGACTAGAAACCATACAGATAAGAGGCTTTTCCCTAGAATACACATTGCTTTATTAATCGTCCTGCTCAGCAACAAAATTTTCTGCCCAAAACAATTGCAGTTCTTAATTTCTCTTTGCACTGATACAAGAAGCTAAGCATTCTGAACACAGGACATTCCCAGTCTAAAAGCAGCATTGTTAAGCTGTTGCTGGTGAAACAGATGTGCTCCAGAATGTCTCCTGTGAAAGAGAGGAGCAACAACATTGCAGGGCAGCTGGATGGAACAAAAGATCTTCCTTTTGTTCTAGCTTGGAGTATGCTTTCTCCAGGATTACTGTTCTTGATAACCTTGTCAGACCATGCATGATGTTCTTAAATGAGAAGTCTTTTAGTGTTTCTCATTACCTTTCCTCTTCTTTTTAAGCTCAAGTGTTTTCACTTTGCAACACTTTGGTAAAAGTTTTTATTTATTATTTTCTGTGCTGCAGAAGCAAAGGAATCTGCTGTATTGGGCAACTGGTGTTTGAACTATCACTTTGAGGGCAATCTAGATGAAGTGCTTGGAAATTTCATTTAGAAACAAAACCTAAAAACAGTCAGTTGACAGCAATGCACTGTGTGGCAGATGAGGAAGGGACTCTGATGTGTGTGGCTGTGAAAAAAGGGAAGCTTCCTATTCTGGGGAAAGACCCACAGGATAGTGAAGAGCTTTAGATCTGTACCAGCCATACACAATAATGAGGGGGGAAGAAGAGAGCTTGTGGTTTGGAATGTTCATTACAATTTTGAGTTGGTACTCATCATCTTAAGTCCCTCTGTGCATGAATTGTAGTTGATTCCAACAAAAGTCATTGAAACTTTCTCAATAGTACACAAATACATTTTTTAAATTTTACACTTGCAAATCAAATACATGAAATCTCAGGATCCATTCTTTCACTGATGGGCTCCAGAGCTTTAAGTTACTGGGCTGAGCATTATGCTGGAATCAAACTTAGGCTTATGCAGATTTTAAGTGTATGATTACTTGGTTGTTTTGAAAGTGCCAGTGTCTAGCTCTATAAATTCATGTAGATAGTCATAGGAGAAATCTTAAAACAGATTACAGAATAGCTAAATAAAAAGTGAAACTGTTAGATTTAATTTAATCTTTGCTTTCATATTAATGTTGGCAAGGCAAATGAAACTGCTAAATAAATTAAATGTAACCATGGTAATTTGTATGTGTCAACTGACAGAGTTGTAAATATTGTCCTAGATACCTACACAAGTGTTTTTGCCAGACACAAAATCTCCTGGTGCTAGTGTTAAGCTATGGATGTGCATAATCATTCTTGCTTGTTCTTAATTTGTTTGCAAACTTGACTTTATACCACAGTCCCATAGTAAGCATGTGAATAATTCTATTAATTCTGTATAATAGTTCATATTTAGATGGAAGTGTACTGTGTAGTATTACACAGTGGAACAGTACTACTATATAATTATATAATTTTAATACATAGTTTCTTAGTGCTCACTGCAGATTCGATGTGAAACCATGTAAAAAAAAAGTAACTGTTTGGTAGCCTTAGAAACCAGTGAGCATCTATTTTACAGAGATATTTCAGAAGTTGCTTATACCTCTAGAAGAGGAATAGTACTTTT
The DNA here is from genome assembly GCA_026413545.1 of Cichladusa arquata. Lineage (NCBI taxonomy): Eukaryota > Metazoa > Chordata > Aves > Passeriformes > Muscicapidae > Cichladusa > Cichladusa arquata. The sequence continues at coordinate 55,078,130 of JAOTQP010001286.1, forward strand.
AGAAGTAAGTGCATGCTGAAATAAAGAAAAGGCATAAAAATATATGTCAGTAATTTTTATCAGTGTGGCAAAATGGTTTACTTGCCCTAAAATCATTAAACATACAGAGCACTATGGAATTAATAAGAAATGAGCTTAGAAATAACCCCCAGTTCTTCTTGTTGTCTTCTTGAAAGCGTTCTTGTCTTGCCAGTCAAGTGAATGGTTTCCTTTGTTATATGGTTTAAATATAGTTTAAATATTTGAAACTGTAGAACATGTGAATGTATGCTGCAAATGTGTATTTTTTTACTGGCTGATGTATTTGAACTTAAAAGCAAAATACCCCATTCTTTCAGGAATGCCTTTGCTCCAGTACTATCTAGAAGTGTATTCTCTGGTGTTGTCTTGTATTTGTTTAAATTTCTACAGCATATCTGTGGCTAACAGATAAATGCAGTCATTGGCTCTGATATAAAGGTATTAAAACTAAAGGAAGAGCAAAAGGCCTGTGACCTCTCAAAATCTTTCCCTTCTTTCATTACAGCTTGTAATGTTTGGTACCTGAATTCAGTGGAGATGGAGTCCCTCACAGGCTACCAGGCAGTACAGAAAGCCTTGAGCCTGACGCTGATGCAGAATCCTTCTCCTGTCTCGACTGTTGTCCATTTCAAGGTGTCTGCTCAGGGAATCACACTGACAGATAATCAAAGAAAGTAAGCAAAAGAAGGATGGGAAGAGAATATCTGGCCCTGTTCCTGTCAGGTGTTGGCCTCTGTTGATCTGACGTTCCTAGTTACATTTTTCAATCTCTGTCTCAGGTTACCAGGATTATAGATATGATGGTGACTGGATTGCTGTAGTACAGGAAAATGTATTTTTTAGGCTGTGGACTTTATTTCCCCATGGTGTATTTTACCTTTGGAAGGTCACTTTGATATGACATTTTTTATTGTTATTTCTCATAAAAAGGGAAAGTAATGGCTTTGCTAGCATTTGATACTGAACCTATTCATTGAAATTTTTCATCTTCATGATGTCTTCACCAGTATCACTGAACAGAGCTGACTTACGCAGATGATGTATCTCCAGGATCTGAAACAGAGTTTTGGATAGCCTGTAAAAAACTGTGATAAAAACTTAATTTATATTTACTTTGTTCTAAGTGCTAGTTAGGCTACCACAAACTCTTTCAATTAGAAAAATTACAATGACAATGGAAGGGCAGCAGCAATTCATTATAGGTTAAAAAAAAAAAAAGTGCCACTCTTCTTCATTCCGTAGGGTTTGCAATCATTTGTAGCAGATCACAGAACCTTTACCTTAATTGTAATGCCTAGGAGTGTGAATATTTTGAAATGTAATATGATCAAATTATTCACAAGCTCCACAGAGTTATCTGTCCCATTAAAATAGTATCTAAATGGCCAGTTTTTAGAAAAAGTACATTTCATGTTCCTAGCTCTTAGCTTGGGAATCAGTTTTCCTTAAGTTCAAAAACTTGATATTAGTGCATGTATTTATTGGGTTGGTGCAGTTCAGGTGGCTTTCAAAGTCACTCAGAGCTAACAAAAAATATTGTCTGTATTAAATTAAAACTGGATATAATTTATTTTTCAGACTAGTTTATTGTTTAGAATTCTAAGCATCTTTACTGTTTCTGAAATCTGTTTCATTGTTTCTTATCCAGACTCTTTTTTCGGAGACATTATTCAGTCAACACTGTTCTTTTCTGTGCTTTGGATCCACAGGATAGAAAGTAAGTATGACAAGCAGTTTTTAATACATAATTTGTATTGTTCTACCAAAAAACCCCAACAAACAAACCCAAAACTAACACATTTCATTTTTATTTCTCCATTCTGTGTTTTTTTACTGCTTTCTCAATGGACAAGGTGGATGAAAGATGGCCTTTCTGCAAAGTAAGTGGAGTCTCTTTTAACTGAATGTTTTAAGAATATCATGAAAGTGATCAGTTTCTTGGTGTTCTAAATTACTTTTGTCTGAGATGCTGAAGAGAAGGCAGCTGTTCAGAGACAAAAGTATCTCAGCCTTTTGTAATTAGACATTGGTTACTTCATCTACACTTCTGCAATTATGTGATGGGTGATGGTGGGAAGTCTGGAGCCAGAGCTGGTGTGGTTTATTTAGATTGCAGGTTTGTGATTTTACTGTGGTTTCACACCACAGAGATATTTGCCTCTCAGTTTTGTGTTCCACCTGTCCAGCAAGACTTAACACAAGCTTTTCTCACTTAGACTGATAGCTTTAGAAAAAATCCCTCTCCTGGTACATAGATGAAAACACTCCCAGTAGTATTAATGTGTGGCATAAATACATAATTACTTGTGGATTGCAAAGTGTCTTCTGTTGAAGGCAAACGTTGTCACCCTTCAATCAAAATAAATTACTTAAATGGAGAGGCTCAGCACTTGTTTCTGGAAAGGAACAGAAATAGATGGTTTAAATCCTTTTTCCAGTACTCTGTCCACCAAGGTGTGTGGTCCTCAAAATCATCTCTTTGGGCAATCCCTGACACACCACACCACCTGCCCCCCAAACTAGGTAAGAGAACAGCAGTACTGAATCAGATTAAATATATCTCCAAGGTCAGCCTGTCTCTGACAGCAAGCAGTACAGGATGCCATTTGGACAGAGTAGAAGGAAGGGGACAGTCTCCTTCCCTGGTTCTCTCCTGAGTGGCTGGTCCATCTGGACTACTGTGTTTAACAGTCATGTGGAGCCTTGTCCATCAGAACAGAGAAGTCTGGTATGTGTGCTTGGTTTCTGCAGTATCTTTTCTGGTTTATGAAGTGAGGCAATGCCTGCCTGTCAGTTTCTGACATACTGTGATTGCTGCCCTTGCAGAGTGTTTGGGTTCATTGCCAGGAAGCAAGGCAGTGCCACAGACAACGTATGCCACCTCTTTGCAGAGCATGATCCAGAACAACCTGCCAGCGCCATTGTGAACTTTGTATCAAAGGTCATGATTGGATCCCAGAAGAAGATCTGATGCCTTTCCATCCTTGATTCAGAGCTCTTCGCTGACTTCACCAAAAGAAATCACTATGAGAGGGAGAAATGCTGTTCAGCAACAATGTCTGAATACTGTCATTCCCAATAAGGAAAGCAGAGGGTGATCTGTGTATTGTGTTTATGAGAGCTCAAGCTTTTATTTCAAGGTGCCTCACAAAGCATTATTACTTCATTTTTATATCAGAGGACAAAACAAAAGAAGCTGGGTGCCACCCAAACCACGTAGCCTTTACCTGAAGGAAGCATAAATGAAGAACTTTTCTTCTGATGAGTTTCTAATATATCTTCATATGCTGTTTCTCACAATTTATTTGGAGTAGAAATACTTACTAGATTGCGCTGCTTTTATGTTCAGGAAGTGTTCTGTAAAACCTCTGCAAAGGCACTTGCCATGGTTGCATCAATGGTAGTTACAGACCTTGCAAACACGCTTTTAGGAGAATAATCATCTGAGGAAAACTATTTGCTCTTCCCTATGTCCTTGTGATCAGTGATGAGAACTGAATGGAGAAAAGGGAAGATGTATGTGAAGAGAAGGTTTGTGCAAGTTGTTTTCTGGTAGGAATGGAGTAGCTGTATTTAGTGTTAAGAAGGCTGAGATGTTTTAGTCTGAAAATTTTTCAATAGAGCAGAAGTGGCAGAACAAAAAAAAAGTGTGAAAATCTGCTATAATTAGGGGGCTTTAGTATTTTTTTTTTAATACGGAGAACCAAGCAGGAAAGATTAAGCATTTTAGTAATTCCAGGATAAAAATGAGGGAAAAGCAAAGAGGAAGATTGTATACTTTATGCATTTTTACCTGTGACAGATTATTTATAGTGGATCTCAGATCTTGGTATGTCAGACATACTTGTTAATCTAGACCAATGTTGATCTTTAGCACTATTTTGTGTAAGTAAATGTGTGTGTAGCCTACGCCATTCTAGAGACAATAGGCTCGTAGTTTGTCTTTTGTCTTACAGTGACAAGACACTTCCCATTTTCTGTCTCTGCAATACTGTTTCAATCCCCTACATAATATGTAATTATATTTATGGAGTATTTTACCCCATTATTTTGCTGCAGTTTTGAAGATTTTTTTACCTTTCTTTTTATCTGTAGGAACTATATTTGATTTTTTATTCCTTGAGTTAGGGAATCTGAAAGTAAATGGAATTTATTTTGGTACTTTGTCTCATTTCTTGAGAGCAATTATGTCATGATTTCTACATCCATATGTACACTTGTACACATCTCTTTATCTTCCTTTACACATTGATATTTGAAATGCATAAGAAAATGCTATTTAGCTTTACAGAAAATTGATACAGTAGGTTACAGTGGCAGCTGCACAAGGAGAGTAAGCCACTGAGGTCTCCTGTGTAGTTCCCATTCACCCAAAACCAGCAATACTAGACCCCTGTGTGAGAACTGATGGCTGTAATGCAACTTTAGTGTAGCAAGTGCTGAAAAATTTAATTGCTTCTGTTTCTTTCATGTGTGGCTGTCAACATTGTATTAATAACCTGAGGAATAAAATAACATTCTGTATTTTGCATGTTGATTCATGAGCCACTTTATCCACTTGTAGATTTTAATCCTTTTATCCACCAATTTGAACTACATTTGTCTTGTATAAAATGTGGGGTTTATGAAATAGCTCTCTTTGTATTTCCTAAAGTATTAGGACCATGTTAAACCTTATTCAGTGACCATAGCTGAAGTGTAACCAAATTATTTGTGCAACTACCAATTTTGTGTAAATAACTTTATGCTTTCTAAAAGGAAGGTGATGAGGAAAGGAGAGAGAGAAGAAATATTTGAAGTTTAATGTATTTGGACCAGAAGGTGGTTTATTGGGAGCAGTGGGCATTGGGTATCTGTAGAAGGGTGAAGCAAGCCAAAGTGTGGAATTCAATAGCTACCATTGACGCAACAAAGGCAAGTACCTCTGGTTAGTAACATATAATTGTTAATTGTTAATCTTTTGGCACAGAGGTACACTACTTAAACAGTGTTTATGTACCATCCAAAAAAAAGAATGCAGTTCTTACTTTTAGGAGCCTTGCCCCTTTTATAAAATGTGAGAGCAAGTTTTCTTTTAAGATTCTTTTGGTGTACAAAGATTCCAGTTGCCTAATCTCATCACCCTTTGGAGCCCAGAGAATTTCTTCATCTGACATCTCAAGCAGATTTAAGTCTCAATTAGATTTTAATCTGATACGTTGTAAGAATTGAAATGAGGAGGATTTTTTTACTATATTTTTTCACTTCTGTAGATAATGAATTTTAGTGTGTCTTCTTAGACACTAAGTGTTGGCCTTTGGGCTGAAAATAAAATGTCTTTTTTTTCCCGTGTATTGTCATTTCCATTCAGGACCTTATTTTTTATTCCTTGTACTTTCTCAAGGTCTTCTGAATTTAAAAGCATGAGGGATTGCATGCTGATACTCCTGGTGGTATTTTCTGGGAGTTTAGCTCTACTTACTAAATGGGAAAAAAGAAGTTACCCTGTTTCTAAGGGAGATTTTTCTATTTTGCATTCCTTTGGATGGTATGTTGCCATGTGCATTTGCTTTTTAATGAATTAAAAAATGCACAAAGCAAGATAGTTCAGTATGTACCATTATGTAGTCTGTGTAGAAAAATATTCATGGAACTTACATGTTCATGGAAAATACAAGACTAATTTTTATATAGCACTTTCTTTCAAGATTTTTTGTAGATGTGTATATGCAATTTCATAACTGATGGCAGCAAGTTGACACATATATTTAGCCAGACTCCTGTTAATGTGGTTAGTAAATATACTATTATAATCATACAGTGTTAAACTACAAAAATGCTAAAAGCCACATTTTTAATTAAACGGTTTCACTGTATCCAACAATATCATTAAATATTTAATGTTTCTTTCTTGGTTTTTCCTACTAGTGAAAATTTTCACTTTTTTCTTGAAATTGTAAAGAAACATCTAAAAGTCTTCAGTATATAAATGAATTTTCTATAAATTCTTTGTATAGTCATTTTCTCTTCAGATACTGCCTCTTTCAGATTATAATAAAATTACAAATGTGAAATTTCACCGCGTGATGTCACAGAGCAGTCTGTTCTGAATGAAAGTTACCTTCTGGCATTCAAACTCAGCTAATAAGCAAAACCTTCTTCATGAATTAAGAATAATTTGGTTGCTGGGGTTTAGTTGGAAGAAATGTTTGATTTCTTTCAAGGACTTCACATGAGCCTGTGTTAGTGGTTCAAGTTAGTTAAAGCTTATGATTTTCCTAGTTAATTTGTGGCTATAATGGTATAAAAGTATCTATTGCCTGCATTGCGTATTTCAGTGTAAGAAGGAAGAATGTAATATCACCCTCTGAGGTGTTGTAACCATTTAACTGTGCCTCCACAGTGCTTACACTGGAAAACTTTCCAGAGGTGGGTGAGAAATTTAGTCCCTGGCTGAAACAGGTACAATGTCAATGCATCAGACACACAGAGAAGGTTGCGTTACATACATGCTTTATCAGGATTATTTCTGAGTCTGATAAACTCTGGTATGTCATGCTTATGCCTTTTCTGTGAGGTATACACTGGCAGGAATTTTTCATTCAGTAGGCTTGACTGTCATTCATCACAACAGGCCAATGTGAGTTTTATGCATGGTTGTAAAGTGACAGTTATTCATTAAAAGTGGTTTTTTATTAGAACGAATTATATTGTGGAGCAGATGACAAGGATGCAATAGTAAAATGGATCTTCTGTGTCAGGAGTCCAGTCTCTCCTGTTAAACTCTTGTCCTTGAACCTGGATGCCATTGTGTATGTGTGCTGCTGTTGGGTGCATTTTAAGGCTGGAGTCTCTTGCTCCAGTGGAAGAAAATCTGCTTTCAGGATTCATCCTAGATAAATTTACAACTAGTTTAAATGCAGTTGTTCTTATGCCAGTGTTCCCTTAGTATGAATAACTGTTCCCTCCTTGAGATATTTATAGCAGGGGATCTGCTCCCCCTTGTGTCCCTCAGTCTTCTTTTGGCAAGACTAAACAAGTCAGCACTTGGCCTTAGTGTGTTTTTGTGTTTGAAAGGCTGTTTTTTGTCAGTTATGTAATTTCTTTGGAGAGATCTTTAAGAATACAGCCAGATTCTTCATAAAAGGGGCAGGAGCTGCTGCCTTGTAATTTTTCAAATGTTTGTATTAGGAAACTCTTGGAAGAAGAAAACTTGACCCAGCAGGCAGAGTAAATCCCTCATCTGCTTCTGCTGTTGATACCTAGAATAAAGGTTACAGTAGTGTAAACTGTGTCCAGGCTGTGTGGACAAAGGAAATTACAAGGGCAAATAGTTGAAGAATTTTTTAAAAGCCAAAGTCAGAAACAGGAAGCTTGCTGGAGACTTAGCACATCTGGCAAACTACCAAGAGGGCAAAGGGGAGTTTTTTAGAGAGTTAAAGGATCTTACTGAAAAAACTGAGAAGGGATTTGCATTACATGTCACTACAAGGGATATCAGACTGGAACTATTCCCTTCCTTTGAAGACATTTAGTGTCTCACTATGTACAAATGTTTGGACCAGTTTTAATGTTTTGTTATTTGCAGAGTCACAGGGTGGCTGAGGGTGGAAGGGGCCTAAGGAGATCATCTAGTCCAACTATGTTGTTTAAAGAGGGACATCTAGAGCCATTTGTCCAAACAGCTGTAATACACCAGGGGTAGAATCTCCAGTCTCCCTGGTCAATTGGTGGTAATTCTTAGTCACCCTCACAGTGTTTCTTGATATTCAGAGGTAACCTCCTGAGTTTCAGTTTGTGCAAATCACCTCTAGTCCTGTTATGGGGCACCAGTGGAAAGAGCCTGGCACCCTCCCTGTATCTGTACACATCGATGAGCTCCCCCGAGCCTTCTTTGCCAGGCTGCACAGCTTCCACAGCCTCAGGTTTTGTCATTGACAAACTCTGAGGATACACTCTGCCTGATCATCCATCCAGGTCATGATTAACATATTATAAAGGGCCAGACTCAGTGTGGGGTAGACCACTAGTTACTGGCCTCCAAGTACTGCTCATCAGCACTGTCAGTGCCCAGCTATGCAGGCAGTTTTCAGTCCACTTTACTGTCTGCTCATCCAGCTACATCAACAGCTTGTCTATGAGGATGTTATCCAGTGCAGTGTCAAAGGCCATACTGAAGTCCAGGAAGACAGTATCTGCTGGTTTCCCTCGAGCAAAGCCAGTCATTTCATCACAGGTTTATCAGCCATGACTTCTTAATGAAGCCATGCTGTCTCCATGGAGATGGTCAGAGGGCTGGAGCACCTCCCCTATGAAGACAGGCTGAGTGAGTTTGGATGGTTTAGCCTAATAAAGTGAAGGCTCCAGGGAGAACACAGCCTTCCAGTACTTTAAGAAGGCCTAAAGTAAAGATGAGGAGGGACTCTTCATCAGGCAGTGTAGTGATTGGATGATGGGTAGCAGAGTAATGGTTTTAAATAGAAAGAGGGTAAGTTTAGAAGAGGGAATTCTTTGAGTCGAAGGGTGGTGAGGCACCTGAACAGGTTGTCCAGAGGAGCTGTGGATGCCCCATCATCCCTGAAAGTGTTCCAAGGCCAGGTTGGATTGGGCTTTAAGCAAGCTGATCTAGTGGAAGGTCTTCCTGCCCTTGTAAAGATCTTTAAGATCCTTTCCAACTCAAAACCATTCTATGATCTATGATTCTGTGACCCACAAACAGGTGGTGCTTTGCATTGCGAAGATTTATTCTGCAGGAACACAGTTTTGGCAGTGCATTATGGAAGGGTTGCAACTAACCACTGGTGCCTTTACAGTAAGATAAGCAGTGTTTACAAATGGATGCACCTCAAATTTCTGCATGACCTTTTAAAAAAACTAAGTCTGTAAAATTACTAAAATACATTTTCATAATTGTAAAAATCTTATAATGTCTTTGGTAGAATTATTTTAAGAGTTTTTTAAAAAGCAGAACTAGCTTTTTATGTAACAATGACTTATTTTCTGTTGCATACTGTCAAATTTTGTTTTAAATATCTACAGCTATTCATATCCAGGTAATTGTCTATACCTAGGATATACGAGTGATGAGAGGAGGCCCTCAGATTTCAGCAGGAAGCTTCACGGCACACAGATTTCTCCCTGCATATGAAAATAGTTAAAATGCATTTGTATAACTTAGTTCTACAGCAAACTTGGAGTCATATTCTCATGTATAAGCATGTTTTGCTCCAACTGACAAGAAGACAACAACGCCTGAAAGTAGCCGCTAGATGAAATAATTTTCCTTGTTGGAGCACTCAAACAACTTTTGACCACTTCAGTTCTCTTTCCGTAACAAGTACCAGGTACCAGGTATTTGAAATAGCACTTAGAAATCTGTTAGGGATTTTTATAAGGAAGTGCGGCTTAACATGTGTCAGTATGTTTTGTCACAAGGCTGTTGGGAAGAAAATCCCTATATGTGGTATTGATGATGTAGTGGCATAACTACAGTATATGGTATATACATGCACTGAAACCTGTACGTGAATTTGTTCCTGCCAAATACATATTTGATCTCACACCAATTGTAGAACATCCAGATTTGATATTTTTTCTGTATTACTTCTTACATTCATACCTGTTTCTCAGCAAAAATGGAATAAACATGGTTTGAGTCTCTTCAGTGGTAATATTTAGTCACCTTTCACTATAACTTAGGACTTCTGTGCCTCATTTTGTTAGAATACCGTGTTGAATAGCTCAGAATTTTGCTTGCTCCTACTTATGATAAATTCGTTAGGTGTGGAATACTTTCATGCCTGAACCTTAGTCCAGTTCATTGAGTGACATGCAGTCTGAGCATAAATTTTTCTGTGTGCACTGTCACACCGGAAAATGTATTGGTTTTACGTGGCCTGTATTTTGGTAGCAGTGGGGGGCCACAGAGGTGGCTCCTGTGAGAAGCTGCTGGAAGCTCCCACTGTGTCTGGCAGAGCCAATCCGTGAGGGTTCTGAAGATGGACATGCTGCTGGCCAAAGCTGGGCCAATTGGAGATGATGGTTACACCTCTGTGATAACATATTTAAGAAGAAAATGATAAAAAAAGGTAGGGGCACAGTTTTTTTTTTTAGCCAGATGATGCCTGTATAACTTAGATCAAAGTTACAAAGTGCTTATATAGCTTGAGTTATACCAATATAACCTCATATCAATATAACCTAAATAATGACTTTTTATATATCTATATAACCTGATACCTGTAGAACCTGAATCATAGTTTTCTATACCTATAGAACCTGATACAAATAACTTTTCATACAATATAATGGCTAGTATATGGTTAATGAGTTGCCTAATGGTGAATAGACAAAAAAAAAAGAAGAAAGAACTCACTAGGTGGATAGCTTTAGAGTTAGATAAGTATTGCTAATGAAAAATTGGCAAGTGCAAAGCCAGTTAGCCACAAAACAAAGAATTTAGGCCAGTTAAGACCAGACAGACCAAGGAACACTGTAACTGTGCATGCTCCAAAGACAAAGTTGAAAAGTTCAGAAGAAGACCTTGGAAGCCTTCATCAAAGAGCCCTGATGAGCCCCAAGATGGGGAGATGCAAGCACAGTGCAAAATAACTATTTACAACCATGAGATCATGCTATGTAAATTGGTTCCAGTGCATATATGATGATGTTGTAGTGACATAGTATAGTAGATAAATACACCACAGCACTTGACAAAGGTGGGTGAGTTAGGCAGAGATATCCCCTTCATGACCAGTGCTGCAATAAACAAATACCTGCTCTATAGACATCAGTCTGTGGGGATTTATTTCCAGCCTATCTTTCAGGCATCATTTTCATCTCTCAGTATTCAGTTTATTTATCAGCAGACCTACAGTTTGTTTGTAAAGAAAAATCTCTCTCATTACATTTATCAATCAGTGGAATCCTTCTCATTGTTTCTTTTACTTCTAAGTGTCTACCTTTATTTACCAGCAGATCCACTATTTGTTTGTAAAGGCAAGTCCCTCCTTCCTTTCAAAATCATTACACATCTATGCATTTTTTTTTTTTACTTCATTCACCGTACTCCTTGGCCCTCCCCAACCTCCCTCTGGTTTTGCTTATGACAAGACTAAGACCCGTATTTACTAGATGCTAACAAAGGAGGAGGAACTGAATATTTAAGTAAACTCTTCCATTCCTGCTTACTTAAATAATGATGAGTCAATGCTTGTCTGTCCCTCCTATAAATAAAAACACTTTCTTAAAAAATATATTCTTTTCATTTCAACTACTGCACTAGATCAGGTTTGTTGTAATGAGTTCCCTGAATTAGCAATTAATGGAAGTTGAGAATGTTTGACTTGTCAAGGATGGGATCTCCACCTTCTGGAACCCACAGATAAAACTCCAGTCTAATTATGAACAAAGTAAATATTCTTGCATAGCTGACAAGCTGCCCATCTGCATTTGAAGAATTGATCCACAAGGGAGTAACACAAAAAAGAAAGCTCTAACCTTATTTATTTACCAGTAGTATGACCCTCTGTTCTCTTTTAATTCTTGATTCTACTTTGGTTTTGAGAGAACAAATATTGGTTGTTTATTTTTAAAATACCAGTACAAGCAGACTAAAACAACTAAACATTGGCTGTTTAGTTAAGCTCTGCAAACTCTTCCATATATACCAAATCTTATTTAGAAGATGACAGTAATTAAAAGCAGAGTCAAAGGACTGAAGCAATGGAAATGGTCAACCCATTAAGGTCGGACTGTGAAAAGTCTTTCAGAAGGTGTTGACATTTCCATTTATATTCCATTTATATTATTTAATTTAAGATGTTTCAAACAAGTCAATAACCATCCTATAATGACAAAGTAACAATACTGACTTAAGTTCTCCCTTCCTCCTGCCTTTTATTGTGCATCAGCCGACAAGGACCAGAAGAACTTCCCTTAAACTGGATGAGTCAGTGCAGCGTTAGTTGGCAATATTGCTTTTGACTAGCTCATAAAAGTTACCTTCATATACATAGTTACATATTGTGATAAACATATATTACAGTTTTGGCTTTTACAAATATTGAAGTGGATGCTCTGTGTTGTGCATTATAATGAAATGTTAATGTTTCCAGAAGTAGCTACAGTTGTGAAATAATAACTAATGCTTTTATTTTTGTAGCTAACTGGCAATAATTAAAATAACTCAGACATATTTTTGAAGTAGCTGATGTTGATTTAGAGTACTTGTGGTTAACTTGCAATAACTGAAATAACTAAACTGTCTGCATGGTCAGACAACATTTGAGGAGTGGGTGTAATGAGGACCCCTGCTCCTGACACTTCGACTGTCAACAAATGTCACCTGCTGAAACCACAGAGCAGGGGCTGTTGTGTGGGGGTGACACATGACCCTCAAAACCACAACCAAGATTACTGCACATGCTCTTAAAAGGTGGATTAGAGGAGGGGCCATGCTAAAAGGTTCCTGGAATATGTAAACTAGTTTGAAGAAATCTTTAAATATGTATAATCATTGATGAGTATGTATTTGACCAATGCAATAGAAAGGGTATATAAGATGGGATGTTGTAGTTAGCTGGGGTACCTCTGGCTATGCACCCAGTGCTGTTACTTTTGTTTTACTGATTTTGTCCCCTATTGTCCTTTACTGCATTTGTAAAATTTCAGCTGAGGAGTGGCCGTAATTTCTCACACAAATCATAACTCCAGTCCATTTGGGATATTTCAAATACAGTTCATTAGTCATAATTTGTAATTTCTTAAGGAAAAGCTTGTGTGACAATATCAGAGCTTCAAGCTACCTAACACTAGCTTTTCCTGTGCTAGGACCCTTTATCCCTTAATCTATTTCTTGCCCTACAGAAATAGCTCACTTATGCATTCAGACTCTTTGAACACAGAGTTCAGACAATGGAGAGCAGGGGGAAAAGCACAGCAAGATTTATGCAGTGAAATTAAATTGGTAGTCCAGAAATGACCCCTTGTACGCTACTTATATAGTTGTATGCCTGAACTACTTCATGCACAAGATCAGCTCATTTTATGACACAAAATAACTTTAGTCTCTTGAAGTTGAGTGCCTGGCATAATGGCAGCCAAGTACTCAGTTAGGACACCCAAATGGTACAGATAAATAACTGTAGTGTTAAACCCCATTCCTTAATTTTTTTTCTGTAAAAAAGACATATTTTTTTACCTAAATCACAGCAAGCCAAATGCTATCTTGACACAAATGTTTAGAAATTATTTCTCATTTTTTGCATTACTTGAGGAAAAACAAAACTGGTTGATCCAGTTCCTGTAAACCTATTTTAAAATGCCTCTGCTTGAACACTTAAATTCAAACGTTTGGAAATAGGTGATGAACTCCCTGCTGTTCAGGAATATTTTACAGCATTACAGGCAAATAAATGTGTCTTGAACTTCTCAGGAGGCATCAGAGGCAGGGAAGCACTGGTTTATAACTCTTCCTTTGTTGCACTGGAGGAAACTCGGTAACCCAAAGAGAAGACAGCTGAAAGGTTTTGCCCACAACCCCTTAATTATAGTAGCAAGAGTTAACCAGTGTTATGGCCTTAGATTCTGGTGGGAATTACAGATTCTCAGCAGTGTGGGTAAAGCAGCTGTGCCTTTCCTAAAGCTGGAGATCTAAGAATTAAAACACGTAAAATTATAGCACATTTCTACTAACTTACATTGCACAGGGCAGCAAACACTTTTTGGCAAAGAAAGAAACCTAGTCTCTGTCGCTAAGCTTACAGTGCCGTGCGTCCATCATCACACGGTTATCCTTTCTGCCTCTTGGCTGTATGCATCCTTTCACAGGGAGGGAAAAGAAGTCCCTCAAAAACTAAATTGAAATAATTAATGTACACAGGCAGGCAGCTTACACAAAGAAGCAGGAAATTCCTGTAGGTTCTCCCCTTCTGAAACTGTTTTCAAAGTCATTCTTGGTGTCAACTTTACCCGGTTTTCAGTCTCAAGTTACTCGGGTACTATCAGCTTACTTTAGCGGCAGACTGCTGGGAAGTTTGCTTTTCTTCTGCACAAAAGCAGCACACCCTCCGAAGCAGACTGTTTTGCAAGTTACTAGTTACGTTGTTATTGGATCCATACCACTCAGTGATCCAAAAACCCTCCCACCAGGGTAGGGAAGGCTAAATTTGTCCAGCTGGAGACAGAGCTTTCCGCAGCGGCGCTCTGATTTGTCGTCCTGGCCACGGAGGGGGCACGTTGTGGTCAGCTCTAGAGCCCGGTAACAAAAGGCGAAGCGAAGAGGGAAGGGGCTTGCAGAGCGGTGAGCCGGTGGCGGCCAGGGGAGCTCAGAAGGGCCGGGGAAGCCCGCAGCAGCCGGGCAGAGCTCATGACTTGCCGATAGCGGGTGAGGAGCGGACGGGACAGAGGCGCGGGGCCGTGCTGGAGGCGGGCAGCGGCCGGGAGCGCCCCATGGGCGGCCGGGCGAGCCTGGCGAGCGGCGGGAGGAAGCCGCATCCCCCGCCCCGCGGCCGCGCGGCGCAGGAAGAGGGAAGAGCCGTGACAATGATCCAGGTACGCGGGCGCGGACTGGGGGCGGCGCGGAGTTCTGGGGCGCCGGGGCCGCGGGCACTCGCTGCCGGGCTGCGCTCCCTCCGCTCCTCCGCTCGGGCGGCGCGGGCTCCTTGGGCAGCGGCAGAGGCAGCCCCTCCTATCTCCGCGGCGGCGAGGACAGCCGAGGCGCGGGTTTGCGGAGCGGCGCCTCACTGCCTGCTAAAGTCCTGCTGGGGCCTTCCCGGCGCCCAGTTTGAGCCTGGCGGAGCCCAGAGCTCGCTCGGCTCCGGACCGCGTACGCGGAGCTTCGCGGCTGTCGCCGCTCCGGTGGCGGGCGCTGAGCCCGCGGAGCTGGAACAGCAGCGTGCTGCTTAACTTAGACACTGACCGCAGCTGTGTTCGCCTGCCTAGTCCTGGAAATGTTCCTGGTTGCCTTTTAATATGAATCTAAAGCTCTTTTGGGGGGGCTTTGTCTCTTTTTTGTTGTCCAAAAATGAGAATGGGTTGGCAGTCCTGAAGTAAGCATACTGGCTTTTAATGGGTATGAAAGTCTGATCAACATTAAATAATTCCGTTTTTAAGTGATGGATTCCCTTTGATTTTATGACAATGGACAAAAACAGAGAAACTGACAAAACAGCAGATTCAGGGCACAACCGCAAATAGGAATTTACAAGAAATCTGTAGAGCATTAGCTGAAAGTCTCACGCCACTCAACTCATTCCAGAGGCTCATTCAATCATCTCTGGTTTTGGTTTGCTAAGCAGAGTTCTGGACCTTTGAAGTTTCATGCACCTCCTTCTGGGTTACTTCTGAAAGCTTGATTCAACAACAGACTTAATTTTAAGCACATGTTTAAATGTTCTTGCTGACTTGGTTTCAGCTTAGCAGTCTTTCTCTTCTTCTGCATACTTAAGGAAGCAACCTCTTTCATTTCAAATTCTTTCTAAAACCACCCAATTTCTATTGTACAGTTTTAGGGATAGTTTCCCAGAAATTCATGGAAATATACCACACAGGTATTAAACAATCTTTACTGGTTTCAAGCTTCCTGTGACCATCTCATGTGTGCACTCTATCTGTGAAAATATCTCCATCACTCTTGTGTCTAACATTTCAACCAAGTAGCTTCAAATAGCCATTTTATTATAAAAAATTGCCAAGGAAATTGCTGAGTGTATGTGTTTCTGCCAGAGTTGCTTTCCTCTGAGACTACTCATGATAGACAAGTGAGTCCTTTAAAGGGCTGAATTTTTGCCATCTCTCAGAATTGGAAGAACGAGTGTGATTCTATTTGAAAGCATATGCTATGATCTCCAGTGATCCCTCAATAAGCATCAGCCTGTGACTTTAGGAATAATATTAAATCTGAAAATTATAATGTTACATTTGAAAGAAAAATTAATGCAGTAAACTTTTTTTTTCAGGTGATGCCTTAAGTTTTAGCTTTCATATTTTCCAGATTCTGTACTGCATTAGTATATAACTCTGAACTTCATACAAAGTGTCAGCAAGCTCTCCACATTTTAGTTAGGCAAAACAATCTTTTTCCAGCCTGAGGACCAAGGACACCATTGCAGTTTCAGGCCTAAAAAGTTTAAGCTACAGCAAGTTGAGGAGAGCAATCTGTGAGGATGGGATTTCATAACCTGAAGCTGTAATTGGACAATTAACCCCAGTATGTAAATGGACCAAAAGTTATAACAGTGTGAAAACTCAGGACCCACCGTCCATCTTGGGTGGAGCCATGGCTGGGTTCTTGGACTGCCCAAGCTGTATCCTTTGAAAGGCTTTTAATAAATACCTGCTTTATTCCTTTAACACTGTCTAGCCTCTGCTCTAGGTAGCCTCTCAAGGCATCACAGGGATTGTTAAACATTTGCTTTCAAGTAAGTCTTAGCTCCAGGACTATGAGTCTGATTTTAGAATCTTAATTAAAGTAGAGAGAAGACTACTCTTCATGTCATGTGCAGCAACTCAGTTGGCGCCAGGGGCCCAATTTTGTTGGATGGTCTTGATACACATTGAGAGAAGGCACCTCTCTATGTGACTTTGGGAGCAAATATCTTGTTCTCTTCTTCATGCCAGACCTTACGTTACTAGAATTTAGGGATGGGTAACCATGTCACAATGCTGCAGTACCTATTCACCATTTTTGCCCCACTGTACTTTGGGGCAGTTTTGCCCCATTGTACTTAGCTGCTTTTCTTTGTGGATGCCTGGGGATGCTGAGTCTGCTCAGATCTGCTCAGATGGCTCTCCAAGTAATGATGTTACTACTTTTAAGCTAGATTGTGCTTTCATGTTTATTCTTGATTCTTCCTTTCCTTTTTTATGATATTCTGAAGGGTCAAGTGAACCTAGCTGCAAGAGAACAAACTGAATTACAAGTCCAGGAGAACTGTTTTTATATGACATTTAAAAGCACAGGCGGAAGTAACATCAAACCAGAAGATAACAAAATCTCATGATTTCCTTACCACTGGTCTATAGGGATGTAGCAGGGGCTAGCTGGGGTTAAGCTGAACTTCACCACCCTCATACAAAGTTTACATGAAATGGATTGTCTGCATTCTTCTCTTATTACATTTTATTATAAATCAAGGGTTTCTTCTTTGAAAGAACCAATTGCATTTCATCAGTTTTAAATTAGCCCGAGTGATAGGGAAAGCAGAGCTAGTAATTCTCAAAATATTAGTTATAAAATGAGTTCAAATGGTGGAACAGTCTAAAAAGCTGGCATAGACTCCAATTTAAGCTGCTATTATAGAATAGAAAACATGAGGGCAGGACGTATTAATATCAGTGGCTTTACCTCTGGAACATAAAAAAGGAGGCAACAAGCAATAACTTAAAAATTAGCTTTCTAAATTCCTCTTGATCTTTCTTTTTCAGCAGGAAGATATATGATTATACAATAGGCCTCTGAATTTCTATCACTGGCTGTTTGCAATATTTGTAACATTAGACTTTCTGCCTCAGAATATCCCAAAAGGCCTTAACATATATTTGAAGGGAAAATACCATGATTTTGACTCTAGGAAAGTGTTCTAAAGACTTAGGAGATTGTTTTGGTTTATGTTTTCAAGGGGAGTGGTAGATTTTTCCAGTATGATTACATTAGACAAGTATTTTTCTATGGGAATCAATGGAATTAACTTAAATTTGCCGAAATGCCAGAGGTTTGCAGTTATGATATTTTGTTAGGCCTCATCCTCGGGTGTTTTATCAGCTTTCTGTGAAAGGCTGCTGTGACACTGACTATTGAATTCCCTTTTCTGTCTGAAATGGAGTCAGGATTGAATGCAAGGACCAGGTCTGGCTCAGTTTCTGTTGGTAATTCTTCCTGAGCATATCCCAATGTTACCTGAAAACTCATTGTCTTAATCTTTACTTTTTAAGCACCTCTTTAAATTGTAATTTCTTTGGGTGTAATATTGTAAGGGAGGTCAAACTCCCTGAACAACCTTTTGTGAGGTAAGACTTTTTTGAGGAGCAATTTTTGTAATGTTCTTGGTTTGTTTTATTTTTTCTTTCCCTTGGAAGTTTGCTGTGGAAGACAGGAAATTGTTCACATATGATTTCTGATCATTTCAGTTCAATGTCTCGTGTTTTTACAGCTCATAACATTTTATGATAATAAACACCTGTGTTTCGTAATGCAGAAAGAAGAAAATGGTGTATCAGTCCTGATGTCTTACATCGGCAAAAAAACAGAGTGAGAACTGAAGTGCAAAGTAAAGCAAATAAAGTAACTTTGATAAAGTTGCTTAGCAAATATATAAAATACCTTAGGTTTTCTGATCCTCATTGTTATGCTTTTCCACTGAAGCACATTATTTTTAAAGTAATGAGTTATCACTTGTGCAAAGCAAGAGAAAGGAGAATCCAAATGTATCTCTAGTGTTTTCCCTTGTACAGTAGGCTTCTGTATTGGAACTTAGTATCTCTGACTGTAAGAAAACGTGCATATTTGGATACTGTGCATCAGAGCACAGTCACCAATATTACACAGTCCATCATCTCCCTGTGGGAATATTCTGATTTCTGCTACGGATAATGTATTTGTACATAAAGAAAGAACAGGAAGAAAAGTAGTTCTTCCAGGAAAAAATACAATAGAGGCTTTATGGATTGAATAACAAGCAAATAGCTGCTTTGGCTCAAAATGTTCACAGGTCCATAAGTCTTTAGCAGCATTTCATGGTATGGTGTTTTGCAACAGAAAGGTCTGAATAAAAAAGCAAGAATCCACAATAATATTTTTTTTTTTTTGCTGGTGCTAACTCATCTTTGCAGATTGCAGGCCAAAATGACAATTGTAGAAGACTGAGCAGTGGGGTCATTATTAGTCATATACTATTCAGGATGTTGATGAATCCTGTGGGCCAACCACCATTTTGTTATTAAATGTGTTCTTTCACCTAATGAATACATTCTGGAGGAAAGTGGCATAAGTTTTATTATTTTATGTAGACAGAAAATGCCTTAGACTCTATATCTTGCTTCCTCTCCATTATTTTTATTTAACAAGGCAGGTTAATTCATGTAATGGTGTCCCTGTTGCTAATGTTATTGAGTACATGACAATCTTGGGGAAAATGGAAGTTCAACTAAAGCAGATTACAAAGCAGTATGTAACTGGACTTCTTTTCCAGGTCCTCAGCACAATGCATGGTGCCTTAAATGCAAGTTGTCTATCATCTTTTTAATGACCAAGGAGGGGAAAAAGCTTTTTAAAACCTCAAAAAATTTTAGCTGCTTTCTGTCGAGTTTCCAAGTGATCTCAGATGGGTGAAGTACAATGAAATGTGATGGCTGTTACTTGAAAGAATTACATATATCTTCAGTATCCTGCCTTCTGTCTGACAGCTACAATATGTCCTGTGGACAATAGGCTGGATAGTTTTCAGTCATTATAATCCACTTTTATAATGGTTTTCAGCAAGAGGGAAACATTTTATTTTAGGAAAATAAATGCAGCCTCAAAACTTAAAAAAAAAACCATCTTAGAGGAACTGATAAGTGAAGAAGGATTTAAAACACTTTCTTTCCAGAAGAATATTAAATGAACAGTAGTGTCTTAGGTTACAATGTAAGATGTAATCACAAGTATGTATTCTATCACCATCTGTTGGAACCAGGTGGGCCAGTGTTCTTTATCTCTTCCATGCCCCTTTTCTCATAACTCTGGGGAGGATATCCTCTGTTAATGGGCCAGTTGTTAAAACTGGAGGAGGGGAGGAAGGGGCAGTGTTCTTTATCTTTTCCACGACCCATCCTTCCTCCAGGGGAGTATCTTCTGTTAATGGGTCATCAAGTCTCACTGCGCAACTGATGAAATTGCATCCTGGCATTGTGAGATGCTCCACCCAGGGGGAGGAGCCAAGCATTCCTACCTGGATATAATCTGAGGTTTGAGACTCCACAAGCTGCCTTATCCACTGAATTCCCAGAGGACAAGAGCTCCATAACCACCACTGGACCTTCAGAGGAAGATCAAACCCTTTTACAGCATCACTGCTTCAAGAGAACCACACCTGTCACTCCAACAGGACTGCAGCCACCATTTAATTGGACTGCTATCAACACTCTGACCAACAGGGTATCAGGATGTATTGTCACTCTGTCAGTGTTTCTGTATTATTGCATTTATTTGAATTTTCCTATTAAATTGTATTTCTGACTTGGGATCTCCCACTGGTTTGTTTTCAAACTAGCACAAGTAGGAAAAAGAAAGTATCCCAAATGGCTGGGTTACTTCTCACAAGAAACATTTGGTAAGATGAACAACTTTCCTATGAAGCCTACAATAGAAAACAATATTTTTTGTTTTAGAGTTGTGGTTTACTTTGAGCATTGCTGTTGCTCTATCATTCCTGAATCTTTTCTTTCCACAGACTTTACTTCTGCACAATAAATTATATTATTCTAAGAAGTGATTCATTGTTGGTTCTATTTTTTTTTTTTAAGTCTAAATACGGGTATTTCCTGAATCTTTGATGGTCGTTGGTTATCCAGAAAACTGATAGAATAAAAGTCTTGGAAAACAGTGAGGGAGAAATGGATGTGTGGAATCCAAGAATATAAGTATGTACGATCTGCTTCAAATCTATCTGCTTAAAAGCAAGGAGATTAGTTTTGGGCACCCCACCATTCTATAAAGTTGTTTCTTTGAATCAATGGCTCAGAATGCAGATAGTTCACTCATACACAGTGTTTAATAATCTAAACCAATGAATAAATTATCATAATTGTTATTAAAAACATGTGAGGTTCTGTGATACGTGGGATGAGAGCCCTTTTCCAATCTCTCCTTTATTTTAGCTGGTCTTTCCTCCTGATCTTAAGGTTGATGCTAATCCCTTCAAATACAGAGAGAGTACCCTGCTAATTGAGCAACACTGGTGCATGAGCAGTCTTGGCTTCTTTCTTTAAAAAATAAAATGTTCATGGCATTTCCCTTCCTCCTTTACTCAGCTCTACTTGTGCAAAAGGTAATAAAGAACCTGCCATGATTGGATGTTTACTTAGATCCAGCAGTGCAGGGTTCTTAATTCAATAAAACATTTGAACATTAAACAATTTCTTAAGCCTGTTGCTATACAATAAAACACAGGCTCATGTGATCTTGACATCTCTAGAAACTGAAAATTAATTTTAAAGATAACTTAGGATGAATTAAATTTAGGACTGTTCAATCCCCTACTGAAATATCTATGATGCTGGTCATGATAAATTTCTCCTTTCTACCCAAACATAACAACACTTATTATGCTCTCTCTTCCTCCAAAGAACTACCTACTTGATATTTCCTTTTGCTTTGTTGTACCCTCTCAGATAGGCTCACAAAACCAGCTTTCTTGTCCACTGCCTTTCTTTTTCCCCTAATATGTATACATAGATCCCATGATTTTGCTAACTCTGCCTGTAACAAACCTTATGAGTTCGCTTTATCTGTGCTTTAACTATCAGTCAGTACTGCTTTCTGCACTAAAGGATTCCTGGCTTTTAGAAAATTATTTTTTATTAAGAGTTCTTTGCAATTAAAGCAAAATGCCTGCTCCTTGTGGATCTTCCTTTCTTCAGTTACCCCTAATAATGTAAATGTGAAATGTTTTAGAGAGTTAACTGCCACTATGGTTTATCAGAGCTGTTTAAAATCCAGGGAGAAAAAGTTGAATAATGCCAGAGCTAATTAAATTTAGTTAACTGAAGTGAATAGGTAGTCTCATTCATTCCTAGCCTGTTTCATTTCCTAGCATATACATAAAACTAAGAAAAGAAATTGTTATGGTGATAGGGTAAAGTGAAGTTCATCTCAAAGCCTTTGAGATTTCTACTTATTCTTAGCCAAACAGTACATTTTCTTGTAAGGACTCCTTCAGACCTCAGGAGTTTGCTATGACAAGGATGACCACCTTAAATCATGATGATGAGGACGTGGTTGTCTGGTATGTCTGACCTGGCTTCTGAAAGCAGAGTTCATTGCCAAACACTGCGTGATGATCGGCTTTGACCGTGACTTGCTCCCTGAGAATGCTGCTGTTAATCCATGTACTCGTCATGCTGCTGTACTTGGTTTGCAGATTTTCCCATTGACCCTCACGCAGCTGGTCCCCTTTCTGAGGAAGGGTTAATACTTATTTGACACCGCTTTTCTGGATTCCAACTTCAGCCATCTGGTAATATAAGGAGAGGTGTTTATATAAAATTGATCTTGAGATAACTTTGTCTTTTCTAAACCACTTTTCAATCCTGTGGTCTTTAAGAAAGGTACTTATGTTCTAGATTCTTTTCAAAGTCACCAAAGCTAGGATTTCTCTGTGATTTCTTGGGCACTGAGGTTATAATAGTAATCTTAATTGTAGCTTTACTGCCTGTATATGAATATAAGCAATTTCAGTAGCAAGTATGTTTTGAAAAAAAATTAATGCATATGATTTCACAAAATGTAGCACATAATATATATGTGAGAGTACACGTATGAATGTATTTGCACTGGCTGTTATTCATATCTCAAGTTACTTGGGAACCCCAGAATGTATTTTAACACATGGTTAAACTGGCAATGTATGAATTTTAAACAATGCAGCATTAAGCATTACATCTTGATGATGGTGAACCTAGGGCATGCCACAGAGCTGCTCCTTTCCTTAGGTCATGTCCTGGTTTAGGGCAAATTTGAAAGGAAACTTCCAAAGGGGTCCCTCTGGAAAGCAAATTCAAGCATCCCCTCCCCCAACTGGTTTGGGAAAAGTTTTCCTTGGAGAAAAGTGGGAAAACCAGTTCATTTAACGAGCAAAGTATTCACAAGCATAAAAACCCCGAATAATATTAAACAATAAAACCTCTTGATGCTCTGAAAAGATGACAAACTCAGAAAGTCCTTGTCATGGGTGCAGCTCGGCTCGCTCAGTCTCTATCAGTCGCTCCTGCTGGAAAATGCCGCGTCCCGGCCCCGGTGGGACACAGGTGTGAGCTCCTGGTGTTCTGTGTTTTCAGTCCAGAGCAGGGCTGATCAGTTCCCAAGAAAAAGAAGGGCCACAGTCTGGGGAACTTCTCTGCCTCAGCTAACTACAAAAACTAACTAAAAGCAAAGGAGAGCTCTCTCCCCTGTCCGTGCTGCAGACAGCACAGTCCGTGAGAAGGAATGCGGGGGAGCGAGTGCAGTCTCTGCAAACAAACTCCGCGCTTCTTCTCCCCCACTTCGCTCTCAGAACCAGTCTTAAAGGTGCAGAACTTAATATCCAGCATAAACAGAACAGACAGCTGGGGATACAAGCATCATAAAGTCACGCTGGGAGAGGCCATGATGTTTAAGAGTTCAATTATGCCGTTAGATATGCTGCCTTACACACACACTGAAGTCAGTGACTTTTTCAGGAGTTGTCACATATAGAGCAAGATGCATCTTTCTGGTTCCTCTATGGATTTCGGGATGAGGGCTGATCATGACTGGCTGTGGGACAACTAATAACAATGTATTAAAGTGATAATTCAAGTTCTCACAGCTAGTTGGCTTTGGCTCTTTGATATGTTCTGCCCTTGAGAAGATTGTCATTTACAAACCTTCTCAGCTCTAACCTACCTCAAATGTGTCTAGCACTGTGGAGGGATTAACCCTCTATTCCATGTCTGGCAGGAATGTGGAACACAACAGATGGAAAATGGACTGCTGCTTATGGATCTTCACTGTTACCAATATTTGTCAAGTGGTTTGACTGTTCCACCAGGGCACCAAGCAGGTAGTTGTATGTGACACTGAGGGACAAAAGAAGTGGAGTGAAGCATGACAATATGTGGAAATATTACATATTGTTTCCTTTCTGTTAATGAAAAGCTGCCAGTGATGAATCAGAGCTTGATGTCATAAGGCACTTATTTATAAAGAACAATTGAAAGGGGCACAAAGAGAATACACTGTTCAGCATCTTGTTTCTGTTGCTCTCAGTTCTCTATCAACACTAATGAAGAGTCTCCTCCTAATGCTTTTTTTTTTTTTTGTCAGCTATCCAAGCAATCAGAGCCAAAGAATACTTTTTTTTTTTTAAGTAATAGGCTCTTAGAAATTAATGTAAGTTTTGGCCTGGAAAGAGCAAAAGATTTTCAATATGTTTTAAAAGCAAATGTCAAACATAAACTTTTTCATGTCTGTATAAGCCCAACAGGCATGTAATGCCTGCTCCCTGCCAAATCTGGTATTAACTGTGGCTATCACTTAGAGGAAAATTAAAACCATTTGAGTTTTTGTCCTTAAAGGCTCCCCATAAAACTTAAGAAGGTTCTTTGTAGATTTATTGCAATATCAGTTCATGGGTTTTCAGTGCATGCACATATTCAGTATGGCATTTCAACGATGCTGATCATGTTGTGATCTTAATGCAGTGGTCCAAGGGCATCAATTTAAGCATAAACACAGTGGCACCAGAACAAAGATATGGTGGGGGTGTGTGCCAGTATGCATGTGTGAGATAAAAAGATCTTACAGAAGGAGAGTGAGTTCAACCTGGGGATTTTGACTGGTGTTTCACACAGCTGTAATTTTGGTGGGCAGTTAAACAAAGGGGAGTATTTTTATCCTGTCTTTAAGGTATTTGAAGCAGCTTTTTCTTGCCTTTGTGCTTGAGCAGTGGAAAGTGCTACTTTGTGCATGAGTGTTTTTGATGGGCACTGTAGAAGAACTGTAGAACTATATCAGCTGTCAGTGCCATGACACCAGCAGTACTAACTTGAGGGGTGCTGAAGTCATGCAGAGGGAAGTTTGGCGGATAATCTGTTGCCCTGAGGTTTCCTGGTTGTAGCTTTCTTATGTAGAAGGAAGCTGAGGTTTGCAGTTATTTTGACACAAATGTATATATTTTGTTAACTGCTTATGTGACATTTGACCTGTAATTTTTCACTGAGTCTGTCCTAATTTATTTCCCAATGACTTTGGATAGCTTTAGTTACATGAAGTGTATCTCCCCACCTGGGAAAAGAAGAGACTGTGTTGGCTCAAACTGAACAAACCTTGCAGGACTTTAGGGTTCCTAGGTTATGATATTTTAAAGCCAGTGATCTGAAGGAAAAAGTTGTAGTGTTCCTCACTGTGGAATCATGTTAGACCAGTATGGGGATGGCTTTTCTTTCCTCAGCCCTCAATTGCAAAGAATTACTATTTAGGAATGCATTTACATATCTAACAAGACTTCAGATGTGAGAGTCTGGACAAAAGCAACACTGACAGAACCCTCCAACAGTGATGGGGTAACCTCTGTGTCACCAAATCATGACACTTTACTGTTTTCCCTGAAGAAAAGGGAGCATGGTTTTAATGCATCAGCTGGGATCAATGAATGCTCTGAACATCCATAAAAAGAGAAATGGAAGAATACTGAAAGCAGAAGAATATTTGCCTTACTTGTGTTACTGCTCCCTTGCAATCCATCATGAAAGGACGTCAATGCTAAATATTCATTAAAACATAGAACTAACTGACAGAATCAAGTGCTTGGTTTCATTGTGCATGGCCCCCATCTTGAAAGGCAGAGGGTTTTGTATAAGTGTGGAAGCTGAGCCGTAGGCAGCTCTGACTGACATTCTGGCAATGCTTGTCTCCTCTTGGGTTCTGCAGCCATATTGAAGTTGTCACCCTTACAATATTGGAACATTTTTCAAAAAGTTAGCAAACCTGGACAGGTTTCAGCAATGTTGGAGGGCAGTAGATGGAAAAATTAATTGTGTGACACTCATCAGAGAACTTTCAGTTTAAATTGTTTTAAAGTCTTTCTAATTCCAGCTCAGACAGTTAGCTGCAATGCCTTTTCTTACATCATTTAAAATTTTAATCTTAACTTTTTGCTGAAATATAGTGAGAATGAGAAAAAAAGGATGAGAATGATGAACCTTGCTACAGATTTGTGCACTTGAAAATGGTAGCTGTTATCAATATTGTGAATTTAATGGTTTTCTTATAAATATCCATATCCTGTGTTGCTTCTACATACTGTAGAATTTTATGTATTACCATTTGTTACAAAAATTAAAAGCACAGAATAAACAAATAGCAGCAATCCTTGTTAACACTGCAGTTGCGTTTCAGTCCTATCTTCAGTGTTTTGATCATTTGCACCATAATTTTTTAAAGCTGAAGATCTAATTAATTGAATTATTGTCTTCAATACTTTTGTGTCTCAGATCTGACTGCAAACTGAAACTGGATTCTACCTGTCAAACACTGACAGGACAAATATAAAAAGTGCATTTTCAGTCTATGTTTACTGAGAAGGAAGATTTAACTTGGGAGTTTGTGGTATGAAGTTGGGATACACACTTGAATATGCATTAGTTCACAGGGATTTGACACAGATGAATGGACCACTGGCTGATGGATTCTTGAAAATTCTCTGAACCTACATTTTTGGCTAATAGTATGTGGAGAAATCATGTCTCTTCCTGTAAGTCAGAAAAAAAAATTGGCACAAGGCATTCCTCCTCTAAAATCCTGTTGGCAGTTTGGGCCATTATACAAAAATTGGGAGCCAGGATTAGAGAGGAAACCTTGCCAAGAAATCCTAAAAATTGAAAGCCGAAAAATATTACTGGTGCCACTTGGAAGACCTACACTCCTAATGACCTTCATAATTGTGCCTTTAAAGTCTGTGAAAATCACACTGCATTCAAGGCATTCTTCTGAAAGTACTTACAGATTTTAAAAACGGCCTTGCAATCATTGAACTGTCGATCATTTTCCTCTGACTGTCCCTGGTATATAAAGTAAAATGTGGAAATTATAGTACATGGTGGTTTTTCACCCCATTCCACCCCTTATTCTGCCTTTTTAGTTGAGGGAATAGTTGGATTCTATAATGCAAAGGAATTTACAGTTAAATTTCAGTTGATCCAAACATTAATACTAAAAGCTGCAGCCCATGGCTTGGACAGGAGCACTCTTTGCTGGGTTAAGAACTGGCTGAATGGTCAGGCCCAGAGAGTGGTGGTGAATGGTGCTGCATCCAGCTGGCAGCCAGTCACCAGTGGTGTCCCTCAGGGGTCTGTGCTGGGACCAGTCCTGCTTAATGTATTCAATTATGATCTGGATGAGGGGATTGAGTTCACAAGCAGTAAATTTGCAGATGAGACCAAGCTGGAAGCATGTGTTGATCTGTTGGAGGGTAGAAGGACTCTGCAAAGGGACCTGGACAGGCTGGATGGATGGGCAAAGTCCAATAACATGAAGTTTAACAAGCCCAAGTGCTGAGTCTTGCACTTTGGCCACAACAACCCTCTTCAGTGCTATGGGCTGGGGAGAGAGTGGCTGGACAGGGCCCAGGCAGAAAGGGACCTGGGGGTACTGACTGATGGCAAACTGAACAGGAGCCAGCAGTGTGCCCAGGGAGCCAGGAGGGCAAATGGCCCCTGGCCTGTATCAGGAATAGTGTGGCCAGCAGGAGCAGGGAGGTCATTCTTCCCCTGTATTCAGCATTGGTGAGGCTGCGCCTTGAGTGCTGTGTCCAGTTCTGGGCTCTCAGTTTAGAAAGGACATTGAGATGCTTTCAGAGGAGGGCAGCAAGGCTGGTGAGGGGCTTGGAACACAAGTCCTGTGAGGAATGACTGAGGGAGCTGGAGTTGTTTAGCCTAGGTAAATGGAGACTCAGGGGAGGCCTTATCACTCTCTACCACTCTCTCAAAGGTGGTTGTAGTCAGGTGGGGGTCAGTCTCTTCTCCCAGGCAACCACTGACAAAATGAGAAGACACAGTCTTAAGCTGCGCCAGGGGAAGTTTAGGTTAGACATCAAGAAAAAATTCTTCACTGGAAGAGTGATTGGGCACTGAATTTCCAAGGAGGTGGTGGAGTCACTGTCCCTGGGCATGTTTGAAAAAAAGAATAGGCGTGGTACTCAGTGCTGTGGTTTGGTTGATAAGGAGATGTTACGTCACAGGTTGGACATGGTGAACTCAAAGGTCTTTTCCAACATAGTTCATTCTGTGATTCTGTCATGGACAGGTTTATCACTTCTGATTTATCACGAGCACAAAGACTGTATAAATGCCCTACTTTTAGGCAACCCCAGGTTGGAAACCCCTAGCAACATTTTATGAACCTGAGACTTCTTGGTAATCACTGTGAACTTGCACTGAATCCATGAAGAGCTGGTTTAAATTTTCCTGCCTTGTCACTGCATTAATCATGAGCACTAATTACATGGCCTGAACCCAGCATTGGCCTGGGACACCAAGCCCCAGCTGACAGATAAGTGTTGCTGCATTCTGAATACTATTAGAACATAGTATTTCTGTTCTAAAAATCTAGCCCAAATTTATTTAGCAGTCTTCCCCTTCAAAATGTTCTTCTTTAAGCACCTTGAACAATGTGGAGAGAATCTGGAGTTTCCTCTGAGCAAAAACCAAATCACAATACATTTCTCCTCCATATGTGGGACATCCACAGCTGTATCTCACGGACCAAAATCAAGCAGTAACACAATGATATCTCTGGATTTAGATAAGTATGTTTGGCTGTCATTACCTTTCTTCCTCTGACATAGCACTAGAAAACAGTGCCTGCTGTTATCAGGCACTGTTCAATCTCATTCAGCTTCTCCTGGAAGTGCTGGCAGGAGCTCTTCATCACTTCTATTTCATGAAGGATACACTACACAGAAAACCAAGAAGACATTCCACTTTACCATGCTAGTTTGAGCACTTCCATGCTGAGTGCATTTAAAGCTGACAGCCTTAATGGAATGTGTCCTCCTAAGCTCACAAGATCTCTCTGAGCAGCTGCTGTGGAAATTTAGATGGCACCTCAAGGAGTTTTCTCTGGGTGCACCACTGACATTCCAGTCACTCTAAAGCATGTAGGTTTAAGTCCTGGCACTATCTGGGCCAATGAGGATGTCATTTTTGCCCTTGAAGGGGAAAAAGGCTTTGATCAAAGATCTGACAATAAATTCTGATGTAACTGCACTATTGTCAGACATACTTGAGCAGGATGAGTTGCTACAGATTAAAGATAGGTTTAATTTCTGTCCACTGGAAGTTGAAAACTGTTTCTAAAATGAGAAAAAAGGAAAGAGGAAAGAGAGGAAAGATGAATAAGGACTATGAAGAGGAAAAGCATCTTTCATGATGAGTTCTGCTGAGTGTTGCATTGATAATTTATCATCTATCACCAGTTAGAAGCCTAGAATTGGATTTATCTAGCCAAGGGCAGACATTTACCGCAACAGATATACATGCAAGTATTGCAACACAACAGTTGCTTTGATCAAGAAGTAGACATCTGTAACAGGTCAGAGGATCCATGCCATAAATGTCACAATTACTCTTCATTGTAAGAAGGTTTCTAATATAATTTGTCCTCTGCATCTACCCCAGGAGTTTTTTGAACAAGGGGAGATGAATGACCAGGAATGGAGAGGAAAAAGTATTGGCACATTTTCTATTTACTACTTTATAGCACAGGACATTGAAATAAATCCTTTAACTGGTGTCCAGCAGTGTCTGAGCTCCTAGAAACATTAAAGACTTTTTTTCTAAAGGCTTATCCTTGACTTTTCACAGCTCATTCAGGGTAGTAATACAAATAGTATCACACAAGTTATTTTGGAGACAGTACCATCTTCTTTCTGAAAGCATGCTTCCTTATCAAGCTGAAACTGCTCTGAGTGCAAGAAGGTGTTTGACATGTTCCCATCATAGCACATTTTGGTCTCTTGAAAGCCATGGAAAGATAGTACAGAAACCTACACTTCACTCCTGACCACTCTAACTGATAGAAAAAAATAGGCATGCTTGCAAAGCATAGAAATGCCCATTCTCTTTGGATTCCCATTGATGCCTAGAGAGGCTTATCTGGAACAGAGACTAGACAGTTAAAATCACGTCCTTTGATGATCTCTTCATGTTTGTGTGTTTGAATATATCCCTCAGACCCAACAAGGCCTGAAATATGATGAAGCCCTCCCTACTAGGAGATCAGTTTCAGCTAGAGGGCAAAAGATGCTACCCATTCATTTGAGAATTCTCATTTTCAATCTCCATTTCAATGCAACTGCTATACCAGGCACAATCCTGATGTGTATGACCCTGGGATAAACCATCCCATAAATTAAAATAAATTTAAAAAGTAAATTTAAAAAGTAAATTAAATTAAAAGTAAATTAAAAAATCTAGCCCCAAAAGTCATGAGATTGGACCAGAAAAGACTAATTAGAGACCAGCAGTAGTCTGATAGGGCCTTCTCCACTGCAGTGGAGGTGAGGTCTCCTAAGTGTGTTTGCCATGTGCAGCACAACTGGTGCTCTTAATCATACAGTCATGGAATTATAGAGTTGTTTAGTTTGCAAAAGACCTTTAAGAGCATCAAGTCCAACCATTAACCTAGCACTGACAATTCCACTGCAAAATAATGTCCCCAAGTGCCACATCTACACAACTTTTAAATATCATTAGGGACAGTGAGTCAACACTCAGACTAATTGCCCATTTGTCACCCATAACAAATTTTAAATCTTGATCCTCAGACAATTTTCTTGCTCTTAGATGGGAGTGTATTGGCTGAAAGTAAGCAGTGCTCACCTAGTAAAATCATTTCTATGTATTGCTAAAACTGAGCACATTGAGCACATGCAGCCATCAAAAAATGTCCCCAAATGAGCTTGAAGTGCTTCTGTCCTTCAGGTCACTAGGAAGAAGTCAGTGGGCCACAGACAAGTTTCTAGGTGGTTCCTCAAGGCTAACGTAAGTCTGGGAGGCACCGTGCAAATGGCACTGTGTGGGCAGGTTTGGTAAAAAGTTGTACCCATCCTTAAAGCTGAAGTACAGCCAGCTCCCCTGGCACTGCCTCCGTGAGCATATCACATAGCCCACATTCACACAGATTAATTCAGTGGTCATGCTCAGCAGGGATGGAGACAGGGACTAACTCTCATCCAAGACCTTGTTTGAAGTAAGGTGATGATTGTCTTGGGTTGCAATACAGGATGTGACCAGAAATGTGTATTCTATTACCATCTGCTGAAGCCGAGTGTGGCAGCGATTCTTATCTCCATGGGACATACTATCTGCTAATGGGCCATCTTTAAAACCAGGCGGGGCAGTCATCTTTATCTTTTCCACAACCCATCCTCCCTCCAGGAAGATATCATCTGCTGCTGGGCCATTGAGTTCCACTGTATGACTGATAAAATTACATCACCCCACTGGGAGATGCTCCAGCCAGGGGGAGGAGCCAAGCCTTTCCTACCTAGATA
>JAOTQP010001286.1:55127058-55150888 GCA_026413545.1 Cichladusa arquata
TTAACTAAACATAAAAAAAAAAAAAAAAAAAAAAAAAAAATTTAGTATTTCAATGAAGGTATTTTTTTCCTTGGAACATATTTTAGCCAGCTGAACTCTTTTTCCACCCCCACTTTTTTTTTGGCAGTCAGCAGTCTGAAGCACTTAGAAAGCAGCAGACCATTTTTTTTTTACGAACCATTTCCTCACAAGTTACCATTATAAAAATATTTTTAATTCAAAAAAGAATATTGTAAATTCACTCAAGCAAGCAACCCTTTCCCCACAACCCCATGCCTTTCTTAATACCTGCTTCCATGAATTTGATATCATCAGAATTTGAGATTAAAAGAACAGCTAATCAAAGCAATGGCAGTAGATGAAAGACATGAGGGCTTTTGAGTCCAGGCAAAACTCCTACAAAGAATTCTGTCATGTAAGCAGTTGGCTATCATGTTATTCCTATGACAGCCTTTGTGTGGAATTTGAGCACAAGGGAAAGACAATTTTGAAATGAGGAATTTTCCTTGTATTATCAGAAAGCTTTCTCATAGTTCGCTTTTTCTTTTCAAATTTATTCATACAGTGTGGGGGCCAAATCCCAATTTCAGAAAGAGAACTAACATTTTTTTATTCCTTGGGTTACATTTATCTTCATTTATAGAAATATTCTGAAAGTGCAAAAAAGTAGAAAATGTCAGGTATTTGTCAATTAGTTTCTCTCAATCTGCCATATGGCAATGCATAGTTATAACTCACACGTGATCTTGTTCACTATTCTTGGTGGCAGACTGCTACACAGCTGTGCTTTAGTTGTGTGAATTCCAGTCTTGAATCACTTGTCCTTTTTTGCCTTATTTTCTTCAGTAAGTACTACCCTTTTTTTTTTCTTTTTTTTTTCTTTTTTTTTCTTTTTTTTTTCTTTTTTTTCTTTTTCAAACCTCAAGTAGCTGAACATAACTGGATGCTGCTACTTTAGTAGTAGTGTTTGAAAAATGCTCTACCACATGAATTATCTACAACTGTGTGTGAATAAATGAGCAAGGCAGAAAAAGAACCATGTCAATTTTTAACAAATAAATTTCTAATTGCACAATAAGGCATCAGAGCAAAAGTGTATCTGATGGGTACATGTTACCTTTTGCTTCTTCAGAAATGTGAGGGGAGGAGTTTATTTGCCAAAGCAAATTAGAGTAGATGTAGTTTCACATTTCCACACAGACAGAGCCCACTGGAGCAAGTCAGAAATATACTAATTTATGCTTAAGCATTCCTTAATTTGATTTAATCTAAAAGAAACATTTTGTCCCTGTTGTGTGGTCATGGCAGCATGGAGGGAAGGGGGGAGAGATGTGGCTGGGATAGAACTAAACTATTATAAATGCTAAGTGTGTAAATAGACTATACTTTTGACTATAAATGGGAAGTTGAAAGGATGCCTATGAGGTTCAGGCTCAAAACAGTGGCTTGGCAGAAAACTGGCTTTAAGCTTTTAACTGTACCATAAACTTCCTGAGTGAAACAGTGTTTCCTTTGGATTTCTTTTCTCTTACAATATATGTAA
Organism: Cichladusa arquata; assembly: GCA_026413545.1. Lineage (NCBI taxonomy): Eukaryota > Metazoa > Chordata > Aves > Passeriformes > Muscicapidae > Cichladusa > Cichladusa arquata. The sequence goes on from JAOTQP010001286.1 coordinate 55,128,602, forward strand.
GAAATAATCAGATTTTGTTTATTTTAAAAGAGTATTGTGAAAAGAAGATCACTGCTTTATTCAAAGAACTTTGTTATTAGATGCAGTAACCTGAGAGGCCACATAACTTCGAAATGGATAGTCACAAAGGTGAACCTGAGATAAAATTGATAGCATATTATTTAGCACTTGAAAAAACATACCTATATCATACAGATGTTACCAGAATATAAGGCATAGTTGGGAGGAACAAGGTTTACAAACTAGAAAGATATTCTAGCTGTCTTAATCTTTGGGATCAGATTAATTTTGAATTAATCCACTAAGTAAGTGAAACTGTTGCATGGCAACACTCTTGATTAATGAGTTGTTTTTCAGACACCATTTTTGTAACACTAAGCAAGTGAGTATCTGTTTTATGTTTTGTCTATTTGTGTCTTATTTGTTGTCACTGAAACACCATTCTTTTCTTCCCACAGAAATTTGGTTAAATGCTTTATACTCTTGTTAGCAGTACTGGTTGGCATAATGGATGTCACAGAAAGCAAACTGCCTACAGGTCTGGCTAATTTCAGACATGAAACAAATGTAAGACACTGGCTTTTCAAGGAGTAGTTATGCTAGGCACAAACCATAAAATATTACTTAGTAAGTGAATAAACTGGCTGGATCTAATAATGCACAGCTTGAGGTACTGTGATCCATGCTGTGAACATATGTGAACAAACATAGCACCCAGTGGCCATTGCTTCAGAATGGTGTACACCAGGAATACTATTCCTGGAATAAGTGACTTAAGTTCTTAGAAATCTGTGGTTCTGGGCATATTTTTCCCTTGTGCTACACATAATGTGATATCCAACATCTGGCAGTAGACAGGTTGCTACTTGAGTTTTGTGTCCCAAAACACACAGATCTGGGAAAGAAGAGATAATGACTGCTTCAGAAACCTCTGTGGGAAAACACATTTCCAGAAAAACATAAACAAAATGAAAACAAAGTTTACAGACATCTAAGAAACATTTGGTACAATACAAGGCAAAACAAACAAACAAATCATCAGCAGCTGATAAATGAGTCAGAAGTCAGTGACCTCCTATTGCAAAAATAAGGGTGAGACTAGGCCAACACTGGCTTGTTTTTGATGTATGAGTTTGAGACCTTGCATTGAAGGGTAAGTAGCTGCACATATATGGGATAATGCTCTCTGGGATAGAGCCCTTGCAACCTAATTATAAGGTCATTAAAACAGCAAGTGCCAAGGTCGTGGTGAAGTTCTGACCAAATCATTGAGTGATCAGAAAAACTGTGAAGAAATTTCTGCAGTTTTGGGGAAAACTTTAGACTATGCAGAAAGTAATGTGTTTTCCATCTTTAATTTCTTGTGCAATTACAGTAAAATATTAAACCAAAAATCATTAGTAGAAGAGGAAAAAGCACCATAATTAGTGGACATCATTTCCACTCTAAAAAAGTGAAAAATATGCAATACAGTTAATATAAGTTTCTATGTGACTTCCCATCTACCCTGTTGTCAGTGAAGAATGACATTTGTTTTCAAATAGTGTAAGAAGTGTCTTGCTGAAAATCTCAAGCAAGAGGTGTTTATTGTTTCCTTCCCAAACACTAGGAAGTGAAAGCATTTTAGCTATTGGGTTTTACTCTCCCTTTCCATTTGTCCCACAAATTACATTTTCAGCTGAGATACACGAGACTCTCTGCTGTCCTGTTCTATGGCCTGAAGTAGAGTGGGCATCCCCAAAATGGAGACTTTCTTATTGCAAGGGCTTCACATCTTCTCTACCAAACACATTTAATACAGCTGCTTCTATGCCAAACACTTGTTTTATTGTTAACCTTGTTTTCCCAAATCACATTTCTTGCCATTCTGCCTGTCTGACAAGGCAATTGCAAACCTTCTGAGGCTGTGATTTGTGTCTCTACTGATCTGCATATTGCCTAGGACATTTCATTTGCCTCTTTTGACCAGACACTTATTTACAGCAGCTTCATTTAGGAATATAATAGTTAATTCTTCCTCCTGTTTGTTACAGAATAAGAGCTGTAGGCATGGAATAGCAGCTAACTGTATACTGTACTTCTTTCTACAAACTGGGAGCTTTCTTGCTTTTCTTCAGTTAATTTGTGGTGTATTTGGTACTTAGTAGTTATAGCCATGCCAATCTGAGTTAGTTATGCAAGTTACACAGTGTAAGCTTGCATCAGATTTAATTTTAAGAGAAAATCAACTATTCTTTGACACATGGCCTTTTTTCTCTAGTCTTATGGATCTATACTTGCTGATCATTGTTCTTGAAGTATGGACCTAATAACTGTTGTCGGAAACCTGGAAAACATTAGCATCACATGAGGCATTCTCCTTTTATTCTGACTAAGCATGAATATAATTGCACACATGACTCTGTGGAGCATGAGTACAAAATAATGGTTTCCTCTGTAATACTGATTTCCAGCAAGGCTTATGGTTTGGTAATTGTTGGTGTCAGTCGTCCTCTTAATCTAAAATCTGCTAGTGTTTCCCTTTCCTTTTACTTCAATAGTTTCCTCCTTTGTCTATTCTTCGTGTATAGAATTTTTTTTTTAATCCAAAATTTAAAAGCAAAATAGTTCTTTTAGCAGCCCTGGCAAATACCTGTTGATCTGTTTCTATGTGTACATGTATTGTAGCCCTTGTTTTTTAATAAAGAATAATTTTATTAGATTATCAGTCCTTCCATAGATATTTTTTGATTGCCTGGCTGCCAAATCCTCATCCACCTGTTCTTTTTTGTGCATCCCCTTTAACTGGACAGGGGGCCAAAATGAGAAAAAAATATTGTGGGTCAAGGCAAAGACAAGGAGATCACATACTAATTACTATCACAGGCAAAACAGACTTGACTTGGGGAAAGTTAATTCAACCTGTTTCTTCCTTTTTTCCCTCACCACTCCCCTGCTGGGCAGTGCTCTGCCCATTCTCAGCTGTGTTTCCCCTGTGGAGCTCGAGGGTGGAGAGCTGGGAGGCACTGGGGCCACTGGAGCTACCTGGAACCAGTCATGTTTGGCCTAGGGTAGCCTGAGCCCCTCCTCTCCCAGAGAGCACACCTGGGCACTTGCACATGGTGAACACTGCCAGCAGGTTTGTGTGTCTGTTTCCTCTTAAACAGTACAAAGCAGAACTGAGTATGTATTTGTAATGTTAATGTCAGCTTAGCACAGATATTGTCTGACTTGGCTCAATCAGAGCTAACTCTAAATGTTAAAAAAAAGCCCAACTGTGGCAAATTAACTTATATGTGTTGTGAATTAGCATTGGTACTCATGCTGACGTCTCTAAAGTTGTGCTGGTTAATTAATATTGTCCTCAGTACAGACCTACTTTTTGACTCACTGAGACAGTGAGTACAGAATAACTGTATTGTGTCTGATTGTTTTCTTTCTTACTGTGAAATCTTGACAGGATTTCAAGAAATAAGAGACATGCAGTATTAGTACAGGCAAAGTGGTTAAAGGAAGCTGAGCCTTAGAGTTCCATCTCGATTTGAAGAGGAGTTAGGCATCAGGTTGTATTTGAAGGCCAGGTTAAGTAGACTGGGGTACGTATTCCTTTGTGAAGCCACAGACTAATGAAGTATACATTTCTTGCTTGCCACTGAGAAGATTTTCTATGTTATTTTTAATTTCCTTTTACCCATGGGTAAATAGCTGTTTTATAATGAACAGGCTCATAGCACATGGCTTCAGTAATGCCAAAGAACTCCGTAAGTTCCTACTTACAGTAGATATCCACTCTGTTTCCCTGGAGTGTGCTGATGACTCTGACTGCCAAAAACTATGGATGTCTGGCAAAAAAAGAGTATTTCCTCATGATTGCAGCTTTATAGACATAACAATGCCATGTTTTTAAAACTTGTTCTGCAGCGACACTGTTCACTGCAAAGTTATAAAAGTCCAACTCTACCTGACAGAAGAAAGCAACATAGTCATTAATAGGCTTTGAAGGGCAGGGAAAATGCTGAACTGTAGATTAATCCCACTGTTAGATTTAGTCTGCAATTATTTTAGATGGTCAGTAATAAGAGCCTTTGTCCATAAGTCTCTGTGCAATGTTCTGCACATTTTGTGCACTGGAGTTAAATTGCAATATTAAGCATGGAAATACCAAGGACCGGAGGCACTTATGGAACCTGGAGATGCTTTCATCTTTTGCTGGTAATCTGATGAGGAGCAGGCAGTGGGGAGTTTGCAAAGCAAGGTAACTATGGCTGAAAAACCCATTTTGGTCACATCAGAAGAGAGTTGGCATGTAGCATTGAGATAAATCTAGTACATGAGAATCTCATTCAAGATATCAGAATCAGTAAATGTGCTGGCTCTTGCATTTCAAATCTTAGTTGAAACCTATATTGGAATGTACAGAATAAAGCTAGAAAGCCAATGTGGAAAAAAAAGATTTCTAAAACTGCATGGTTGTTTTGTTTGTGCTCTCTTCAACAGATGTTATATTGCAAAGCAACTATTATTACAGTGGTAATGATCAGTTAATCTTGGAGTATCCTGGAAGCTAAATAATTGATACTAGAGTAAGGTATTCAGAAAAATAAGCTTTGGACCTCTGTCTCTGTTCTGTGTGTGTTTCTTTGGGCTTTCTTCAAAGAAGCAACACCATTCTGTAGAATTGCAAGTCACAAGGCAGGTAGTGGAACATTAATCATACTGAAAGGAGATGGAAAAATTTGCCCATAATTTCTTGATTGACTTTCTGGATGAAAAATCTCTGTGCCTCCATTGCTTTTCTTCTGCTCTTCTTCACAAGTTGGTTACTTATACACAGCCACTAGTGGACTTCCAACAAAAATCGATTTTCACATAATTATTTTATTGACATTGGCGCAAAGTTGTTTGGCACAAGATATTTTTCATATTTAATATGAGACATCACAAAGTCCAGGATTCTGACATCTGATGTGATAGAAATTCCTGGACTGGACCAAGTTTCTGAGAGATACACAGTCAAGAAATATTAGACTAAAATGAATGATTTATCAGAACACTGAACAAAATATTTATGTTTTCCAGTTAGTACATGTTGATACAAAGTTGTTATTGTGTGGGTTTTTAGAAGTTACATGACTTGCTCAAGGTTTACTGGGGAGTTGAAAACAGTCATCATTTTAAGTCTTAATCAAGTATCTTAACCAAGACATCAATCCTTGTATTTAATGTACTACTGAAGCAGGGAATGTGAATGACAAATCACTGGACATATTTTGTGACTTACAAACATAGTGTAAAATGCTATTTAAGTTGAAATGTATTTTTTGTGTCTGGTTTGTAACTCTTACCATTTGTATTACCTCTGACCTCGAACTAGATTATTTTGATGTTTTATTTACTTTATGTTTAGGCAAATTTAACTGAAATAAATGTAAATGAAAGGAGAATTTTGATTCTGGTGCAAGCAGCTTGCTTGAGGCTGAAGGGAACATAAGTTGCTCTAGCAGTTGTTTGTAGCATGTTCCTCTGAGGCAGAGTGTGGAGATGAGCTGAACACAATTATTGGGCTTTCACATCACAATTCCTTCATCTAAAGGAAGTGAGGAATTAAAAGTGATTGCTCAATCTTTTGCCATTTTCTTTGAATAGAGCTAAACTTTCTCTGCCAGATACAGCTCATCTCTTAAAGTTCATAAAAATACTTAGGAGCATTTCTTCTGTTTCCCTTTGGAATGCACAAACTGGCTGTGGTAGTTTGTAAAGGTTTCCTGAAATTTAGCATTTAAAAATATGCTGTGAGAAAATATTCCAAGTATTGTCATAAAATCTTAACTTCTCCTCTGAAGTATTATGGTTCTAAAAGGTAGTGTGCTAATTTTATGCACAGTTATATTTTTCATAAGCATAAAATCTAAAATAATAGCCTAATAATACAACATTGTCTCAGTATAACTTTCACAGATGAATTTTTGGACAACTGCCTTGGAGAAATGGACCTTTACTGCCTGATGTTCAATTGGTGATAGACGACTTCTAAAAAGAGAAGTTGTTATTCCTTAAAAAAGATGTACTATTTTTTCTTGTAAATGAAAAAACACAAAAATAGCTGTTTATGTACTTATCATTTGTACTAAAGGAGAAAATGTAATTCAATCACTACCTTATGGTAACTGTTGTTAGAGTCCAGGAAACTTTTGCATTTATGCAGATGAAGAGAAGGAAAAGTCTTAGAGAGTAAATATCTCCAGTACTTCACCATTGCTCTTGAGACGAATACAACTGTGATCTGAACAAATACAGCACGCCCTTTTTTGAAGATTTTAATTTAGTCACATAAATTTGATAGTTTAAATGCTCCCTGCAGATTGTAAAAATGAGAAATATGATGAAAATTTGGTGTGTAATTGTTTCATTAGAAAACTTAATTGAGACTCTTTTAGGAAACCTTCCCTAGGAAACACAATATGGTATTTTTTTATTATTATGAGATACTAGATTAATATTTTATCAAATTTCACTTCATATGGCAATTCATACAGTTTTTAAAGGATTCAGTGCCATTTACATGGTGGATAGGAGTCTGTTTTTTATTTCTGGTGACATTGCTGATCTTTTTTATAACTTCAGTCATTTGACTTCTCGCTCTTTACTGGCCTTATATATTCAAATAATAAATCCACCAAATTGTGTGATATTTTTTACCTTATCTATTCTAATGGCATGTGCATAAGGGATTGGAGGCTTTGGGTATTCATGTCCCTTATAACAGCATTTCTACAAGAATAACATTTAGAACTTGTGTTCCAGCTTAAATTGAGTCTTTTATTTTAGGTACTTCTGCAGCTGAATATTCTGTAAGCCTGTTTTGGAAAAGAGAAGCCCAGAGGTATTAATGACATTACTAGCTGAGATAAAGATGGGCCTGAGTAAATGCTTCCTGGTTGGCAGGTGATTGTACTCACATAGTCAGACTCTGACATTAGGTTTCAACATGATTGAGCAACCAAAGTGCATTGAAGACATGAAGAGCTGCATTTTATATTCTATAGTTATTATAAACATTTACTAGCCAGGAGAACAGATTACACACCATCTTAAAAAACAGACATAAAATTAAGTATTCTGTAAGAAATTAGAATGCTAATACACAGTAAGTCCAGGAAGTATTATTTTCGTTGTGTTTGGGTAGTGAAAGAAATGGACAGAAAGGTGTTTACTATGTTTACTGGGAATAACTGTGAGAAAGCTATGCCAAGACCCTTGTGTTACCATCACTACTTGGCAACATGATAGTTAAGGTGAAGCAGCAAAGAAATCACTGTGTGTTGGGAGCAATTTACTCATGATCGTTAACTAATTGTTTTATATGTTTCCAGTCTTCCTGGTTTATGCATATTTATGTAATGCCATTGGCTTGTTCTGTTTGTGGACTGTATTGCAAGAATTAATACTACCAGCTGACTTCTGATAGCAACCTTCCTACATGCTAAAATTTGAAGTCTAGAATTTGAAAGTTTTTGTACTCTACAAGTATTAAATATGGTGCCAGTTTAGCAAGTCATGCTTAGATGTAACAGATTTTTAGGGAGCCATGTGAAAAGTAAAACAAACAAAAGTATTTTCCCCCTCAGTGAACACCACTTTTTAAGCCAGTGATAGAGCTAAAATTACAGAAGTCTACAATTTCGCTGAAGCCACTGTTGGTGAAATGAGGACTAATCTAGTTAAACTTGTAATTAAAAACCTGTAACAGAAGTCTAACCCTCAGAGCTACTACAGGTAACCACAGAAAACATTCATCAACACCCCCCACAGAAAAATTAAAAATCCCTTTATAATTAGGGCCTCATTCCTATCTCTTGTTTAAAAAAAAAAAAAAAAAAAAAGTTTCCACCCTTTAAGGTATAGTGGGTTGATCCTGACTGGATTCCAGGTGTCCACCAAAGCTGCTCTACTTCTTCCCTCAGCAACTGGATAGGAGAGAGAAAACAGTGCAAAAGGTTGAGATAAGGACAGGGAGAGATCACTCACCAAATACCACCACGGGCAAGAGAGACTGAATGTGAGAGTACTGATTGGATTTACTCCCAACAAAGTCATAATAATTATTTTGATAATGAGAAGTAAAATAAATCTTAAAACTACCTTCCTCCCACCCCTCCCTCCTTGACAGGCTCTGCCTCCTCCTCTCCAGTGGCACAGTGGGATTATCATCCGTTCATCACACTTGTTCCTGCTGCTGCTCAGGGAAAAGAGTCCTTCCTCTGCTCCAGCATGGGATCCCTTTCACTGGAGACAGTTCTCGTTGAACTTCTCTAATGTGAATCCATCCCATGGGCAGCAGTGCTTCACAAACTGCTCCAGTATGGGTTACTTTTCCATGGGGTTCAGGCACAGCCTGCTCTAGCCTGAGGCCCCCACAGGGTCACAGGTCCTTACCAGGAAACCTGCTCTAGTGTGGGCTCCTCTCACCACAGGTTTGTAGGTCCCTGCTAGGAGCCTGCTCCAGCAGGAACCTCCCACAAGTTCACAGCCTCCTCTCAGGCATCCACTTGTTCCAGTGTGGGTTCCTCCATAGGCTACAGGCAGATCTCTGCACTCCCACTGACCTCCAAGGGCTGCAGGGGCACAGCTGCTTTGCCATGGTCTTCACCATGGACTGTTGGAGCACCTCCTCCCCCTCCTTCTCTGAGGACCTTGGTGTCTGTAGAGTTGTCGCTCACATATTCTCACTCCTCTCTTCTCTGGCTCCAATTAAATCTGCACAATAATATTTTTCTTCTTCCTTAATGTGTTATTACCATTTCTGATTAGCCAGCCTTGGCCAGTGGTGGGTGTGTCTTGGAGTCAGCTGGCATTGGCTGTGCTGGACATGGAGGAAACTTCTGGCAGCTTCTCACACCAGCCACCACTGGAAGCCCACCCCTGCTGCTAAAACCTGGCCATGCAAACCCAATCCATAATGTCAGGCCCAGAATTCTTGCAATGTTTGCCTTAATAGCTTATTTTTCACTCCCAGCAAGATAATTAAGTGATTTCTCCAGAACCAGTGCTGGAGCTATAGCTAAGCAGTTATCCCATTTAGATTCTGGTAATTTCTTTTTTCCCAGCATCAAGTAGTATCTTCTGAAATAAACATTTCTCTTTGTAAATAATATTCAGGGTGCCTATTAGTATTTCAGTTGCCACCTGCTGACGGACTGTGGAAAGGCTTCATCTAGTTGAAAAGCCCCTGCACAGTGGCAAGCCAATAGTATTTCTATCCACTAACTTCATCTCCTGTGAGGAGGAAAACAACATCAGAGATTCATCAGGTTCCCATCTGTTTTTCTTTTTTCTGGAGCTGCTGCATGTAGGAGAATAGATTATGGGACATTGTGAATGGGGCTGCAGCCGGGCCTCATCTCTAATGGGGTGCAGCTGAACTGCATTGAAGGAAAAGACGCATGGAATGCTGAGGTGCATTGACCAATCACATAAGAGTACAAGGGCACGTAAGTGTTATGCATGTGAGAAACAGGATATAAAAGATTGTACTTGGGAATAATAAAGTGCTGATTCTTGATACCATTCCCTGTGTCAGTTGTGTGTGTCCTGCATCAGCTGTGTGAACTTTTTTGCCTTCTCTGAGACAAAAGCTGGTGCCATTTTGTTCCTTGGTGCCAGCTGACTAGCCAGTTTTTCTTCCTCTGGCTTTTTTTTTTTTTTTGTTGTTGTTGTTTGAGTGTGTTAAGGCTGCCATTTCAGTATCTAACAGCCATGTGGGCACTTCTTTTGTCAATAAACAATTGGGTTTTTTTTCACTTTCATGCACTAATACTCATTTCTTACCAGCGAGAAGAGATTAATGAAACCCTTTTCTTTACAGGAAACACTAATTCCAGAGTGTTTTCTCCAAAACTTACCTCTAAACCAAGACAGTTTGCTTAGTTCCTAAACAGACTCTTTTCCTTAAAATATTTTCTGTATGAATATTTGCATTTCACAGATCTATTTATCTTAATTTTAAATACAGTTCTTACCAACTGACCAATAAAAGAAAATTCTAGTTGTTTATAAATCTGAGAGAACAAGTGTTTCTTTTTTTTTTTTTTAGCAAGAAAGCATTCACTTTGTAAGAAGTAGGATTTCTTTATTACAGTTATGTCAAATACAGGAAAATGATTGTATCCATTTTGTTCCAGCATGGGAGGTCTAAGAGAAAGACAGGAAACACAATTGCTGCCTTGAATATTTTATTGTGAAACAAACATGATTTGGGGATCTCTGACATGGATTTTACCAGTTTCTAAATGGGGTCTGTATAACTGTGTTTCCTACAATACCTATATTCTTTCTTATGAAATAAGGCATAGAAACCTGCAATGGCATTCTGTTATTTCAGTTGTCTAGTCATTTGGACTACCAAACATGGTAAAATATAGTTCTATGAGCTGTACATTCTCTTTGCTTGGCTTTCTTTTTGGGCTGTACTTCTGTGGAAGAAAGAGGTTAGGCCAACCTTCCTGGAAGAAAAGGGAAATCATTAACCTTTCCTGGAAGAATGTGTTGTGAGAGGAGGCTCACAAGCCTACACAATATAGAGTGCTTAAGGTTTACAGGAGCACATCAACCCCCTAGGTATGTGGAAACATGAGCAGTTTGCTGTGAAGCAAAGAGAATGAAAAGTCAGGACTTGTACCTAGAAATACCTTTATAGGGGTTAGGTAGTACCATGTTTAGGAAGCTACGCTTAAACCTTTCATGTATCTTATTATTGTAACCACTGTGCTTTTCTTCTTCTTCATTTGAAACAAAATAATATATTTGATATCCAAATGATGCATGAATTTCATGCTATTTTTAAATGTCTGGGTTTTTTTTCCCCAGCAACTTGCTATAGGGAGAAGCCCGGGCAGATTTGCGTTGAAGATCTAGCTGATTTGGGATTTTATCACATGTTGCTGGTGTCATTAATGAGCTGATCATTGCATAGATGAACTCTATCTCTGTCTTTTTTGCTGTTTTTGGTAAAGAGAAGAGCAGATCTCAAAACTTTTATATTGCATGCTTGTCTGGCACATTATACAGCAGTATCTGTTAGCTTCCATCCCCTACATGGAAGAATGGAAAGGAGGACCCCTGTGGGGTCTCACAGGGAAATTATGAGTATAAATTCACTAAATATTGGAGTATGGAGTGCTATATGAATGTCAAGATTACTAGGGGTTTTATGGAGAGCAAGTTTCTTTTTGAGTTCTGAAATTGAAATTCAAGCTGAGTTTGTGCTACTATGTAGCTATAATTCACATTCATGCTGTTTAAAAATGAAGAAACCTGATGCAGCAACTTTGTCAAACCATAATACTCGGCCAAAATTATTTCTTAGTGAAAGCATTTAAAAGATTTTTAAACAACCAAACACAAATCTTGATTTGGTTAACCTGCAACTGGCATACTGTTCCCCCCTTATCCAAACATTTCTGTCTAAAGGACCGATCTAATGTCACGGTAGAGACGGACATGACACTCCGAGGTTCAAATGGCAATAGCGGTTCTTTATTGTAAGTAATAATTAAACAATTCTTTATTGTTCACAGCTCACATTTATATGGTTTTCAAAAACCTCACATTCGATCCCCAATTGGTTGGTAATTTGTTGCCACCCAGTTCACTGGCCAAAGATTGGCCAGCTTATGCTCCTTGCAGTTAAGTCCTTCCACTTTTCAGTGCTTTCTTTCTTAAAGCTGCTTACTTCCTCTCTCAAGGGTACAGGCTGATCAAGTCAAGGTCAAAAGGTTACTCGTGCCTGTGAGGCCTTCAAGCCAGCTGTTAGCTATCACAATCTAAAAGAGGATTTCTCTGTTTGTGACTTTCTTGTGGCATAAGTAAGAAGTAGCAGTTACGGCCACTTATTGGTTAAATTCCAGTATTGGGAAAGCAAACTGATTTATATATTAGCAAAGGTAATTAAATCCTATTAAAGGGGATAGGAAAAGGAGCAGAGAGAGAGGAACCTCTCAGTAAGGTTACTACTTGCTATGTGCAGCAGAGGCAGGTAAGACAGATTTGAGTTTGTTCAGTAAAGGAGGGTGCAAAATCCTTTGTCTGGGATGGAATAACCCTGTGCACTAGTACAGGCCAGACTGCTGGAAAGAGGCATTGCAGAATCAGGAGTACTAGTGGAACACACATTGAATATAAATCAGTAATGTGCTCTTGACTGAGGGAGGTGGTTTTAACTCTCTCAGTGATAGTTGTGAAATTGTATGTGGAGTGCTGTGCACAAATTCAGGGCAAAGGACAGGCAGGGAAAAACTGGAGCAAGTCCAAGTGGATGGCTGCCAGCATATGGTAAAGGGGTCTAAGATGAGAGCTCAAGATATCAGAATCCCTTCAGCCTTAAGAAGAGAAGGCTGGAGAGAGATCTTATTGGTGTCTGTACCTACCTGCAAAGAAGATACAAAGACAGATTATTCTCAAGGGTGTGTGTTGATAGTACAAGAAGCAGTAGATGCAAGCTGCAACATGGAAAATTCCAGTTAAATAGGAAAAAAGTTCACCATGATGGTTGTCAAACACCATAGTAGTTTGCCCAGTTAGGCTGTAGTAATCATAAATCATTAGAACAGGGCCCTGAGCAACCTGCTTTGAGCAGGACATGGATTTGTCTATGTGACCTCCAGATATGCCTTCCAACCTTGTGTGAGAGCCTGGGAAGACTGATTTCTCAAGACATTTTGGGATGCATGTGTGTGGGGGAAGGGGCAGGTTGGGCCTTGCCCTGGGGAGGCAGCTATCTGCCCTCTACACCCCCATCCCTAGAGCCTATATCCCAGCTGGCAATGGCTGCTAATCATGGAACACCAGAGGCAATGCCTCGCACTCTCCTAACCCAGCTTCAAAGTGGCCAAATGACCAGAATTCCCACCTGGGGGAAGGGCCCAGGAAGGCCAAGGGGTATTTAAGGCCAAACATGAGACCACTTTGGCTGGACCCTACCTCCTTTTGGAGTTTCTATCATTATGGGAAAGCAGGAGCTGGTAGCTATATGTGTGCTTTTCCATATCTTTTCTGTCCTTCTCTCTTTCTCTTTCTTCTTCAATTCCCTCTTCTTGAAATTCTTGAGAAACTTGTAATTGAACAGGCTTAAAGTTTGCTAACTTGAATGGGCTAAATTAGCAATTTGAGAAGTCTTTTATATTGATTGAATATTGCACTAAACCTTTTGCCGAAGTTTCCTTGATTTTCTAAAGTTGCCAGTAAAGTTCTTTTTTGTTGTTTTGACCTCTTGAGAATATCTTGTCAGTATTTCCATCATGTATCTAAATCAGAGTACATGAACAACTGTAAGTCCTGTTGAAAATCTTGTCAACCAAGTCTTATAACTGATGCCCTACAACCCCACATAACATGATCTGGAAATCAACTGGAGATGAAGATCCTTTCTCTTTCAAAGAGACCTTTGAATATAGTAAGTCTAAAAATAAAATGTAACTATATTTTTGAACATCGCCATGAAAAGTAATTTCTGTCTTTGCTCACTTCTCTGTTGACTACTTCTCCAGACAAGAAAATTAGATTAATTTTCTGATAGCTCACTTGTTTTCATTACAAACGTCACTTTGATGTGACTGAGGACTTTGAAGGCAAAAACAATGTTTTGCTTGCTTTTTCTTCTCCCCCCCTCCCCCCCCTCCATTTTATTTTGAAGGAAGCAGTGGCTGGTTTTAAGTCCAGTTTTCTGGAGTAAAAAGGTTATGGAACTCCAGGGAAATGTGGATTTTTTTTTAATGGTGTATTTTGTCCAGTAGATGTCCCTCATTCATAAAGAACCTTAAAGGGAATTTTCCAATTCCAGACTGTAGATAAATGAAGAGAAAGGCTTTAAAAACAATTACCTACCTTATAATTTGCCCATTTAAAATAAGGTACAAATTACTATGCTGTATATTACTGGACTTTGAAATTGAGGAATTTTCACAAGAAATCCACAAGCTCCCATTCTGACTCTAGTTCAGTCTGAACAAAAACAGTGGGAAGCATTGTAGCAAGAAAAGGCAGGGGAACTGGCATGGTGGTGATTCACAGCTGTTAGGCAATCCTAATGTGGTTTGAGTAAGGCTTCTTTGATGAATGGTCACCTGGAAACAGCTTTTAAAATACTTTTTTGTATCTACTTCCTTTCTTTTTCAAACAAAATCCTTACCTTCTCAGTGTTCTGTTGAAAGACCATTATTTCTTTTACCTCAGCCAGCTTTAACATTTCTAGGTAGTGCTGGAGAAATTAGGTGAAGGCTTGATGGTGTAAGAAACAGAGGCACTATGTCTTTGGCTTGCTTCTGGCACCTGTGCTTCTGGCAAAACCTAATGTTTTTAGGATGGAAGAAGTAATTGTGCTTGCTAAAGGGCATCCAGCTGCCTTCACAACTGGTTTTTTCTTTTATAAATTTAAAACTTAAAAGCTATGCATTTTGACTGTAAGTGCAGGGAGCAGGAAAAAGAACTGCAACAGCATGAATGAACTGCAAATGCCATGATGGCTGGATTGAGCTAGGAAGGGTCTAGGGTATGTGGGAAGTTATTCTAGAAGAGTAAGAATGTTTGAATAATATGTTTTAATTGTAGTTAAAGAATATGAATGTCTTTGAGCTACATCTGCTTGATTCAAATAACCTCAAATCAATAACAGGTCTTCAATTAACCACATGGACAACACACTGCAGTGATGCTTCGGTATTTGCTTCTGGCTATCTAGGTGTAGCTAACTTATAGACAGGAAATTGTTGTATTAGAAAGCAATCAAGAGACCTGCTCAGTTCCTACTTTAATCCATGCATTGGGGAAGTAAAGAATATGTGGCTAAATGGAATAAATAGTGACAATCTTCTGGAGGCTGGCCCACAGATCTATACTTCTAATACAGAGAGTGAAGAAGGAGGTCTTTTTGTTCTGGCCTGGAAACTGCACCATGTGCACCTCCCTTCTCCATTCAGTAATAACCAGGAAATTAGGAAAAGTGACTGTACTTCACTGGCAAGCCACACTACAGCAGCTAGGCACAGCAGAAAAAACAATAAGTGAGTAAGGAAAATGGCCTTTGAGAAGTTCTGTCTCTTCTACCCTTATTGAACAGCTGATTGCAAAGGCATCACAAAACCATTGGGGTAACAATCTATTCTCCCTTTTCTAAATCAATGTCTTACTGATTTAGGGAGGCAAAATAACTAGAACAACAGAAAATACCTGTAATTCCTTTTCTAGCATTGAAAAGTGTCTTTAAAAAAAATGCTATTCTGAATGGCAGATCACAGCTGTGTGCTATATGCTTCAGATCTTGATTTTCTACTAGCCTTTTATTGCAAAAGAAGCTGTCAATATTTTAGTTATATTTTCCTCATAATTCTCCTCATAATTCCAGGAAGGCATCCTGAATCACAGCCTAAATTTTTGTTTTGTTCTGTTCTTTTTTTTTTTTTTTTGTTTGTTTGTTTGTTTTTTGACTCTGCCATTCGTTCATGCTCTTAGTTTTCAAGGTTTAAAAGTTGCTTTGTGGCTTCATATTTCTATTTCCATAAGCAGTTTAGGCAGCTGTCCTGTCCTTCTCTCCTCTTTCTTCTCCTCCTCCTTCTCCTCCTCCTTCTCCTGCTGGTTCTTGTTGATCTTGTTCTTCGACTGTTCTTATCTCAATCCATGAGGTTTTACATATTTTTCCCTTCAATTCTCCTTCCCACTGGATTTGCTTCAGGGAATGTGTGAGCAGCTGCATGATACACAGTTTCTAACTGAGATTAAACCACAACATTAAGATAAACCCTCAGATCTTTAGTGATCTTTATATTTTAGGTAACAGTGCATGGGTGCTCAGAGAGATGAGTTCATGGCTGCCACCTTGGTTGAACTGCTGGGAATTGGGATTGCAAGGATCATGTCTGCTTCACTCCCCTATAAGACTAAGGCATGGAGGATTTGTAAAGAACTCATTAGGATCAGGTCCTAACACTTTCCAAGTCTGCACTTTCCTAACCACTTATCAAGCAGGATTGCCAACAGTAATACAGCTTGTTGTTCAGAGGGTCGAGTCACACACTTGTATGTGTCATTTTGGAGGATAAAATGTAGGTGTGGTACCACCACCACTGTCTTACTGAATTTGTAGTTGCCATCTCGTTTTCTACTCAAAGACCATAGGAAAGAAAAAGAAGAAAGAATCACATTTCCCCTGCCCTCATCTTTTCTTCTCTACTATTAGTTCCTAAAGAAGGTGTTAGAACATTTTTCTTAGCGTTTTCCCAACATGATGATATTTTTATCTTGTGTTTATGTCTCACAGTTGCCAAGTTAGCTGACCCAGGAACACATGTCTGGTCTACTCCCTGGACAGATCACACTGCTATCTCTGCCAGTCAGGAAGTGGTAAATGCACATGAGGATTAGGGTAGGACCACTAGTAAACATTAGTAGCATATTTGTTAATCAACAGGAAATTGCCAGTATGATATATAGCTGGAATGAAATACGGCCTCTCTGGGTTTTGAGCTCTGAGAGGTTAAGAAAACACAGCAAGTAATATGAAAAGGACATTGATTTTCTGCCATGAGTTCTAACAGAGAACTACCTAGTCACAGCAAAAAAGAGTCTCTGCACAGCAAATCCTAGGAATGTAGCCTGAAGCCTCAGACTCTGGAGAGGGGCCAGCTATAAAGCTCCCCTCAAGTTAAGACTTGAGTCCATTCACTTGGACACAGAGGCCATTTACAGGTGCTAAATTTTACTTGGTGGTGATGTTGCAAAAGCCAAAAATAAATCAATTTGTTTTTTCAACTTCACAAATGTAGTTCACGTTTGTTTAAAGCTATGGTTTCCAGGCCTGCCAGTGACTCCAAGGTAAGATATTTTTGAAAATGGAATAATTACCTTAGCAGGCTTTTGTGTAACACATCTGTTGACACATGCAAATGATGGATACTATAGTATAGGTTAGTGTACAATGACTATACTAATCTTCTGTGACCCATGAAGTGGTAACCTTTTAAGAAAGAAGAAATAGCCATGATCCTAAGTGTCCCCTTTACTCTGAGTACAGAATGTCCATTATTTCATCTTGCTGCATAATATAGGTATTTATTTGTTCTTTGCCTGAAAGACTGTGGTTGGAAAATATTTGGTGAAATCAGTAGTACCAGGTTACAGGAGGAATAAGCCATCCAGAAACTTATATATCTGTTAAGATACATAATAATTATTTAAATAAATGGCATTGTATTGTAGTAATTTCTTCAATTTCCTATTACAGAAAAATAGTTCTTTTTGGACATCATGTCACTCAACTGCATACCTATTTTAATGGGGAGCTTGGATATGGCAGGAAATATAAGGGATCCAATCTACAAACCACACTGGGCTTCGTGACTTTAAGCATCAAATATTATGTGGCATACAGAATAAAAGTGAAAGGATTTTTTACCATGCCTTATTTGACATATTTAATAAAGTTAATTTTGGTGGAATTGCATATGAAGAAATAGAAATGGAGCAACACTCTTATTTTGATGCAGATATTTTTTTCTTGAAATTCTTTTCACTTATTTTGAATAACTAACACATAGAGTAGTGTTTAAGGCTGCATCAAGAATGCAATTTATCTCCCAATTTATACCACAAAAGAAGCTTTGCTTCATATCCTGAAACAGTCTTGGAGTACAGGAACTACATCTTTCTCTTTCCTCCCTCCCTCCTGCTCCATCCCTCTGCCCCCTCAAGCTGTATCAGAAAATGTGCTCCAAAAGTACACCTGATGTACTTTAATCACTAACAGGTGCTCAGTCTAGGTGATCAGACTAAAGCTTCTCCAAAATACAGTCCCAAATTGCATGTGTTGTGGACATGAAGTCCTCAGCACTAGGTTTTGTGCTGTACAATATTGTGTTTATTGTGCTGTACTGCTTCCTGATGCTGACAAAGACTTTTATGCCATGAAAAAATTAAGAGCAAAATAGAGTAGAATTGCAGAGTAGTTGGGTAAAATAATTTTAAAAGTTTGTGCATATTAGTGGGGAAGGTGTTAGATTTTAAGCTGATGAACTGAGAGGGGGAAAAGCATCTTTCTGTGGTTTTAGCTAGCAGTTCTTATGTCTAAGGTTGTGACCTGTTGTATCTGCACATGGTGGAGGACTACATCCAGTGCTGACAGCTCAATGAGCAGCTGCAGTGCAAGTTGCAGGTTGTGCCCTGGATGGGGAGAAATGTCTGGAGACCCAGCAATGGGCTGTGACCTGGCACTGACCCTTTGCACAGCTGAGGGCAGGGGGACTTTGGGGGCAGGCTGGTGTGTCACTCAGGGACTCTGTGGCAGCAAATGAAGGACAAGAAGACTCTGGACCCACAGTCACAATTGGAACAGGTGCACAGACTGTAAGGAAACAAAATCCCAGGGATTTCTTTGTCTGAGGTCCCTCCTGGGCCCACAAGCTGTTGTTGTGCTGCTGCACCATAATAAAAGGCTTGATCATAACTTAAGGGAACCAGACATCTGTGCCTGTGACAGGAAACCTGGGCTGAGCCAGTGAGGGAAACCTGTCTGTCCTTGTGAGTGGAATGTGCAGCGAGTCAAGCAGGGCACCCTTTGACTCACTGGAGCCACGTGTTGTGAAGGGGCTTTGGTTCCAGTGGTAACTACAGTCTTAGGTGGTGTGACTGCCAGAGTGGCTCCTGGATAGTCAGACAAGGAAGTTTCTTCAATATTAGCATCATCCAGTGCGTACAAAGGAACTGTGGAGTTGTTCAGGCTGTGGTAGTGCCACTGAAAACCAGGAAATAAACACTCTAACTAGTTTATGAGGTTAGAAAGTCAACTTTATCCAGTGTTGGGGATCTCTTCAAAAATTATGTACATCAGTTATCAAAGCTTTTAACTATTTATAGATTTTAGCAAACAAGGGAATTAGTGTTCATTGGCTAACAAGTTACATGGTTGTCATCATTGATTAGAGTTCTATCTTCTCCTGTGATTGATTTCTTGCTTCTTATGCCAATTAGTCCACATTTTCTGTCTTTTTAGAAACTTTTTCCCAGAAAGGGAGAATCTCAGTAATTGTCTTAGTTTCTTCTTCATGTCTGGTTTCTCTAACTTGTGTTTGTGGTTTATAAATTCTGTATCCTTGGTGTCCAGGTCTCAACAATAAATTTTACTTCCAGGTTTGTTTATTTCCTCTCACAGGTTTGAATGCACTGAAGCGTGAGAGGCTCTAAACATTTTTCTAACACTTGGGTGTCACCCAGAGCTTGCTTGTTAACTGCTATCTATTTCATGGAATAAATCACCCTTTTTGTTGATTAATTCCTAACCTTTTTCCTCACAGCTGAATAGGGCCACTTTAAAAGAAATATAACTTATTTGGTATCAGTATCTATTTATTTAGTTGTTATATTTCAGAGGAGTGACTATAATGATGACAAAGACTGAAGTTTTGATGTACAGAGTAGCCCAGAATTATTTCCTCTTACTAAGAGCAGAAAAAATATTTTAACATCTAAGTGAAACCAAACATTCTTATGACTTCATATTGTGGCTTAGCCTCAGCTAACAGGCAAAATCCCAGCCAGCTGCTTGCTCATCTCCTGTCTTTCCCCCAGGATGGGGCAGAAAATCAAAAGGGCAGGAATAAGAAAGCTTGAGGGTATGTATAAAGACAGGAAGATTGCTTACCAGTCAGTTTTGTGGGCAAAAAAGACTTATTGTGGGTTAAATAACTTAATCAATTGCCAATTCAAATAAAAACATAATCACTAGTCAGAGTAGTGGGAAATGAAGACAAACTTTAAAATAACACCTTTCCTTACCCCTTTCTCAGACACAGTATCACTCCTTCAGTCTAGTTTCCTGCCAGACCCCTTCCCCCCACCTTCAAGTGGTGCAGGGAGATGGGGAATGGTGTGCTGCATTACTCCCTCCTCCTCACACCTTACCCCTGCAACAGTGAGAGGGTTCTTTTAGGCTGCAGTGCCTGTCTAGAAAATATGTTGTGGTAGGAGTTCTACACTGGCTGCTGTTCCCTCAGTAAAGTCCATTTGCTCCAGCAGGGGGTTGTCCATGGGTGGCAGTGGCTCTAGTGGCTCTTTGCACTGGTCCTCCATGGACTGCAGGGAGTATCTTCTCTGGCATCTGGAGCACCTCCTCTTTCCTCTTCCCTCCCCTCTTTCTCTGACCCTGATATTCCATCTTATTTATTTTTTTATTTTTTAAAATTTTTTTGGCCCCTCTTCCTCTCTCTCGCTGATGTTTTCTGTCTTTTCTTACCCACATTTTCACAAATGCATCTCAAGCTTTACTGGCAGAGTCTTCTCTGGTCTGCAACGAGTCTCACTGGAGCTTGCTGCAACTGGCCCAAGCCAGCACAGTACCTACCCACCATTGCAGCCCTCCAGCTGCCAGCATTTTGCCCCTACTCCAAAGACAGTTTTGCCCATTTAAAAGCCTGTAGAGGGACTGACAAGGCAAAATTGATAAATCGTGACTGACTTGTTTATTCTGACCTACAGAATAGGAGTGTGATACCTATCAGCCAGCAGGTAGGAAGGAAGCAGAAAGAGATTATTGTATTATATTACTGTACACAGGTTTCTTTGAAAATTGTAGAAGATACACAGAGAAAAAAGAAAAATTGTACAGTGTCTTTACTGGCCTCTGTTTCTACATTGCTTGCCTTTGGACATTTCACTTATATTAGGGTGAAGTGAGTAGTAAAGTTGTGTTAATGACACGTGACTATAAGAGCCTTAGACAATATGAAATTTCTTGGAAAGTGAGCAGGAATTTTTGACCAGAAAACAAGAATTCTGCTTTAGCCTGAACCAGTATTGGAGTCTAAATTGGAGATTAAAGTGCTAATATCTTATATTAGGATTTGTTATAAAACACAAAATGCACAAAAATGAAATGCACTAAAATGATGCCTTAAGTCATACATGGAAAGCCTTGTTCTGTGTTGGAATTTCACAGGATGTCATCACTGCCAAGGGACTTCTCACTCAGATCATGTATACTGTATATTTGAGAGAGGAATAATTTACAGTGAGACTATTTAAATTCTAGTTATCTGGTAAGAAACAGAACTTAGCCTTCCTGTAGAATAACGGAGTGAGAAGAAAGAATTTATCCTTATCTTTTTAATTTACAATTATTGTCTTTGGTAGTTTGTCATTAATGTTTATGTGCTGGTTCCACATGGTCTTCTCTGCTTGGAATATTTGAGAAGAATAGAAACAAAGATGATCTATTCACATGTTAGTGTGCTTATTTTTAGGGAGGTCAGTAACCATGAAAGCTGATTTAAAGCCTTAAAAATAAATATCTGTCTCTACTATGATACAGTAAAAGAAATAGTGTAAATTTTTTACTTTTTGTTCCCAGCATACCTCAGTTGAGCCTGTTTTGACATTACTGATAGCTCACAATTCTCTAGGCCCAGATCTAAACCTTTGGAATGAGGGTTAAGCGTGAAAATTAAGCATAAAAATGTGTTAAGTTTAGTGCTTCCCATCAACAGACAGACATTTAGCCTTTGCTTGGAAATTAAGACTTCATCACACATAGCAGTTACTTGAGAAGACAGAGAGTCCACAACTTCCAGTATCTCCCATCCTTTTCTTCCTCCAGCTTTGTATGCAGAGCATGACAGTGTATATTTGGTTACTTTTCCAATCTGTTGTCATTTTGCCTTCTTACCCCATTGGGGAATGCTTTATTACAAATTGAAAAGTTCATAGAAATGATACTTAATATAAGGAAATAGAGGAAATAAAGAAATGTATGCTAAGTCCTATAGATAGCCAGCTTCCTGGGGTTGAGGGTTCCATAGCCAGTTGTTTAAGGGAGGATGGCTTCACAGCCCCTGAGCAGGGGTCACAACACACCAGAACTTCCTCCCCCCACCTCGGCTGGGGGAAATCTGTGCAAACCTGCTCCCAGCAAATGGGTCTGTGGGCTAGGGCCTCCCCCACACCGAAGCAAGCCAAAGATGATTCTCAGCACAGCTGCTGGGTTTGGCTCACATTCTTTTCCTTGTTTACTTGTTTGTTTCAAGTGATTGAAGAATGGTTTTTCCCTTTATCTAATCTCAGTAGTTTGACTTAGAGTCCAAAGTGCCAGCCAGGCATCTTCAGAGAGGCTTATTTGGTTGCAACTTCTTTATACAGTTTTTATTATAATGAGCAAAATTTTATATCCATGTTTGAGGCATATTTCAGTCTCTGACATTTCCTTCCTTCCTTCCTTCCTTCCTTCCTTCCTTCCTTCCTTCCTTCCTTCCTTCCTTCCTTCCTTCCTTCCTT
>JAOTQP010001286.1:55151859-55172934 GCA_026413545.1 Cichladusa arquata
TTCCTTCCTTCCTTCCTTCCTTCCTTCCTTCCTTCCTTCCTTCCTTCCTTCCTTCCTTCCTCTTTGCTTCTTTTACTATTAAATAAAATATATAATTTTTTGGCTCCAACATCTAACCTTGTTTGGTTTGAATCTCATTTTTGGGTATATTTTGAACCTTCAAAGCTTCTTTGCTCTTCTGGGTTTAAACCAGATCACAACACCTTGTTAAATATTTAAAGAAAGAGGAAATAGCACATTAGTTTGAAGACTCTCCCAAGTTTGTTGCTGGGAATAAGACAGAAACTTCTGAAATATTTCTATTAAAAAAAAAAAGAAAAAAGAAGGTATCTATCTGTGAGGGAAACATCCAACAAGGATGTGTGGGAAGTTGTTAATTAGCTGGTCATGAGAATATAAAGTTTACCTTTTGAATTCTGCTTTATTTGAATTGTCTGGAGGTTTGGGGATGCCTTTAGAGTTAGGATTATTCATTCTAAGTTATAGCAAACTCAATAGCATTCCTTTTACATGGAAATTGGGTAAGAAATTTATCAAGAACAAGGTATGCCATGAGCTTGTCAGTATTCCCTAGATTTATTGAGTTGGGAACTTACACAAGGATAGCCTTTTTTGTAGTATTAAGGCATTCCTTTCTGGCTGAAATGGAAAATCTAAAATATGCTACTTAAATTTAAAACAAAACAACCCAAATCAAACAAAAAAAACCCCTCAAAACTAAGAAATTTTGAAACTCTGAACTTGAAAGTTTTCATGCTACCATTAAAGGATAAGGAAAAACTTTGAGGTAATTCCAATTTCATTGTCCTCAGGCTCTAGTTAATGTTTTTTTTAATGGTATGGGAAAAAGTGGAGGACTCATGGATTATAAGACCTATTTAATTTGATCTCAAAGGAAAACTCAAGAGACATCATGTGAACTTCCCAGTACTTCATATGAAATCTGTGACAGAAGCCTGGAGTTCCTGAGACCTAAGTCAATGCCTTAAGAACATGGCTTTTTTTTACATCTTATGCCCATCTGCTGCCTCCCCAAGTAAAATCTTGTGATTTTGAGCCAATTTCAACCTAAGGCAATGTCTGCTCTCACTTGGCTGACTATAGACATAAGCAGTGGAGTAAATTACCGGTTGAATATGTCTTGATTAGAAAATTGGCCAAATTCAGTGGTAATTGACTTCTACATTCAACCATAATTATATATTTGTAATAAGAGTAATCAAGTTAACATAATAAGAAAGGAAACACAGCATTTTCTCACCAATAAGTGAATGGAAAATTTGAAAAGACTGGTAGTTTTAGTCTCAATTTACATTTGCTGCTGAAGACAGACACACCTTAAAAATCCTTAATTTTTGGCTTACTGAAAGCTCACATCAAGTGACATGAAAATTATGATAGCACCTTCTGTAGGCAGTAGACATCTCATCCCATAGTACTGTTTTTTTCAGATGCATTACTAGTACTTCTTTTTCTCTAGTGTGTGTGTGATTTATGTATTTACTCTGATGGAAAAGTAATATGTTTAAAAATAAATTTATATGCCTTTATATTAAAACTCTTTAAAGTGGTGGAATAAAGTAAAAGCTTTGTAACTCATTTGTATTAGAATGCCTGCCACTAACTGCAGTACATTAGGTATAGATTAATTTAGCTTTGATAGAAAAATAATTTTGACTTTCTTTGAGGTACTAAGAGAAGGAAGGACAGAAGAAACAAGAGTATGATGACCTCTAGGTATGGATTTCAAAAGCATCTAAGGGATTTCAGCAAATAACTTTCAAGTGTCAAAAATAATTGAAATTGTGTGTCCTTAAACATTGTTTTTTAAATGATGCCTTACTTCACTGAAGTCCTGAATTAGCAAAGCAAAGATGGTTTATTAAAGTTAAGTGCTAATAGTATTGATTTATGGTCTTAATACTACTACTACTTCCTTATCCTCAGGGAAATTTCAATTAGTGAAGACTTATATTTATTATCTTCATATTTTTTTGCTGGTATTTCTGTGTGGTATTTCTTTAGACACTGAGAATTTTGCTATCCAGTATTCACTGTGAAATCAGAAATGTATGCGACCTTCCAGTCCTGTTCAGTATCCTTCAGACCTGTTCAATATTGATGATCTGGATGAGGGGATTGAGTGCACCTACAGTAAATTTGCAGATGACACCAGACTGGACGAGGGTGTTGATCTGCTGTAGAAAGGCTCTGCAGAGGGATCTGGTCAGGCTGGATTGAAGGGCTGAGACCAGTGAAATGAGGTTTAACAAGACAAGTGCTGGGTCCTACACTTTACCCACAACAGCCTCATGCAGTGTTACAGGCTTGGGGAAGAGTAGCTGGAAAGATGCCTGTTGTAAAAGGATGTGGGGATTCTGTTTGGCAGCCAGCTGAACGTGAGCCAGTGTGTGCCCAGGTGGACAAGAAGGTTGATGACATCCTGACCTGTATCAACAGGTCCAGGGAAGTGATTCTTCCCCTGTACTCAGACCGGTTAGGCTTCACCTTGAGTACTCTGTCCGGTTTTGAGCCCCTGGACATTGAGATGCTGGAATGTTTCCAGAGAAGGGCAATGGAGATGATAGCAGGTCTAGAGGGTAAGCCCTATGAAGAACACCAAAGGGAGCTAAGGATTGTTTAGCCTGGAGGAAAGTATGCTCAGGGGTGACCTTATCACACTCTATAGCTGCCTGAAAGGAGGTTGTACCCACATGGAAATCAGCCTCTTCTCCAGGTAACAAGCAAGAAACAAGAGGATATAGCCTTGTGCTGTGCCAGGGGAGGTTCAGGCTCGACACTGGGAAGAATTTCTTCACAGAGGGGATTATCAAGCATTGCAACAAACTGCTCAGGGCAGAGTCACTGTCCCCAAAGGTGTATAAGAACACAATGGACACAACACTTAGTGCCCATGCTCTAGTTGATACGGTGATGTGTGGTCAAGGTTGGTACCCGTGATCTCAGAAGTCATTTCCAATGTAGCTGATTCTGCGATTCTGCAGCATTTCAGTTTGCAGTCTCGTCTGATTGACCCAGTTAGTCTGACTGGAAAGCTCTTGAGCTACCATAGTGTTATGATTCAAATTAATACAGAAGACCAAAGGAAACTAAGCCTCTGTGAATAAAATGGATCAAACCCAGAAAGGTTCGAAATATACTCAAAAAACATGATTAAAAGCAAACAAGGTTAGATATTGGTGTCAAAAAACTTGATATATTATTTAATAGTAAAAGAGGCGAAGGGAAAGAAGGAGAGAAGAAAGAGAGAGGGAAAGAGAGGGAAAGAGAGAGAGAGAGAGGAAGGAAGGCAGGAAGGAAGAAAGGAATGAAGGGAGGGAGGGAGTACCTGGGAGGTGATGGACAGGGAGAGAATGGCATGGATTAGGTAGAAAGATATCTCCCTTCCATGGACCCCAATGACATCTCATTGCTTCCTTCCATGTGGTCTTCTTGGTGGTGAGGGTCCCCCACCTCCTGCTGCCGAAAAGTACAGAATTCAGTGGATTAATGTACATTTGGGCCAGGTAGGAATGCCCACGTGCCTCCTGTGCAGGGAGCCAGTTTGACACTGTCCCTTCCACCACCGTGGATCTGTTGCATCATGTTTTGGTGCTTTGGTGCAGGGTCTGGGGACTCCTTTGGGGGGGTCCTTTGATGGGTCACGACACCCCCTCTGCTGTCCTTCATTTGGATGTGGGGATGTGGCTTTTCCTGGGAGGAAGGAGCCCCAGAGCTGAGCTCCTCTGCACAGCAGAGGATGGGTGTTCACTGCCTCTGGCCAGAGGATTTTTTACCACCCAAAACCTCTCCTCCCCCCCTCCTTTGGTGTAGGATCTGTTGGAGCCTGGCAGCTGATAGCCCTGGGGCTGAGGTCTCCACCTCGAGGGTGCAAAGCCTGGTCCCTCTGTGAATGTATTCTTCTTCCCCCAGCCCAGACCTGAGTCACTTTACCTTATCTCCATCAATGAGCAGTGTAAGGCTTTAGTCAGGGCTTGGTGGTCTTCAGCTTGTGCTATACAGTTTTGCTATAATAGGCAAAAGTCCTTCAGGAAGATATTTAAGCCATAAATTACAACATTTCAGTCTCCAATCCATTGTTGCATGCCAATCAGGCTAGGCCAAGGAAAGGCCAAGTGGAAAAAGCATATATCTTATTTGCTGGTATTTTCTGATTCCTTAGGCCACAGTTACCTGTTTTGATTGAAAACATAGCTTTATATTTTTGAATGTGTTTGAACTATGAATTAACCAGAAATTTTCAGAAATTAAATCTACACAAGATTTTATAGAAAATTCTCACAAAAATATTTTTAAACTTTATGGGGTGCTTAGATTCATTTTGTAAGTTGGTTTTGGTTTTTTGTTTCCTTCCCAGCATATGAAGTCAATGAGAAGGCAGAGGTAGTATGTGCTTTTTAAAGTTTATTTAATTTCTGCTAACAAACTTCAGAATCTTATTTTACTGACTAAAGAGCAAGAAAAAACTCAACTAGATAATTATACAGTGCATACAGATAGTAAGGACACTCCTAATTTTATAATCCAGAATATTTCTGAGTGATTTAGAGTATCTGTAGCAGGGAGTCTTGCTTCATATTTGCCCAGTGGATTATGCTGACCCACTATAATAAAGTAGGAGAGGCAGGGGCTGCAGCCATTTTCTTATTGTATTGGAGACAATATGATGCTAGACCATCCTGAGATCCGTGATATATTTTAATTGCTGAACAGCATTAAAGGTAGTAAATATTCTAGTTAATATTGCCAAAAATATTAAAGAATACTTATCAAACCCCCCCTTAACTGGGAAAGTTTGGTTCTTTTAGTACCTCTCTCTCCATGTTCATCCATGCAGGGCTAACTCCACAGACAAATTAGAGCCCAAATACTCTCCTACTTCAGAGTATTTTCTTTATTATTTTCGCTCCAGTCAGACATTTTCTCATCTAAAATTCTTCCTCATGTATCTCATCCCAATACCTGCATAATGGTAGATTATATTTTTCAGGGACTCTCCCACAGCAGATGAATACTGAAACGTGACTTCCTCAAGAATTCTACCTACAGTAGAATTTTGTAATTTTTCTGTAAAAAGAATTTTTTTTTTTTTTACTTAATGACCTTTTCTACACACAAAGCCTTGGGATTGAAGCAGAAGCCTTTCTGGGTTGTGCTTCTTTAATATAGATTCCACAACAGAAGCTTAGTAAGGAATTCTGTGAGTAGTTGATGAGACAGAGTAACAGCCGATGTACATTCTGAGGAGGAAAACAAATATTTGTCTTGCTTGTATGGGAACATTTCATTTAGGCTAGCTTGAACTACTAAGAGCTAAAAGGTATTTGTACACATTGATTTAGGCTAATGAGTCCATTTTCGGGAATTTAAATTTTGAGAGACTATCCCATCCCCTGGATTATTTCCACACAGGCATGCAGTACATCCAGGAGTACTTTTGCAGGTTTAGGGACTGTATGTGCAGGTCTTCACCCCCTACAAAGGGTAGACAGAGGCCTGTGTGGAAGCAATAATGCTGTATGCACACAGATAAGCTCAGTTCAGCTTTTACAAAGTACAACAAGCAGAATGGGCAGAAGATGAACTCTTAATGCAATGTATAGGGGCATACTTTATTCTGCTATTAATCTCACAAGTAGAAATAATCTAGGTAACTCATTTGGACGTCACAGCGAACACCTGAGGCAGAACAGGGAATTTGTCATGGTTTTGTGTTATCCTAAATACTTATTATTCCAAGCACATTACCTTATCCACCTTCTTTTTTTTCCCCTTTCTGTCTTCAACTCTTTATATATGCAGAATTGACAAGAGTTCATGTTTTTTTTTTTTTTTTTTTTGCTACAGAGATTACCAAATATACTTTCACATATACAGTGATCAGCTCCATTTATTTGCCAAGAAAGTGCTGTTGTTGGTAACCATTTTTCAGTGTAGGACTTCTCTGGTAGTTGGTTTCCTGTGTCTCCAGTTAGCTTTAATTTTTAGTCAAAGCTTTACTGTGCTGTTTCTCTCATACTGTGAGGGAAAACACCATGCACACAATGTCCAAAGATTTAATTGAGCATATTTCCAGCTTAATTGCTGTACTGAACATTTTCATTAAGAATGTTATGTCATGTCACGGAGTATATTGCTATATGAAGTGTGGGTAGTTAAGGCAAATGCCACAACAGCATGGAGCTATTTGTATACTGGGTGTGTGGGATGGTGGTCAGGGAATGGAGGTCGTAATATATATATTTTCCAGGTATTTGGTTTTATGGCTAATTAATTTTATAACTGAAAGACAGGTCTGTGTTTAGAGCAAGTTGCAATTCATGAAAAAGCAGTTACAGTAAAATACATTATTCCGAGTGAACAGAATTAACCTATTTGGACAGCGTATTTAAACAAGCAAAAAAATGCCAGTTGAAAAGATTTTCTTGATTACTTTGCCATACATGAGTAAAATGTTGATTCTAATTTAGACATTAATGAAGAAATAATTCAAACCATATTTGTTGTTATTAATTAAAAAAAATTAAAACCTTTGAGGGCACGGCTCCCACAGAAACATAAGAATTGCGTCCTCATTACAATATCAGTATTTCTGCAGAATGGCCAATTCTTGGCCATGGCTGAACCAGAATGCCCTAAATTTAAATGTGCTTCTATGCAATTTTTGACAAGAGTGTTAGGATTGTAACTGGTTACAGTACACTCAACTTGCACAATTACTACATACTGTGTCTATTAGTGGACTTAATAGTAAACTTCTCTTGGAGATTTAGATAGAACAAAAATGGATTTTACTCTCTGTCTTGTGCTGTAATGAATCACATTCAATCATATTAGTAACCACAGACATCATAGAAGTGATAGATTCTAGTTCCTGTTTAAGAGTATTGCACTGCAAATGTAGATAGTCCTTCATTTATTTCGTGTTACAGCACTCTAATTTTAACATCCTGACTCTCCTGTAGTTACTAGATCTGATAGAAATATTCTTACTCTTTCAGAGAGAGTCAAAGACAAGGAGACTAACTTTTTAGACATGCTAAAACTTCCTTTGTTTCATAGAACTGCTACAATTTTTAATTTCAAGAAAAACTGGCATACTATATACTGTACTTCAAAACTGCTAAATTAAAACTGGAAACCTGAAAGTACATCCATTTAAGGTTTTTCTCTGGAATCTGTAAGAATAATAGCTTCTAAAGCAATGATTCAAAATATGGATGAAATACCATTCCAACCCCTTCTACACCCCTAGTAAAGGATTATGTTCCTTGTAGCCTTTAGCCTCAATAAGAAGGCAAAGTAGGATACAGAACTTTTAAGTTCTACTCTACCATCTTCTTGACACATTTCTTATATGTGAGAAATTTATTGGCTGACTATAAGTTATTTTTAGGTGGCTTTTCTCCCACCTCCAATGACTGAATGGCCTAAGCACCAAAATGGTCTATTGAGCATTTGTGAATTTTTGCTCAACTGCTGCTTAGATTTTGGCTAAGCTCACTCATGCCAAGACTTGATGGATACTGGGAACAGTGCCACTAGGTCAAAGCAGAAACCTCATGTATGCAGGACAAGTGGCCAGGAGGAGTTACAGGGACATTATGCAGCAAGATTGTTGTCTCCTCTGGAAATTGTTTTCCCTCACAGTGTCATCAGAATCCACTAACATGGAAATGGTAGACACCAGTCCTCTAAACTGGAAGGTGTAAAATGCCAGCCAGCCCAGAAAACTTTTGAAGAGGATCTAATAGACTATTTTTCTGCTTCCTGGTGTCATCCAGAGGACATCTGCATTGTGACAGAGATGGAAGGATGAACATTCTCACCTTTAGCCAGGTAAATAATTACTTTCTTTTTTTCCATATAAGTGCATGATCTTAAGGGTTATGGGTTATAAGTTTTGAAACTCTATGACTTGAATGGTGAATAAGTGAATTCATGCGATATACCGCTCTGAAAAAAGGAAATTGAGCCACTGTTTATCATGTTTAGTTGCTGCATTCCTTAATGAGTTCATGAAATAAAGTTAAATCACAGAGTAGACTTTGCTATAAATTGGAGAGATCCAAATGAAGTGTGACTGCACTTTCAAACAAAACACTAAGATCATAACCTGAAAGGAAGCCACTTCCCATAAGATATTTTCATATCTACTCACTGTTCAATAAACAGTCCATGAATAAGAATAATTACTCTGGTACTAAATGAAATTGAATTCTGAATAAATTTAACATAATTTGAGATTTGAGTAATAATTAGCTTAATGGCACTGAAAAATAGTCAAGAAATGCTTAATTTCATGTCTTTCCAAACCATATATTGATTAAAAGAATTTCAAAGTAGAAGTTCAGAGTGTTGCTTCTGCATAACAAGAAAATTAAAGCTAATGAGAAAGCCAATATAAAACATTTTTTCCTATAATTCGAAGAAAAATGTTTGACTGAACAATTTTCTCCTGGAAAAAAAAGC
This sequence comes from Cichladusa arquata, assembly GCA_026413545.1. Lineage (NCBI taxonomy): Eukaryota > Metazoa > Chordata > Aves > Passeriformes > Muscicapidae > Cichladusa > Cichladusa arquata. The sequence continues at coordinate 55,160,353 of JAOTQP010001286.1, forward strand.
TTGTGCCTTAAACAGAGACATGTGAAATATAATCATTGCAAAGGTGCCAGAAATTTGTAAGTACGCTTTTCTTCTTGTTCTTTCTTCCAATGTGAAGCTGCAAATGTAGAATACTAAAGATACTTGGATTTGTTGTACTTTTTTGAAGCAAAGGCTAAGTAGAGGATTAAGTAGGTGCTGATTTAAGGACCCAAATGACTATTCAAACCATATTCCATGCTCACATTTTTGAAAGTGGCATGTACCAGTAGATAGTCGTAGGGGATTCAGAAATACCAAACAAGATTAGGGATTCAATTCACTTAATTTCAGTGGAAATCATATACATAATCTGTTGAAGGAAATTCAAAAATACCATTATAGAACCACATGCATTTTTATATTATTAACTATTTAGATATCTTGCCCAAGGTAGTTTGCAAGCACAAATCCATTAAGTAATAGCAGATCAATTTCCATGTTGTTTTAGTTTCTTGTTACTCTGCTCTGTGCCTTCAGTTGTATTCACTGCATTCCTGTGTTTACTACTGAAAATAACTGCACCTTGTAATTTCAACAGAGTGTGTTTGCTAATGGGAGAGATTTAACAAGGTCCTCTCTGTCACAAAGACTAAAACTTCAAATTGCATATGCCAGAAAGAGAAGAATTTAAGGGCAACAGAAAACATTGGTGACTTTTCCTGCACCTGAGGCTCTGTATACAAGGTGTAGTTGGTCGAGGCTCCTCAATGAGGCAACAGACTACAGCCAGGACAGCACATGGAGAGACTACAGGTATCACAACTGGGTTGCAGCAGTGCTGCTGAAAAGACTGAGGGGCAGAACTCACATAGATTAATTGATCTTCTTTGGGAATACTTGACAAAGTTCCATTACAATTGAATTTAGGACTGTTCCGTGCTTAGTTCATTGTAAAGGATCAGAAGAAAAGAAACTCCTGATGTATATTCTGCTTGCTAACAGGTACATAGTGCATGTCCTACTGCAAAAGTAGTCATATACAAGGCCTCATGCTATCTGACTATGAGTGATAGAATTATGTCTTGACATATCTTCCACATTAAAGTCTAAGAACTTTGTGACGACATGTTGCTATTTGAGTTTGTAGATATCTTTGGAGGTAAAAACCTGCATTTTATTCAGGAAACTGTTGTGAGTAAACTGTGTAGCATTGCTACTTTTTAGTAGGAAGACTTCATTTCTTAGTTGCAATTAAATTAATATAAAATAGCTCTTACAAAATGTAAGGATGTTATATTTGAGTTAATTTTTACTTATTCTATTGTAAATGTTATTAAATTATGAAATAAAGTATTTTCCTAAATTATTTGGTAGTCCTTATACATCTTTGCCTTATGTGGGGTGATCCCTCTGTCTTTCCTTAGATGTACATTGAAATAAATAGAAAATTATTAGAGAGCCTTCCAGGGTATCTGTATTTTTCCACTGGAACCTGAGTAAACTTAGTTATGTAATAAAGTACCAGGTGTGACTCTGTTTCTGTCAAGTTGAAATAACACATAAATTTTTAATGAAATACTATTTTATTGCTTTATGTATTTGTCTTTTAAAATTGTGTGTGCATATGCAATCTGATCTTATTCTTTAAGGGAAGACATGTTTTGCAAACAGGATATTTTTACACATTGAGGTTAAATCATAATATATTCCAACACTGAAAGAAAGGAAGATTTTTTTAAGACTTAAGGAGATAACTGCAAATTTCACTGACATTTTTGACTTATTCACTAACTCAAATTTGTTCATTGAGTTTTGTGAAAATCATAGGTGCCTGCGAGACCAAAGTCTTACAAATGTAAATATTTGGGACATAAATAATAATGATAACGTCTTCATTTGGATAATGCATAAATTGTGCATATGTGGAATTAAACGGATTATTTACTTCCTCTATTACTTACGGTTCCCTGAAGAAACCCGGGTGGCTGAATTTTATGATTGAGATAGTGACGTTCTGCCCTGCTCCTTGCTTGTTCCTGGAGAAAAGTAATTTATTGGGGTTTTTTTATCTTGCTGCCAATATTAATTCATATTGAGCCAATAGAAACATTTCTGGCAAAATGAACATCAAAGAATGCTATCCTGTCATAACATAAACATTTGACGCAATTATCTTTTGTATAAACACTCTAAAGTTTCTTTTTTTTTTTTTTCTGCTTAAGTAGAGAACATAGTTCAAAACTCAAAGTCTGTTGCAAAAAAAAAGGACCAACCCTGCTCAGCAGCCTCTGCTGTTGTGCTTTTTGGTTTGTCATTTTTCTTAGACTATTCACTGTCCATTTTGGGTTGAGGAGGGATGGAGAGAAAATGAGGCTTTTTCTACCAACATTTAAAAATTGTCTAGTTCCGTCCTAGCATTTAATCTTCAGGCATTGGCTTTTCATTGCAGAATTACTGCTTTCAGAGGAAGAATAATAAAGATTTTTTTCCCTTTTAATATTAATTAGTAAAATCAGAAGGTGAAATCAGCTGCCTTGAGTCCAGGAGGCTGGAAGAACTAGTCTTAAAATTTTGATATTCTTCTAGGATTTAAAAAAGCTGTTTAATGGAAACTATGTGTAGGGCAGAGTGGGGTTCATTTCTGTTTCTGAAAGACAAGTTTGAGAGAAGTCATATGGAGAATTTGCTAGTTAGGCTGTCAGAAGCCATGATATAATCTGTATTATGAATACTGCCTGTAGCAGAATCTCAGAATGACATATTGAATCATAAAAGGTATAGTAGAGCCCACATGTCTGTATAAAGTTTTCTTCCAAGCTTCGTCTGTTCAATGGAAAATAATTTATTTGCATTTTGAGCCTTAAATCCAACCATTTGGTCCTGCTGAATGTCTTAAAAACTCTATCAGCTAATCTTCCCATTTCTTTCAGCTGTTTTGAACTTTTCTCTGGCCCTTGGGGCTGCTTGTGAGAACTTTCTGGCCCAAAACTTTTTCTGGCTCTAAGTGGTTAAAAATCATCTGGAGTTGCTGTGACAGTGATTTGAGGTTTTTTAGTTAATCTGAAAACTGGTTTCATATTGAGTCACAGTTTTCTGGATAAAAGTAGTCTCAAATCCTTGGATGCAAATTAGAAAATGTGAAATTTGGGTGTAAATTTGTTGTGGTTTAACACAGTTTGGTTTTTAGCTAAGGGAAAAAAAAAATATCCACCAGCTAAGGAAGTGATTCTCTGTGAGGTTCCTTTGCACCTGACAGAACCAATCAGCTGATTAGTTTTGAATATTGGCACCCTGTTATACCACTTAAGAGAGCTGAACATGCCTGTGTGAATCAATCATCTCTTGAGTGAGTGAAAAAGGAAAGTGTGAAGACACATAAAGAAAACAAAATGGACGCACCAAGGTAATGAAGAAGGAGTCAAATCTCAGATTGGAGGAGAATGAGGAGATGCCTTAATCTTGGGCTGAAATTCCCTTGTAAGGCTATGGTGAAGATATAATTGATGCATCAGACTCTTTGTCCCCATAACTCATGGAATGCCTTGGGGACATGTAGTGTCCTAACCACAGCCATGAGCAGAGGCACCCATGCTGAAGCAACCAAATGTTGAAGTAGCTGTGATCCAATGAGAAGCTTGAACAGAGAGAGATGAAAAAGATGAGAAACCTCGCCCCAGGATGGAAGAAGAAAACCTCAGTTCCCAGAGATAAAAGAAGGGAAATTTTGTTTCTCTACAAGAACAGCTCATCCTTAAAATTGCACCCCAACAAGCTGAATGACCCATGGTGGTAGTTGTGGGAAGACTACCAAACTGTAGGAGGGACTTCATGATTGCAGATTTCTGGGTGGCTGCTATTCATGAAAATTAAAACCATGAAAGAACTGTTTCTTGTGGAAAAGTCTCCATGGCATGGCCAGAGAGACTCCTCTCCCTAAGTAAACTGAAGAAAGATTATTTTGGAAGTGACTGAACTGACTGAAAATACCAATTTTTGTTCTCTTTATGGTCAGTGGGAGAAGAAAGAGGAGTTGGGGGGAGAAGAAGTGTTCTGAAGGTTTATTCTGATTTCTTATTTTTTTCTTTTAGTTCTATTAATAGAGTTTTTTTAATACCCTTTAAAGTTTTAAGCCTGCTTTGCTCTCCTCCTAATCCTTATCTCCCAGCAGAAAATGAGTAAATAATTCTAGTAGGTGCACTGGCATTTGGGCAGCACTAGACCCACTACAAAATTCTATTATTTGGATCTGTATTTTTACAATATACCTGACCGAGCTGAAAGCTAAGTAGTATATAGGGTATGTAGTGTATAGTATACAAAGAAAGGTGTGAACTAAGTATTGGAAAATATCCAGGTCATGCCCTTGGGTCACAACAAGCCCATGCAGCACTACAGACTTAGGACAGGGTAGTTGGAAAATTGCCCTCAGAAAATGCCTTGGGGGTGCTGGTTGAGAGCAGCCGGACATGCAACAGCACATGCCCAGGTGTCCAAGAAGGTCAGTGGCATCCTGGCCTATGTCATCAACAGTGAGGCCAGCAGGACCAAGGCAGGGATTGTACCCCTGTACTTGGCACTGCTGGGGATGCACCTCGAATCTGGTGTTCATTTCTGGATCCATCACTACAAGAAAGACATTGAAGTGCTGTAGGGCCTCCCGAGAAGGGCCATGGAGGTGGTGAAGGATTTGGAGCACAAGTGTTATGAGGAGTGCCTGAGAGAGCTTGGGATTGTTTAGCATGGAGGAGTTTCAGGGCAGACCTTACGGCTCTCTACAACTGAGCGAAAGGAGGTTGCACACAGGTGGCAGTCTGTGTCTTCTCCCAGATATCAAGTGACCGGACAAAGAAGAAATGGCTTCAAGTTACTCCAGGGGAATTTTAGAATGGATTTTAGGAAAAATTTCTTCATATAACAGGTTATCAATCATTGGAACAAGTTGCTCAGGGAGGGAAGTGGTTGAGTCACCATTTCTAGAGGTAATTTTAAAAACCTCTATGATATGATACTTAGGGCCATGGTTTAGTGTTGGACTTGGCAGTATTAGGTTAACGGCTGGACTTGAGGATCTCATAGATATTATTCAAACGAAATGATTCTATGATTCTATAAAGTCACTGTTCATTCCTTCTTGTATGCATGTTCCCTGTTCCTCTTCTAAACAGCCTTTTAAATGAAAATAAGTAAGTTGTGTTGTATTATGCAGACTATGCTGCAGGGCTGCTCACCTAGGTCTCTGTTTCTGCATTAGCATGACCATGGAGATGGACATTTGCTACAGAGAAGATACTAATTGTGTACAAGAAAAGAATAAGATGTCTCTTGATTCAAGATTATGTTGTTCAGCCAACAGCATTTCAGAAACATTTGCTGGCTTCATAGTTAGCTGCAGAAACTGGTTATAGGCTATAAGGCCCAAAAAAACTCAATGAGACTTCTAAAAGAGCTTACAGTTGTTCATGTACTCTGAGTTAAATTCACAAAAGAAATACTTACAAGATATTCTCAAGAAGTCAAAACAAGAAAAACTCTACCAGTAACTACAGAAAATCAAGGAAACTTTGGTAAAAGGTAGAAGGCAACATTCAATGAATATAAAACACTCCTCAAAGCATTAACTTTGCCCATTCAATTTAGCAAATGCAAAGCCTGTTTGATTTTAAGTTACTCAAAAATTCCAGGAAGAAGGAATTAAAAGAAGAAGAAAGACAGGAAAAATATAACACCCCCCACAAAAAAAAAAAAAAAACACCAAAAAAACAAAAAAAACCAACCAAAAAACAAAAAACCCAAAAACCAGCTGCTCATGATTCCAGTGGTGTTCAGCTAATAGAAATTCTGAGAGGAGATAGAGTCAAGACATGCTAACCACATGCTCAGCCTTAATTACTCCTTCGCCTCTTGGGCCCTTCCCCCAGTTGGGAATTCTGGTCACTTGGCCACTTAGAAGCTGGGTTAGGGACACCAGGGTCAGATGTGGAGCATTGTCTCCAGTGTGCCAGGGACTGGCAGCCATTGCCAGCTGGGATATAGGCTCTAGGGATGGGGGTGTAGAGGGCAGATAGCTGCCTCACCAGGGCAAGGCCCAACCTGCCTCTTCCCTCCCACACATGCATCCCAAAACGTCTTAAGACTCAGTCTTTCCAGTTTCTCACATGGGCTCAGTACACTTATGGGACATTTATATTTTCTAGTCCATATTAGATCAGATTCTTTTTTGGGGAATGGAATGAGGACAGAAGAAAGGGAAGCTGGCATTTATATTCATGCTTGGATTGAAAAAAACTCCTATGAGTGGAGTTACTTCAATTGCCAGTCAGTTATGCTATGCTTGTTTGTCAGACAATTGTTTTCACGATACATATAAAGTACTGTTTTATCCCGTTGTAAAATATGTTCTGCATGGGTGAAGCAAATAATTCAATAGATTAAGTCTATATGAAAGCCATGTCAAGAAGAAGCATTCTGCAGTAACAAGCTGGAGCTGTGCTGCCACTAATTTGAAAAAAAATAATGAAACATGCAGGCTTTAAAAGGTTTTAGCAAATATCACTACTCTGGTGGGATGAAAGATGACAGAGGAAGTTTTGGATCACTACTGTAATTTACTAGATAGTGTAAAATCAATATTGCTTGCCCAGTGAGAGGCAGCATTGTGCTTTTTGTTCCCTTCTGACATAAGTCTAAGAGTCAGAATAGTACCAGTTCACTTTCTTCAGTTTTATAGATTTTCCAAGTCTTACTTCAAGTCTTAATTTCATTCCTCTCCATGATTAGTGCCTCTCTAATCATGCTAAACACAAAAGACTTTTTGCATTTCTTCTCCACACTTTTACTCTATTTTCTTCCTGTAGATTACAGACTGGCAAGGATGTCACTGTTGTGAGGCTGAGATACTGAACACTTTCTTTGCTTCAGTCTTCACTGCCTGACCTAAAAGACAAGGGAGAAGGTCTAGAGGAAGGTGGACTTTCCCTTGGTTGAGGACAATTGGGTTAGAAATCATTTACTCAAACTTGCCATCCATAAGTCCATGGGCCCTGATGGGATACACCCACCAGTATTGAATGAACTTGTGGACCATTGCTAGGCCACTCTTAATCACCTTTGAAATGTCATGGCATTCTGGAGAGGTACTTGAGACTTGAACACAGCAAGTATCACTCCAATCTTGAAAAATGGCAGGAAGGAGGACCCAGGGAACAACAGTCCAGTCAGCCTCACCTCAATCCCTGTGGAAGACAAGAAGCTGATTAGTCAGGATGGATTCACCAAAGGGAAATAATGCCTAACCAACGTGATTGCTTACTACAATGGGACAAGGGGCTGGATAGATGAGGGAGAGCAGTGGTTGTTGTCTACCTGGATTTCAGCACAGCTATTGACACTGTTTCTCAGGATGTCCTCAAGGGAAGTGGGTATTAGGTGAACGTACCATGTACAATATTGAGAACTGACTGAACTGCAGATCTCAGAGGATTGTGGTCAGTGGCACAGGGTCTAGTTTGAAGCCTGTAGCTAGTAGTGCTCCTCAGGGGTCCCCTACTGGCTCCAGTATTTAACTTATTCATCAAAGGCTTGGTTGAAGACGTAGAGAGCCACCTCAGCAAGTGCACTGATGACAAAACTTGGAGGGCTGGCCAATACCCAGAGTGCTGGGCAGCCCTTAAGAAGAACCTCAAGAGCATGGAGAGATGGGCAGAATGGAATTCTGAAATGCAGCGAAGGCCAGTGTGATATCCTGTGTCTGGGAAAGAATAACCCCATGCACCAATACAGATTGTGGGCTGACCATCTGGGAAGCCACTCTGTGGAGAAAGATCCATAGGTCCTGGCTGACAAGAGCCAGCACTGTACCCTTGTGGCCAAGAAGGCCAGTGGTATCCTGGGGTGCATTAGGAAGAGCATTGACAGCAGGTTGAGGGAGGTGATCCTGCCCCTCTACTCAGCCCAGCTGAGGCACATCTGGAGAGTTGTGTCCAGTTCTGGGCTCTTCAGTACAAGACAGACAATGAGATCCTGACCAAAGGAAGTCAGTGAAAAATATAAGGGCACTGGAATATCTTATTTATGAGGAAGGGCTGAAGGAGTTGGGCCTGTATAGCTTGGAGAATAGATGACTGAGAGGGAACCTATCAATATCTGTAAGTGTCTGATGTATTTGAAGGGAGGGTGTCAAGAGGATGGAGCCAAGCAGTTCTCAGTGGTGCTGACAAGGGTGAGAGACAACAGGCAGAAACTGATGCACAGGAAGTTTTATCTGAACATAAGGAAGAACTTTACTGTGAGGACGACTGAGCACTGGAACAGGTTGCCCAGAGAGGTTGTAAAGTCTCCTTTTCTGAGGATATTCAAAAACCATCTGGACACAATCCTGAGTATCCTGCTCTAGGGGACCCTACCTGAGCAGGGATGTTGGACTAGAGGATTCACTGTGATTCCTTCCTACCTTACCCATTCTGTGATTCTTTAATCGTGACTGACAGTGATTAAACAGTCTGTTTCTGCTGTAAGACTATAGGATATATTTTTTTTAAAGCACAACTATAAACACATATAAGGTGCATGTACATGGACTTAGCCAAAGGACAACTTTGACTGGATAATTGTCAATAATATATTTTGAATGTGCACACTGCCTTCACAACAGAAAGTGGGCAACCATACTAGTTAGGCCCTTTCCAGCATCTGGCTAGTATTTGGCAGGCTCACTATAGTGAATGTTGCTTTGACAGACAGATGTTTCAGAGTTCATGTGCTGATGGAAGGAAACAGCACTGGTTACCCTCTACCAGATACCTGTTGCAAATGAGCCAAATGAGACAGCTCTCTTGTCAGAAAAATCTGGACAACAAAATGCAGCTAGAAGATTTCTAACCCCTGTCCCATGCTCTGGATCTAGGAGCAGGATTATGTGATGAAGCTGTTTTGTTTTCCTGGTAAATGCCAGCCTTTCATGGCTAACTGGCTGGCCTCTTGGTGCAATGTGTTATTGTTCTGTCCCAAATGAAAGCATGCTGGATGGAATCAGGAATGTGGGGCTAACTGCCAAGGAAAACATTTCTGTGGCCTAAAAACCTGCCACCACTCAGCACCTGTCTGGGCATGAATTGAACATTGTAGCACTTGATCCATGGCAGTCAGACCGAGAGATGTGTGAAATTTTTAGCTGTGTTATTCTCAGTACTTAAACACTCTCTTGAGAAAAAAACATACAAAGCACATTAGCTTAACCCTTTTTGTGGAAAGCAGGCAGCCAAAAGTGAGGCTTGCTCACTTGCTTTTCCACCTCTTATTTGTGGAAAACGGGTAGAAATAAAACACTTGCAAATCAATGCAAATTCCTGTTAGGTTAGAGGCACTGGAGGATGATGGAAACTGGGGAAATAGGGAAATAAATAGGGAAAAAAAATAGGGAAAAAAAGTGGGGGAGAGAGAGACATGGATTTCAGCCTACAAATGCACATTACATTCAATTCAGGGTAATATTCCAGTTAGCATTTACTTCTTACAAAGAAATTCTATTTGTAACAGCTCAGCTGTGGTGATTTGTGGCAGAAGAATGATTTTGCGTAGAGGGAGGGCAAGGAGGCCTGATTGCAAGGAGTTAAAGTGGCTGAAAGCAGGAATGCCAGAGATATAACAGACTCCTTGCAAGAGAGTGAAGCTATCCTCCATAAGATGATCTTGTCTTGTAGGTCATCCAGGAATCTGAGAGTTCAGGGTCCAAGCCAACAGTCACCTTTAGGCAACAGAATTGGGGTGGGGGATGAATCCAGGGCTGAGCTGACTTGTCCCATGCAACTGCACTCTGGATTGGTGCTGATGCAAATGTGTATAGAAAATATACTTGTGACACATCTTTGCAGACTCTGTGTAGAACTGTGTATTGCAGTTGGACTCACCTCAATGCAACGTTCATTTACATTTTATATTTCAGCACAAATGTGTAATTTTCGTCAAAGGATACCAATAAATTTCCCAGCAGTTCTCTTTTCTATTTTGATTCTTTCTGGTACAGTTACTCAGCATTAAACATGAAACAAACAGTAAATAATATGCAGGAAAATTCTGGAATTGCAGACAGTGCAGTTTCATTTGTCTGATCATAATTTAAGGTTCCTAATGGACCTGAAATTATCTACAGATGTCAGCCATTCCCCATGAAAGTCTCTGTGAGAACTGCTTTAAAGAAAACAGTTAAGTAAAGTAGAAAACAGATTATATAAGTGCTAAGATAGTGATGAGTAGATTGCTTGCATTGCACATGAACTCTCATCCTTGCTCTCACCTCAAACATGATCTGAACTCTGAAACTTTAAAACTCAGTTCGACTAACCGATGCATATACACATTCCTTCATAATTTTTATTTTCACTTCTTGATTTACTCTAAAAGCAGAACACAAAAAATAGAGAATAAGATATTTTTCTATATCTGTAGCACGTTTGAATGGACATTTTTACTTCAGAGTGCTTGATTTTGGTTCTTGCTCTGATGAATAGCAATGTAACTCCCTAAATTAACTTCTATTGTCTTACTCAAGAACAAATTTTTTCACATCTCAGAGCCTTTGTTGTTTTGTTGGGGTTTTTTGGTGACTTTTTTTGTTTGTTTGTTTTTGTTTTGTTTTGGGGTTTTTTTTTTTGGTTTTTTTTGTTTTGTTTTTTTTTTTTTTTTTTTTTTTTTTTTTTTTTGGTCGTTGTTGTTGTTGTTTTGTTTATGTTTGTTTTTTTTTTAATTGCCTTCCTGAGGGATGTTCATAATTTCCAGCCACCTCTCACACTCTGGGGCCAGGCTGTGGGGGTCACAAAGCTATTTTTGAACAGTTGAAGTTCTCAGCACAGTCCCCAGACCACTGCCAGCCTTTCTCCATTACAGCCACTGCTTGCTGTTCCTTGCTGACAAACTTCCTCTGCTTCTCACAGCTCCCCTTTGAGGATGTTAACATGACTGATGGATTTCTCCATCTCTCTCCCAACAGCCTTTGAGTGCACTGCTGTCACTGCCCAAAGGGACTTTTCAGTGCCAATGATGGGGTGCAGGTTTCATGGGCAGAACAGGGCTAAGCTGAAGATGCTTTTCCACCCGTGTCTGGAGCCAGCAGCAGACAGAGACAGCTATGTGCCTGGGAACCCTGGTGTCCCCTCTCTGCTTCCCTGCCATTTTATCCATTGTACAGATGCATCCACATACCAACTCTGGCACACCGGTTCCAGCACTGTGTTTTAGAGAAGCACAGAAGTATCTGCTCTTGCTCTGGTTCCTTATTTTTATGAGCCTTGTTAAAGCAGCTCTTTACTGCTTCCCACACAAATGTTGTCACCTCCTGTCCTAGTCTTTAGTGGAGACTCAGGGTTTTATGATTCCAACTCACAGATGAATCATCTTGTTTTTTGCCCCATTGCTTGGTAGTTTTCTCCAGCACCCCTCTCCCACCTCTGTCGTGTGGATAGCTCCGTGGTGTCCCCTCCTCGGCTGCCTCCACGGACGGAGGCCCTTTGCTCCTCCCTGCATCCTGCAAGAGCCAGTGCTTCTGTGCTCCGGAGGAAAGAAGTCGATTTTTGCAGTGTCGGCTTGCCCTCTTGTGCCTCGCATTGCTCTCCACTCGAGTTGCAAGGTCTCCTTTTGTTTTTGCAGGCAGGTTGCTTTGGCTGCTTTGTTTCCCTGCTCTTTCAGCCCTTCTGGGGATTGCTGTTTATTCCTGGGTTAGGAGAATGCTCCCACAGCCAAACTCCTTACCTTGTTGCACCTGTCTAACCCAGAGCTCTGCTCCCTTCACACAGGACCTCCACCTGCCTGCATCAACCAGTCCACACCCACTGTGGGACTTGTGAGCTAAGCCTGGATGCTGGTCCAGTGTCTCCATTTGCCAAGGACACCACAGGTTAGATTTATGTTTTCCTGGTGCCAGCTGAGATGCCCCAGGGCATTAGATCCAACAGGGAACTACAGCCACTCCGTCAGCAGCTGGATTCAAGGACGGCTGCACCTCCCGTGGCACTCTGTCACTTGCACTTGTCCTTGCTCTCAGGTTTATGCCTGGTTTTGCTCATAGCCCATCTCCAGAGATCTTAGAGCTTCCAAAATACGTATATCTACAACGAGCACTTCAAAGTCAGAGAGGAAATACACTGCAAAACCTTATTGTGTAGGTAAGACCTAGAAGACCTAGAATCACCTAGAAGAAAGTTTGAAGTTAAATGCTGACAGAAGAGCAGTATGTCCACCAGGGCAATGGAAACCTTTTGCCTTCCCTGGCCCGCTCTATCTGCTCACCACCCCTGATGGTGCCAAGCCCATCTGTAGCAGAGCCTGGCGAGGCTGAGGCTCTCCAGGACCCGGCACAGCTGCGCATCAGCTCATGGAGGTGCATGGGCTTTCCAGCCAGCGAGGAGAGGTCGCGGCCCCAGCCCCTCCTGGAGGGCAGCCGGCCTTGCCAACCCAGGCTTCCCAGGTTCGCTGGGGCCTCTGCTGGGCGGCGGCCCTGCGGGGTCTGGCTCTGCCCGGGGCAGGACGCGGGCTGGAGGCCGATGGGGATGGGGACAGGACAGGGGCAGCGGGCCCGGAGGAGCGGCGGTCGGCGCCGGGCCCGCGGGTGAGGCGGGGGCCGCCGCAGTC
>JAOTQP010001286.1:55173034-55293237 GCA_026413545.1 Cichladusa arquata
AAATATATTAAATTATTTTAAAATATAGTTTAAAGTATTTTATATTTTTTCTTTTAAGTAAGTAGTTTCTTTTAAAGATAAGTAATTTCTTTTAAATATTTTTTTTTTTTAAACATAAGTAGTTAATTTCCTCTCCTGGAGGAAATTCTGGCCAGAGTTTTTATAGGCACAGAAATTTAGGTGGGGTTCGTTTGCTTCAACTGTGTTGCGTAGTAGACCATGGTTACTATTAGTAAGACTAAGTAAGATTCATTTCCATACTTCAAGCTTTAAATTTTTAATTGACCTGAAGTTCATCAGGATTACTCTCAAACCTGATGTTTCTGAGAACAGCTGGTTTTGATCACAGCAATTACTTCTGTAGGCAGGTTGAACTTTTTCTTCTGGGCTTCCAAGTCGGGTGCTTCTGCTAGTTGAAGGGGTGATAAATGTTACCAGGCACAGTTTAAACACTGGTGTCTTAGAGAACCTGAAAGAGGGAAGGTGCGAGCCATGATGTGGCTTTTGGCAAAATGGTTTAGTGAGCATGGTGGTATATTAAGTCAAACATTGTTCTTGATGTTATTTTCCAGTCTTCTATGAATCTATGACATTTGTTGTGGATATTTTTAGAGAACAGCAGTGACTAAATGTCACACTTCTAAAAAAATCTCAGTCTTGCTGTACAGTTGTTTGGCTCATTGGTAAGTTATTAACATCATCTTTTGTTAACATCATAATTTCCCCTAATTTTATTTAGGTATCCAGGCACATGATGGCAGCAAAGTGCTGAGGAGCCCACTTGCCTCCTCTACATTCAAAGAGGACACAAACTGGCTACTGCAAGAATTTAGTCTGACCAGAATGACAGCCACAGATAAACTGCATTAAATGTAGGCGCGTAAAATGATGATGCTTAAAGAATAAAACCTGTGTCTCTGTGCATGTTCATTTGTGAATATTTCCTTGCTGCCTTATTTTCTACAAAACACATACTTGAGTGTTAGGTGTCAACCCAGGTTAGAAATGTCAGTTCAATGTACAAAATAAAACTATTTTTTTTTCTGAGTTACATATTCATCACTCTCAAATGAGACTGAAATCCAGTACAGCTATTTTTGTTCTGCTAAAATCCAGTGTAGATCAAATTGTCATTTAAAAATTGACCAAAAATATGGAGTAGAGATATCTTACTGCCATGCTTGAGCCTATATACATGAAGAAGTTTTACATAATGTAACTGTAATACCCATAAATAGAAAAGCATAAACCAGATATACATAAAAAACTATACCTGGAGAGAAGAAAAGAGAAATGCTGAGGAAGAAAATAAAGGGATTAATAGAGTAATTTACCTGATGGCTTTGTATATTTTACCTTCTTCTTTTTCTGCTCAAACGAGATCTATATCTATCTATCTAATCTGTCTATCTATCTATCTATCTATCTATCTATCTATCTATCTATCTATCTATCTATCATCTATCCATGTGTGTGTGTGGATATGGATATATCTATATCTAGAAACACACATTTGTGGATATGAATATATCTATATGCCTTCAGCAATGGTCACAGAACCATGAAGTGAATTACATCAGAGCTAAAAGTTTGCTCTGAAATACTAAATTTCTAAATATAGAAGTCTTGAGTTAATTCCATGAAGACTATTGGGTTTGACTCAAACAGCTTCAATGTCACAAATGAAAAATGCACAGCTAGAATTTTCTGCATATAATTCTGACTCATTTCACTTATTATTTTGGTAATAAACTCTGTCATTAATAATGCTGTATGAATAAAATTATAAAAATCACGTTTTGTAGTGCATTTACACATGACATTTGTCTTTGCCAAATAGCGTATTTATGGCCAATGAAGTAGGAGAAAGTAAATATTTCTTGTGATAAATTCACATAACACTTACTGAAAAAATTATTTCAGCTATGTATTTTCTACACGACCGAAATTTTTTTCTGTGTCTTAGCAATTTTTTTGATATTACAGGAAAATTGCTAAAACATCACAGGGCGTGCTATTTCCACTATTTTGAACTTCACAAATAAGCTTATAGAAATTTGTATGCCAGTAGGACCAAGCAAGGCTGTGGATTGTCTGAACAGTGTTAGTCAAGTGAATGAAAATTATGACAATGCAGATGTGACTCCTTTTTATGTGGACAAAACAGTATTTTCCATCACCCAGTTAGCTCTTTTCCACAGTATACATGCATTGTTACATAGTTGCTCATTCACTAAGTATGATATGAGATATCTGAAGGTGATGAGCCATTGACAGGAATTGCTCAAATGCTGCATCCCTGGAAGTGTTAAGTGCCAGCTTGGATGGGGCCCTGGGGGATTGGCATAAGATGATCTTTAAGGTCCTTTACAGCCAAAACCCTTCTATGATTTTATGATATTTATCTTAATCTTTTAACATTTATCAAAGCAAGATGTAGTGTACCTTCAGGTAAGAGGAGGGCTTGGAGGTTTTTTTCTTTTATTTTTTTTTTTTTTTCAGTAGGAGATTGTGTCAGTGGACAAATGGTTGTGAGTTTTCTCTGAGCAGATTAATTCTTGTGAGGTAGGTCATCCATCAGCAAGCGGTTGTGAAGAAACCTTTTATGTGAATCTTCCTTCTGTAACTTCATATTTTCCACAATGTCTCAGCAAAGGTAACTGATTTAGACTTGGAATAGCAGTCACTCACTTTGCATATTGAAAGACTGCACACACATAGGTACTGATAATAAGTTTTCAGTAGCTTCAGGGAAATATTAAACTTTTGTCCTTTTAAGTGCCATGTCTTTTTCCAAATAGCAAAGTACTTTTAGTACTTCAGTATCTTGAGCTCTAAGAAATATTGGTCATACCAAAATGGAACTTTAGCCTATTCTTTGTAGTTAGCAATCTCATAAGGACATTTGAAAATTGCTATATGAAAACAAAACCCCTTAACTTGCAAAAGTATTCTGTCATGAATAATGTTTTGGCTGAATGAAGGGCAGCAGTTGCATTTAAATTGATTCAAATGTATAGCCAATTACAAATCCAGTACTTGTATTGAAGATGTAAAAAACAAGGAAACAATATTACTTGGAAACCATATAATAATCTCAATAGGATGCAAATTTTAGAACAATTATGAAGGAAGCATGAAAAACAAAAGAAAACAAAAGAACACAAAGAAAAGAACAAAGAAAACAAAATTTAGACAGGTTTAACTATTACAAGTCACTACATATGTGGTGAACAAACTTGCTCCATTCAAAATATCTCATCACCTATAGACAAAAATCTAGGGGGGGAAAAAGAATTAAAATTAGACTGCTCTAGCACTTTTGTGATGCATCTGGCATTCAGCAGCATGCCTGAAACTATCATGGAGGATGAGGAATAATGAAAAGTTAACAAAAATCCTATGCTGGCAGAGGTTAACAGTGTTATGTGTCAGATGCTGACTTGTCTGGCATGAGATTACAAATGGTGAACCTAAAAAAAGAGTTTTGCAAACATTTTTGCATCACAGTTTTGTTAATGACCTTGGCATTTAAAAATATACACATCCCGAGTAAGTTAGCTGTCAGTACAAGGAGCAAATGTGAATAACTTTGAAGATTGATGTAAAGGAAATGCGTTAAAGTGGGATATGATAAAGCTGTTTTCTTGTCCTCCAGGCCACACTATGATCATTCATGACAGGAACAACTAAGCAAAAAAAATTCCCCCAGTTTGTGGGGATTAGAAAAACCTTTAGTGGGGCATAAATTAAAAGAGAGATATTTAAACTAAAGGATATTATTAGCAGAAGAAGAAATAAGCAAACTGATTACTAATGCACTGAACTAAAAAATAAGAGGAAATTCTAACCTCCATGTAAAACAATTCAGTTAACTCCTAATTGGAGTGATTACTTTCAAAATGCAACTGAGTAAGATTATGAAGGGAATTCTGTACGGCAATAATTACAAAAAGAATGAGATTGTGCCAAAAGAATGGGAAAGTATTTTTTTAGTATTATGCTCTCAATTGTGTCAAAATTAGGTGATATTCTCAGTGTATTATGCAACGTGTTTTCAGGTTTCAGCATAACTTGGATTAGTGATGAAGGAAGATAAATCACTTATAAGAAATCACACCTTAAGAAAGTGTTACAGAGTTTTATGTATGCTTTAATTTTTACTTTCATTTTGCTTAACTTATCTGAATAGTTTTTCTGATTGAACCATATTCCTGTGAGCATGCTGTCCCTCAGCAGGGGGCCAGGTGTGCACTTGGTGCGCAGGAGCAAATAATCAGGCAGAGCTGATTCACCTTTGAACCTTCAACACCATTACATGCAAAAAGGGGCACATTGCCATTCTGGTGTTTGTTGTCTTGCTGTGACTGTTCACTTTGATGACACTAGCACATCCTTGCCGTTCTGGTGTTATCTTGCTGTGATCCTCAGCAGAGTAGTTGAAAGAAGGTTTGCCAGGTGTGAGAAGTCAAACGGTGATTATGTGTATGATTATGACTAGATTTAGTCTAAATACAGTATCCAAATATTGCCAATGCAATATATGAGAACTCTATGATCTATTGCCACTGATGTTGGAGACAGGAGTGCGACAAAGACACCCCAAGTTCACGCAGCACCAGCCAAGGTTTATTGATGCGCTCCCTTTTACGGGGGCTTTGAATTCCCCACACTTACAAACGTGATTGGTTAAGGGTCTTAACTCCGCCCAGCTCACTGGCCAATGGTACGGGTGCATTCGTGGTTCAACAGGATTGGCTGTGGTCCCGTTTGAGCTCGAATTCAGCCAATCACATTCACACCTGGGGAGTTGTTTATTTCTGTTATCGAATGAACTGGGCTGGTCCATTCTGTGTCTGTTATTCCAAATTATCTATGCAGCCATAGACCAGCTGTAACTGTCACAGTCTCTTATAATGGATTATAGTATAACCAGATTGGCGTCCCTCCTGTTGAATCACAGCCTTCAGTGAGATCCATTGCTTTTTAAAACTTCTCAGAGAGGTCTAGGTGCAGCTTGGTCCATCTAGTTTCAGATTTAGTCAGTCTTTGGTGATGCAGAATTCCCAATCACAAAGCAGTGAAGCACCCATGGAAGTATTGCAGGATTTTGTCTCTACATTTGCTTGAATCTTAGCACTTTTTGCTCTCTTGTCCAAAAGTGAGGATTTCTCATCTTTGGGTGGGATGTACTCTGCAGGAATCCCTTGCAAGCTGCTTGCAGCCTCTGGAGAACAGTTTGCCCAGTTGGCCCAGTCTCCAGCAACATTTCCAAAGTCAATCACAAATGCCTCTTCTCCGCCATCTCTGGACTATATTAATTATGGAAGATTCAGCCAGTTCTTCCTGTAACATCCACCTAGCGCTCTTAAAGGACAAGCCACACTGCCTATCAGAGACAGAAAAAAGAGAGAAGGATGCATGCATGGTAAAAGGGGAGGACGTACCTAAGACCCGGCTGTAGTTCATTGGTTTCACACTGCTTTGTTTTTATTCGACCATTTTTGGGACTTTTGAGAACAAATGTTCTCAATATTCTAATATTGTTGCCCTATGAACTATCTATATCTGAAGGTTTGTGTCAAAATAACATAAAGTAGTGCAAATCATATATTGAGTTACTTTAGTTCTTGATAAAATGCAATTCCAATGAACTAAAATATTCAAAATATTCACGCTTTCTAGCCTGCCGTCTCTATCAGTAGCATTATAAGTGGAAAAGATAGCGATGCCAAACTGCTTTGAAATAATTCACTTAGTATCCTATAATCAGATCCATAAAAATCAGATGTAAGAAAAAAACTAACAGGTAGATTTTAGAAATTTCAGAAGGAAAAAGATATTTAGTCTGTACTCAGGAATTATTTTCTTTTTGAATTATGTCTCTGAAACCAATGAAATCACTGACACTGTAATGTCTAAGGTAATCTATTTGCTGGATTAAGTTCATATTTGTTGAAGAAATAGAAGTTCATGGGTTCATTAATGCAGTAAAAGTAATGTTGTTCTCTTCAAACTCTTCATGAATTCCACTGCACTGAAGGCAAAATACTGACTTAAAATATAGATATTGCTCCATTTTCTAGAATCAGTTTAGAGAAACTTGAGCCATGTCCAAATGACTTTTGAAGATTTCCAGTGCCAGTGTTCAGTCATTCTCTCAGTATAAAAGTGTTTCCTGATATTCAGAGGGAAACTCCTGTGTTTCTGTTGGTCTTGTCACTGGACACCATGTAAAAGAGTCTGACTCTGTCCTTTTTGCACCCTTCCTTCAGGGGTCTTGATAAGACCCCTCTGTGTGTCCCTCAAACTGAACAGTTCAAGTTCTCTCAGCCTTTCTTCATAGGAAAGATGCTCCAGTCCTGTAGTCATCCTCATGGCCCTTCACTCGACTGTCTCCAGTACATCCATGTTTCTCTTGTAATGCGCAGCTCAGATCAGAGCACAGTACTTCAGGGTTGGCATCAGCAGTGTGAACAGATGAGATGAGCAGCCTCCCTCAAACTGCTGGCAATTCTCTGCCTGAAGTGGAGCAAGGTGCCAATTAGCCTTCTTTGCTCTAAAGATAGGTTGCTGCTTTGTGCTCTGTTTTATGTGGATGTGGCACCTGGGAATATGGTTTAGTGCTGAACAAGGTGGTGCTAATTAGTGGTCAGACTGAATGAAATTAGAGATCTTTTTCCAGCCTAAATGATTCTGTGAATCCATGTCTACCAGCATCCTCAGGTCCTTTTCCACCAAGAAGCTTTTAGTTGTGCCTTCCCAGATTGAAGGACTTAGCATGATACTTGTTGAACTTGAAATTCCTGTTAGACCTTTCCTCCAGCCTGTCAAAGTGTCTTTAGATAGCATCATGACCCTTTGATGTATCAGTATCATCATGGTATCAATATTAAAATGTAAAATAAAATTTATACTGATTTTATATTATTTAGGAATAGCCTATTCTACTGTAAAGTAGTTGTCTTTCAACTCTCCTACAAGTGGGCTTTTAAAAATTATATCAATAAAGATTTGCAAAATTATTCTAAAGGTTTAAGAGGTTAGCCCATCTTGTTGTTTATAACTTTATAGGCTATTATCAAGACGAAAAATTAATTGATCTCTTTAATAGATGTCAAGGGATGATAAATTTAGAAGTAATTCTAATACCAACAGAATGGAACCATAGGAGGTTTATAGTTTTGAATGATGCTTCATCTTCTTCTTCCTAAGCAGTCTTCTTAAGTTCAGATTTTGACTTGCATCAAATGCATTGAGAATACTGTTCCATTCTAGTATTCTGTGAATGAAATAAGTTTATTTTTGATGCAGTAACACAATTTTTCATCTATGGGAATATTAATTATGAGAATAATAAATAAATAAACAAGCAGTATTTTCTAAAAGATGGTTGTTTCTATAAATCTTTAGAGATCCCTTCTTTCTTCCTTTTTGTTGTAGCACTTTTAATAATCCAAATACTTGACTACTGAAAGCTATTTTTCTTCTGCTCAGCGATGTATGATAAGTGCTAAAAAACAGTGGACAATGTAGGAAGTGTCTCTTTTTCTCCGGTGCTGCTTTTAGACTAGCTTAAAAAGGCCCCAAGCCCACAAAAGGACCCCCAACCCACAAACTATGTCTGCAAAGGTAAATTTAACCATGATGATTGTTATGGTTATCATAAAACTTGATACCTGATGTGCTTATTTATATTCCACTGGGTATTCCATTGGAGCCTAAATATATTGGGAAGTCTGGCCTCAAGTCTGTAAATCAGCTCACATTATGCTGTTAATTTTTTTAACTTGGAAGAGCCTACATATGAAGGTAAATGTAAAAGGTTGAATACGGATTGTTGCCTGTTACCTAAGTTGTATGGATCATAAAGAGTACCAGTACTGCTGTAGCATTCTAATAATAATGCACAGTATTGTGTATTTAGAGATTGTGTAATGTTTATGGTTGTCTATACTGTGTTTATAGAAGTAATCTTTGTACCCAACAGGGTTTCACATCAGAAGCACCCACACTGTGAATCTTACTAGATCACTGAAAACCTGAATCTGAATGAAGAGTTTTAGTATAAGCTTCTTAAACTTATTTGAGAAATGTTTGTTTTAATTTAAGAATTAACTCCTAATTATTTTATGGATGCCTAATAAGGGATCTTAAAGCTGGTTTATAAGATTTAACAACTAGAAATTTAGTTATCAAAGGCTACAGGGGAGTTGGTGAACAATCTATATTAAATTTTTAAATTGGAGTGGAATTCTTGCAAAACTATTTTTCATTTTCTGCCTTTTATTTGGGCTCAAAATAATGACTGCTCTAGAACCTACAAACACCTGACTTGGAGGGCCAATCACCATTACCTTTGTGGTCCTCTCAGTTTTCGTCATCCTGCTATTTCCAGACTCTGAATGCATTTTTTTTCCCTGGCAAATAAACCTACTGTTTGCTAAATGACTCCATATTGTTGCTCTTTTTGGGTGTAATTTTCCTTATTGACTCACATTGATTCTCATCTGTTTGGTTTATGTAATTGACTTCAGAGTTTTTTTCCCCCTGCAGGAGTACATGTTTTTAGACCTTATGTATGAAAATAACTGCTCTTAGTATTTTTCTGATGGTTGTGCTCTGTGTTTGTAAGCTTGAAGGATGATAAGAGAAAGTCATAAGGAATAGCAGAACTTGTTTCTGATTGGCAAATTATAAAGATGGCATGGAATCAACATAGACAAATAAGTTAAAATCATGGGAGAGGATCTCTCAGTGGGACAGGATTTGAGTAGTGATAGTGAACACTATATAAAGGTTATTACCAACACCTTTGAGGGAAAATCCCTACAATTTTTATCAGTGTGTGAACATGTAGTTGTATAAACATATGTGAGAAACCTCAACTTTATTCAGTACTCATAAAATTTTGTTTAGATAACTGCTTCCAGGTTTGGGGAACGTTATGGCATTTAATTTTCCACTGTCACTTGATAGCCATAAGTTTGGGTGCCAGAGCTCAAGTTTCTTCTGTTCCTTAGGTGTATTTTGTCTATTCAGAACAGAATTTGTTTTCTCTTGTGCAGGATGATCGCTTCCTACATCTTTCTAAAAGTGCTATAGCCAAGTTTCTTTATTTCTGGGTAATTTCCACTTTGATAATGACATCTAGTTTTGTGTTCAGTCTTTTTACTCTTATTCTGGCCAATCTTTCAAGAAGCATTGTTATATATTGTGTTTTTTCCCAGCACTAAGGAGTCCAGTTTATGTTCACATTTTTGTCTCCGGTACTAATCTTTTTTATAACCTTTAGTTTATTCAGTCAAAATTCTATCTTGTTTTCAAAAGCAGTTCTTTTTTTTTCATCCCAGATACCTTTCATTTATCAGCTTTGTAATCTGACCTTGTAAATTTTCCTGTTGAAGGCTAAATTATTTGGCCTTTATATCAAACCTCCTTTCAATTATTTATTCAATCTTTGGCTCAAGTGTTCTGTCTTTAGAATTAAATTTTCAATATAATTTTTCTAACTCACTTTCCTACAGTTAGTTGACATTTGGCTAACATTCCATTGTGAAACTATATATACAATCTTGTTTATAACATGATGTCTCTTTATAGGTCATAAAGAATACAGTTTAGAATAATTTTCTCCTTCCTTTGCAACTTCTTTTTTCCTTGTTCTAACTTTTTGCTTTTAATTGAAAGGATAAAAATTCACTCTGTAAGTCGTTGTCAGCTAGTGAGATGCGTTCTGAAATCAGAAGCAGTGAGACAACAGCTATCTTTAAAAGAAATGATAAATGCGTTTCCCTATATCACTAAAAAATTGAGGACTTGGCTAAAAGAGAGACTTTATCCTCAAGTGGAACATTAAAATTGAAAAAAAAAAGTCATTTGATATGCCCAGCATTTCTGACTCATTTTCTTCCTTCCAATTTCATGCATGGAGTGTAAATTGTAGATTATTCAGTTCTTTAGAAAAGTCCTTATTTTACACCAAAAGCTGTTTTAATGATTATAGTGCTTTAGAAATCACATACCTATTCACAAATCCCTTTATTTATGGACTGTGCAGCTCAATTGACCTATGATGATGCTGATAAACCCTAATTCCTTATTTCCTCTGATTAAGCTTGGATGATGTAAACATCTGCTGACACATTCAGTGACCTGTCAGAATTGGCCTGACTCCCAGAAAGTCCCATTAACCCCTTCCTGTAATAGCTTTGTATCCTGTGATTTTACTGGAATAAAAATCAAAAGGAGTTCAGAGGTACTCAGGTCATGTCTGCAAAATCATAAGGGTTTCCCAAACTGACACCACCACTCATTCTTTCAAAGTACACATTTATGTATAAAATGTCAATATTATTTTATTTCTAAGTAAGTGGGAGGTATTTTAAGCCCAAGCTCAAAATTCAGCTTGTACAGAAAAAAATGAAGTGCTTTTTAATGTTACAGTGTGTCTGCATTAGTTCCTACCTCTTCTGGCTGCATATGCACTTGCAGCTGGTATTTAGGGCCAATTCAGACAGACAGCTGTATCCTGCATTTAAAGACCCTGACTGGGTGATAACTTTATGTACTGTTTTAGAGTTCTAATAGATTGGCTTTTTGTTCTCCATCCTGCATTAAAACACAAAAGGAATGGCAGTTTGATGTGACGTTTTTGTCATTTCCCACACTTGCAATGTCATTTCTGCCCAGTTGCTCGGTCCAGCACATGGCAGAAGAAAGATTCAGGATACTGTTCTTTGGTAGCTATCTTTCATCCCCTCGGTAACTACTGAGACCACTGGCTAACATCTGTCAGCTGGGGAGGAGAATGAGCTCATAGGCACAGCAGCTGTTAAAAGAGAGACCCTCTCCAAGTTCCCTGACTGAAAAGCAGATGAAATTTAAATGAGTGATTTTCATCAGGCTTTATGATTCCAGAAAGCACAGTTGGCTCACGTGTGCCAACTGGCAATCAGACAAATATTATGCTGCCTCTTTGCCCCATCAAAAAATTGCATGTTTTAGACAAAGGCTAAGGGATATATTAGGTACTGACAAGGCTTCTCGTAGCTGGGTTACAAAGAAAAGCCAAGTTTTTCATTTAGGAGCAGCATCTTAAGAAAAGTAGAATTTTAAATAAAACGAGCTATAAATTAAACTAGATTTGTAACTGAAACATAACAGTATTTTATTATCAAATATTGGAATCTTTGGGGGTTTGTATTAAAATGAACAGTATATCAAGCTTTAACTACCTAGCTCTAAGCAGTAGGCCTCTCATTCTTGAGTTCTGAAATTCTTCAGGAAAAGGTATGTTTTTTCCTTCATACAGGATTCCTTTCATGTCTGTATTGATAAAATAATGGAAAGAAAGATTTGAAATTCAAAAACCTTATCTTGAATATTTGATTGGACAAACAGGCAGACAGATTAAGGATAGGTGAGTGGTTAGCAAAATGGTTTAAACTTTTTATTTTTTCTGTGATTTATGGCAGAAAAGGAAACTAAACGATATTTCTGTTTAAGACCAGTGAAAGGATCTTTCCTTTCTTGTACTATCTGGAAAACAAGGTAGTTCAGAAAATATCAGACACACTGTTTTCCAGGGCAGAAATTGGATTTTCATCTATCTTGGGTTATGTGGAAAACAGTACTTGGCAGACTTGACATCTGGGAAACTTGAAATAGAAACTTTTGTATCTGTTTTTGACTGGATTGTCATCAATCACTACGTTTCCTACAGGTGAATTGTGCATCCTGCATCTTTCGTGTTCCAGTGGAGTCCTTTCATACTGACAAAGTATGTGTGTTTGCATAAGGAAAGGGAGAGGGAAGAGTTGAGGGGAAGGAAGAGGCTGACAACCTCAAAGAGCTTCTTGAAATTCACTTCACGATTTGTTCAATTTACATTGATCCCTTCAGGGAAATCAGGCTTTATTAAAAGTCACATTTATGGATTTCACACTAAGAAAGAGCTGTTAGTCACAGCAAGTTTATCACATGAAGAATATTATTAAAGGTGGGATTAAGCTGAACTCAGACATTTTTATAAGAATAAACACTATGTGTAAAATATTTATTATGCAGCAATTAATGATTTCTTGCCAAGACAGCCTTTTCAGAGCATGCCAATATTATTAGATTATTACTTGAAAGGAAAAAAATATGAATGAGCTCAATACCTGTTATAGATGTCAATCTATTTATTAGGAATTTAATAATTTTTTAAAATAAAGCTATATTTCTGTATCTTCAGTTGGTTTTTACCCCTGCATGTATTCTAAAACAACTTTACTGGCCTAAGGCTGCCATATTTTCTGTAAGAGTCAGTTCATGTGTTCCTATTTTCTTTCTTTCTTGTTTATTTTTTTCTTTTTATTTTTTTAATAGCTGGTGTAAATGGGAAAATATCCTATATGTAATAATATTTTTGGTATTCCAAAATCACCTCTCTAGCCTTTGACTGTTACTGTATTTCTGTATTGAATTTTGAGAAGGCCACTGACTTCAAATTGAAACACATCAATTACATAGACTGATCTTAATGGAGGATTTATGCAGTAACATCTTTTTTTTTTTTTTTGTGACATTGATTAAATTTAAAATACAGCTATTTCAGAATAACCATAAAGAAAAAAATAATTATTTACTGCCCTTGATTTTACACCCATAGAATTTTATAAGATCTAAACAATCAAATATCACATACCTGTTCAGGGAGTCCCTACGCTAAGCCCTGTAAACGTACAGTGTACATTATCAATATATTCAGCAGAATGTCTTCTTTCAGGTCTATCTAGAATCAAATATGCTTTCTACAATGTTGCAATAACTATTAGTTACTGCTTTGTGGTAACTAAACCCCATATAGCACTATTACATTTAAATGAATCAACTAGGGTTTTTCCTGCTCCTCTATCAAGCAGTAAAATAAACACAAAGCTAATTTTTTTTTTTACTGCTGATGTTTGCATTACAATGGTGGGAAAGTCTTGCACTTGTATACAGTTACTGGTTACTCACACAGTACTTTATCATATTACAGGCTTTCTTCCTTACACAAGTACTTATTTTTAAAAAATAACAGAATAAAATAATTCATAATCTGAAAGCTAGAACATTGAAGTTGGAATGCACTTGAACTGTCCTACATATTAAAACATATGAAAGGGCAATAAGAAAGTGATTGAAAGCAGAAACAGATAAAATTGAAATGAGTGATATTCATTAGCTGGATGTTTTAGATACTTGGTGGACCATGTTATCTCAGAACTAAAGCACCCTTCACTCCTTGAAGTTTCTATCCCTATGATGCCCTTAAGTTATGGAACTGTTATCCTGTTTTCTTAACAGGAAAAGCATATGGGCATTTCAATGCTTGGGTTGGTATTAAAAAAATTTTATTATCTTTCTGCTTAAATCTATGGTTTATGTACTTGTTTGATATACATATTGTATGAGCAGAGTGATCAGAAACAAATCTCAAGAAACTGTCAGCTTTTCTAACCACTTTATTTTGAGCTGGCTTTTGCTAAAATGAAGATTGTTATTCCTGTATCTTTTTCCAACTTCTGCTTAAAAAACAGTCAGCATGCTTCTAGGGAGAGAAGCAAGAACAATTTTTCCATTCAACCCCTATAAGTGAGAACTTAAACTTGTGGATTTTTCTGTGGTTTTGTTTGTTTTGGGTGGTGTTTTTTTTTCCTTTGGGCTTTTTTTATTTGTTTACTATTCTTATTCTTATTCTTATTCTTATTCTTATTCTTATTCTTATTCTTATTCTTATTCTTATTCACTATTCAAAATGTTTCAGGTACCACAATACAAGCCTAGAGCAAGAGTTTAGTTCAGTACTAATTAGATATTCTCATTTTTGCCTTATTAATGCTATTGGCAAGAAAAGGAATTACAAGTCTATAGGAATAGGAGTAATAGAAGTAGCCAAAAGAAGCAAAAAAAAGTAGTTTGGAGGGATTTAATTTGTATCTGACCGTGATGAGGCATTTGGCAAGAAAGTGAGTATTGCACTCTCAATTCATAATTTCTCTGTGTATCTTTTCATAAAATATCACAAAACTCCCACAATATAAACTATGAAGTTTCTGATACAAGTAATAATGTGTTACAACTCCAATATTTAGGAAATTGTGAAATTCTTTCTTTGAATTAATTTTAAATTATATTATGTATTAAAATAAATGGCTTATTTTTTAGGACCCATCAGTAAGGTTGATGAAGAGGAAATGTTAAGAGAATAAAATATTTTCTTAATACAAAGTAACCTTTCAATTATAAACAGAGTAACATTTTTTACATAATGTTAATCCATGTATCAGGATTAGTTACATCTTTCCTAAAGTATTTAATAAATTCTGCCTTTCATTTTGATATATTTTAGTAGCATGATGAAAATGGTTGATTTGCAATAATGAGGTTAATGAATCAGATTAAGTAGTGACAGGCAGCTTGAAGACTTCATATTAAGTCACAGCAAGCAGACAAGAGATTAAGTACATTCATCATCATGTGCTTCCAAAGCAGTATGCCAGCAAAAATAAATTTAATTAATTAAAAAGATGCTTTATTTTATCATACAAGATTAATTTGAGATGCAAAAGTAATAGCTTTGTCTTTCTTTTGTGCCTGAAAAGTAGTGGATAATGCGATCACAAATACACTTTTACTTTCACTTGTCTCGAAATTAGTTGCATATGTTCCAAATTATAAAGAAAAATAGTAGAAGAAAGTGGATAGAAATGTTTGTCCATGAAGTGCAGGACTTGTTTGGACTAGTGCTTAGTCTTTCTTTTCCCTCATGCACTGTTCCTTAATTTTTATGTGTTTAAATTGGTTTGTCTATTCCAGCTAAAAACATACAGTCCTAGAAACTACAATAGGTGTGAGGATGAGTTATTTATGAAAAAAACCCAAAACAGACCACAAAAAAAACAGCAAAAAAGAGAATCATGTTAATCCTGTTTAAATAAAATGTAAATTAATCTTAATTTTAAAAGCCACCAAAACTCAACAGGACAATGCAAGAGCTCTCTACCTAGTGGAGCTGCTGCACTTTCATCAGTTGGAATTACATGTAACAAAAACATGGAAACATTTGTATGTTGTCTGTTGAATACCATATTAGCATTCTCCTTTCTTACAGCAAATACATACATGTTACATAGTTTTAGATATTTATGCCACACAGAAATGTATCGAATATTACTATTTTTCTTCATGAGAAAGTGAAAATAATTTTACAAGATAATGAATAGATCAGATTTAGAGCCATATTGGTAGGCATGGGTATATTAGGAAAGATAATGTATAAATCTTCACATATTAGATTTTTTAAGCAGATATATCCGTTCTTGTAAGGGTATGGTACACTTGAGGCCTCACCTAGTCATTAATCTAGAACTACCACATTCTAGTGGTAGAACTAGCTATTGATGTTTTCAGGTAAGAAAACTGTTTCTAATGAATGACTAAGAGTGGAGCATTACGGCATTTTGGTTAGATCCTGACTTGAAGCAAATGGCAAAAAATGAGGCAAAGGAAGGAACACTAAAGAGAGATGATTCATTTATACTGAAGCTGGACTGAAAAACCACTAATGTAAACCAGATTTTTTTGTAAGGGAAGGGAATACTCTGTGGAAAGAGGAATTTTTGGCTATCAAACAGTGGTTGAATAGAGTCATGGAACAGAGAATATTGCTTGAAAATACCATAAGGTTTCTTTGAGCATCCAAAAGATTTTTGTGCCAGAGAAACATTGGAAGAAGTGAGAGTGATTCAAGAATAGGCAAAGATGTTGTGAATTTCTTTACTCTCTGTAAGAAATTAATAATAATAATAATAATAAACCTTAGACCTGGAAAATATCTTCTATTCAGATGTAAACGAAGTATGGACTGATCTGTTTAGTGCAAGTTATGCAAAAAGGATTTTGAGATTCATCCAAGTCTAAAACTTGTTGGTGCTCTATGACAGCTGTATCAGAATTATGCTATCAGGAAAGAATTTTTCTGCTGACTAGTGCTGTGTAAGTAAATTAAAAGGTTCTTCATAGGTAATGTTAGTATTTAAAGTTTTTAGCCTTAAAGAGGGCAAAACACATGAGAATACAGAGTGAAAACCCCCATGAGAATACAGAGTAAAAATCCCAGTTGTTCTGAGAAGGGGGAATGAGATCTTCATATGTCATCACAAATTTTTAGTCTTTCTAGGGTAAAGATCATCCACTAACCAAAAATTATTTTCTCAAATAAGTTAGTCAGGTACTAACAGATAGGAAGTGCATGAGGTTTGCTGTACTTCACTGCAAATATATACAAGTAGTAGATACCTTACTATAATCCTCTCTATAATAAGTAAATGTGTCTTTTCTCCTCGAATACTGAAAATGGCCCATGCTCTGAGCAGATATTCATGTACTCAATCCCAAGCACATCTGTTGCTTGGTCACTTCAGGACCATAAAGTAAGGAACTCATAGGAAAAGTTAGATTTTTGTTGTGTTAATGGGGAAGCAAGTCCAGAGGAATATTGCTTTTGGTGTTAGCTTTGGGGCATTTTATGGTAAATGTATAATGATCTTAAATTAAGAGTGAAAAAGAGACCACAATTTTTTTAGTAAGATGTTGGAAAATTTAGTCACTAGTGAAGCAAGGCAAACTTGTTTTAATTATTCATACATGTTCAAGTATAGCTGATTACACACATCCATTGAGTGTTTCCAGACATGCTTGCTAATGATTGGGAAACTTATGGAACTGTCTCTTGCTAATTCCACTTCAAACACAATGCTTCAAAATTTAGTAATCAATTAAGGTTTTACTTTAGAGACAACCTCGCTTCCTAGTTAATTATTCTTAGCTCATAAAAATTGTGCTGACAAGTGGTTGAGTCATATCTTTTAAGATCTTGCCAAAAGCCACACAGCAAGCACAGGGAAGGTCGATATAAAGTGAAACCATGTGCACTAACTCCACAATTAGATAATTATCCAGATCAGTATTGGTATGAATGTGCATTGTGAAGCAGTAGATGTCACACTGTGAAAGGGTCTGCTGCACTCTTGAAAGTGAAGTCAAAGTCCTGCAGTGCTGCTATGGTGACATTACCAATATCATCTAGTCAGTTATAATCTTCAGGAACTTGCATTTCTGTAAGACCATTAAAAATTCTTCATAGCACTCTGAGGAAAAAAAATACATGACTCTGTAAATTAGACCACACATAGACTGTAAGCCTGAAGAAAATCCCAGCAATGTTAATGTTTGTTGGTGTGGATCATGATTGCAAGAGGTAGCTTGTGAGTGGCATCTGTATTGTGTTTCTTCTCAACTACAGGAATAGAAGTCTATTGCTGACAAGTAAAGTGAGTGTGGTAAATGGATATGGTTATTCTCGTTGTCTTCACCCTTTTTTTCTGTGCATCTGAGGATATGCAGCTGTCCCCATGAGAGTCACAAAATTCTGATAATCTCTGCTGCCTCAGCTTTTATCTCTATTGATTATGCAGTTGATAACTGGATGTAATGAATATAGTACAGAGTTTAGAATAGAATGGAAAAATACACATTCAAACCTACAGTATTCTTCTGGGTTTTGTGGCATAGCAAAATGAGTTGAGGGGATGTCTTTTTTAAAGATTCTGATATAGAGTATCTTCTTGGTAAGAGGATCATACAAATCTGGCCCATACTAATCCCACTAGCTCCTCCAACAACAAAATGACTTTTGTCCCAGAGGAAGTAATCAACTTGTCATGTTTCTAATTACTAATACTTGCCTTCTGTTTGACAGATCTCAACTTCCTTTCCTTTCCTTTCAAATTATCCAATCAAACTTTGTATCGTAGAGAAATTGTTGTCATATTTCACTTGATATTATTTCACTGTGATGCTAGAAGTTTCTATTTGAAAACAGATATCTTTTGGGTTTCTTTCCAGTTATAGCAGAATCCATAACAGATAAGAATGTATGTGAGCCTCAACTTTTACAGTTCCTTACGATGGGCTACTTACATGTGTGAATTTGTATCAATATGGTTCTTCTAGAGGAACAAAGTGTTGAATGACTTTGTATTCTTTCTAGTCCAATAAAACGTTTTTTTCACAAAAATAAGTTATATATGCATTCATAAATGCATGCCATGGATTTGCCAAGCACTCTAAATTCAACTAGCTCACAACAAAGCTAAGGTAGCCCAAAGAGGAAGATGATTGCTTTTTATTATAGACCAGTCAGCCAGGATGAAGAGGCAGATAAAATATTCTATAAGCACCTCAGAGAAGTGTCATGGTCACTGGCCCTTGTTCTTGTGGGGGACCTAAACTTACCATATGCATGAAAGAAATTAAATACAGCAGAGAGTTAAGTCCAGAAGGTGAGCAAGCCAACCAGAGGACATTTGCCTTCCTTCTCTTCAGTTAGAGTGTTTATGTTCAAATTCAATAGTGAGATTATCAGCTCAAGCAAAAATATATGAGGAGATGTAATAAGTAATTGGAATCTGAAAAACAAAAGGAAAAAATTATTCCAAAATAATCACTTAGAGCCACAGTTATTTCTTATAATTTGTTGTATTTTTATTTCCTAATTCAATACATGTGTCCTGAGGTGATTCATTATGCTATTTTATTCCATATCTACCTGTACCCAAAAGTTGTTGCTGTATGTTTAAGATACTACAAATGAGAACCTTGTGTGTTTGTGAGGGATGTTATCACTGGAATTTTTAAATTGGTGATCCCAGGCAGCTTCTGGGTCTTTGCCATGTGGCATTTGCTTCACAAGCTGCTTGGTCTTTGCTCAGGCAACGGTTTTTTCTTCACTTTTTGAGTTTGTTTTTTTGTTTTTGGGTGTTTTTTTTTTTTTTTTTTTTTTTTTTTTTCCTTCAGGCTCAGAGAGGCTGCAGTCAGCAGTTTTGACCTGCCTTGGGGTGAACTCTACAGGTGCCTGTCCACAGCTGAGGCGTGGTGCCAACAGTGGCAGAGCATCCCCAGCTCCAACCTGGGTCGCCATCCAAGAAGAGAAGGCACCAAGTGGCTCCTGCTCAGCTGCCTGGCCCTGCTGTGCCTTGCTGTGGGGAGGAGGTTGACTCCAGAGCAGCTGTTGGGCATTCATCACAGCTGGAACTGCTCCATGAGGCTCCTGCCTTCCCAAGAGGGATCTGACACCATCCTGTCACTTTGTCTTACAGGCCTGAGGCTGTCCCTGTCCTGTGCTGTCTTGGGAAGGGTATTTCAGACATTTCAGGTCTCTCTTTGATCCTGTGGGGCTGGGGTGTGAGTTTTTAATAGTTTGGTATCTAGTAGTAATTTACGTTTGGTTTTTTTTTCTCTTGCCTGTCTTTTTGTTAGTGAACTTATTTTTTCACTTATATCTACTCGTATTCAATCCTTATTGGTGGAAAGGGATTGGTTGAACACATAGAGGGAGACAACTCATTCCAGACTGCTCTTCTTTAAATTGTCTCAAGCCAAGATAGCATGACCAAAAAACCACAAAAATCCTACCAAAATTGATGTAACAAGCCCAATATTCACTAAGTGTTGTTAGACATATGTCTATAAAGTAGTGCCATTACATTCTCCTACTAAAGAATATATTTCTGAAGGCCTCAGCAGAATCTTCATAACATTTTCTAAATGGGCCATCTTATTTCTGAATCACAATGGACTTCCAGAGAATTCTGTCTATTGCGTGAGAAACATGGCTCACTATTTAAAATTTTTTAATAAAAGTTTAATAAGAGATAAAAGGGACAATATTCAGCACCGGCATCCTTTGTCAATCTGCCAAAAGCACACTGTTAGCTTTAAATAATTTTCTTATATATTTTTCATTACATTGGTTAAATGCATATTAATGAGAGTTATGCATATTCAAACATTCCTGTGGGTTTTACATGTTTTGGGAATTCTTTTGCTTGGTTTTAACCTTTAATTTGTCTACATGCCATCCTGTAGATTAAATAAAAATATTTTATTTCTTCATGAGGCTCCATTCTGTTGTTTTGACACTTCCTGGTAACTGGACAGTCAGTAGTAAATTTTCGGTGTTCTGGTTCATGCCACTCTTATCTTATCATTCAGATAAGACAGTCCACAAATGTGAGAAACAACATAGCTATTTCACAGCATTATCTGAGTTAGTTACATAAATAAAAGCATTTTAACATTACATAGTCTCTATTTTAAGATTGTGCTAAGGTCTAAGATACATGTTTATTACACTACTATTTATACATGTTATATGGTGCATACATAAGATGACAGATTATACTATACCAAAAAGCAGTTAAAAGGAATTACAAATTGTACCATGAAAATCTTTGTGACTAATAGTAACTTGCAAAATCCAATACATAAATACAAAAGCCAACTCTATATTGTCATTTATAACAATTGCAAGGTTTCAGCCTTCAATCTCTCTTCTGCAGAAGCATGAGTGGCTTAAATAGAGTGTTGCAAGCATTTCTTAAAATGTTTATTGCCTCCAACTGTCTTTTTTAGACAACAGGTTCAGTTTTGTATTTCAAATCAAGCTAGATAATACTATATTTGACAATGCTACTAAGTGAAATGAGCAAATGTATCATAAACTGAGTATGTGAAAGGGTATAATGTTTCAGAATTAGCCCTAAGAGTTGACCTTTTTATGCTAAGCTTTGTAAAATTTTACCCACAATCAGATACTAGGCCTGTACTATTAGGCATGAATGCTTAATTTCATAGGAGTTAGATGTAGTTTTAATAGTTCTTTAAAATGAAACACAAAGATAAATTTAGGTATAATTTCTTACTCTATCTG
This sequence comes from Cichladusa arquata, assembly GCA_026413545.1. Classification (NCBI taxonomy): domain Eukaryota; kingdom Metazoa; phylum Chordata; class Aves; order Passeriformes; family Muscicapidae; genus Cichladusa; species Cichladusa arquata. Next base: position 55,193,838 of record JAOTQP010001286.1, read on the forward strand.
TATCAATGGCCAGCAAAAATGTGTGGTTTTTTTACATTAGATAGCATTTTACTGTGTTGATTTTTTAAAGTCCTCATTCTCCATGAAGAAAATCTACAGGGAACAATAGCTATACATCCCTGACATGGCCATTAGGCATGGAGCTGGACATGATTTCTGTAGGGAACCTCAATATGTTCAACAGGCTCTCTAATTTTATTTATTGTAATTTTTTTAATGTAAGGAGAATGCCAGTTTTACTCTCATTCAAGTTTTTCAGGGAACCAATGACTGGATTTTTATTTTGGTACTTTTTTTAAAAGCAGAGAATATAGAAACAGCTGTAGCTAATCATGGATGTTTTCTGTCACCCTAGGACTGAGAAACCCATTTTCCAGGCAGAACAGGGCTTTTAAGTTATATTTTTGGAGGTGTAGGGAAGAACTTAAGTTCTTTCCTCTTTGGCCTTCTGGGACTTCTCTTGCTTACCCTTGGTCCCATTCTGATGCTGAATGAAATAAAATGGAAATGTTTGCATTTCTGTAGATTGGTACCTGTCAAGTTTAAAACTCTGACTTTGTTCACTGAAGCTGGTGCTTCATGTTTTCTTTAAGGAAAAATCGTTGATATATTAAGAAGAGTCTGGTGAGACCAATATATCCCTTTAATGAGTGGCATATGCAGATTTGTTTCTGTTGTTTTTGTTGTTACTATATTCAAATGATTTTAACCTTTAAAATTCAGTGAGACACTAGAGAGGTTGCAGATATTTCCATATGGGCCTTAGGATTGATTTGATCACAGAAGAGCCATGAGGCTGCTCAGCAGTTAAATAAATGCCTTCATTGCTGCCTTGTCATATTTGTGCCACTGGCAAATCAAACCTGAAATATCTAAAAAGCAGATAACCTGAGCAGCACACACCTTGTGCTTTTCAACCTGGTACTCTGCGTATGCTTTGCAGCTATAATCTGGATATGCCAATGAATTTTATTCTGCATTGGTTTTGCAATGTCAGAATGTTTTAACCTTCAAGTTTGAAGTTTTGAAAGATGTCCAGAAAAAAAAAGCAGGAACAAAGAGAGATAGAAACTATTGAGTTTGTACTACCAAGTCCTTTCTACATTCTCTCTGGCTTGTGCTTTGTGGCACTTTCAGCTGCTGAGCATTTCTTAGACAAAGAGCATTTTACACAAGTGCTGTGCTCTTTTTTCTTCAAAAGCGGAACTGCCAAATCATCCTTCGACAAAAGAGAATTTCCCTGATCAGAATCCAGCAAGTAGATGTAAATAGTAGCGTGAGAGGCTCTTCATCTAAAAGATGCTGTAAATACAAAATTAACAAGGCTTAGTTTGACTCTCCATTCGTCTGGAAATATTTATTCTTGTTCATCAGGGCTGGGTATATCTTCTTTTCTGTATAAACTGAGCTTTATTGCTCACAGATCATGAAGTCCTTGAAAATCCTTTGACTTTTCTATCTGTTTATTTTATGATGTTTTCTTAAAGCAGGAATAGTAACTATACAGTCTTGCACAAGTTAGTTTTATGACAATTAGGCAACTCAGCTTTACAGAATTATAGATCACAGAATTCAAACAGTATAAATTTGAATGCTTCCTATAATTGCAAAAATACTTAGTAGAATAAATACTCGGCTATGCTTTGCATATCTGTGCCTGCAGCTCGTAACTAGTACTTGGACCTCAATCCCTTCACACACCATGCACTCTAAATCTGTGCATCTGATTGTGTGGCTGTGTGCTGTGTTTGCATATTAGTATATCTGCAATAATGATACCAAATCAAATGTTTGTTGTAAACATTAATTGATCATATAATGCAACACTCTTTCTGCTATGATTTTTTTTTTTTTTTGGTTTCACATGTTTCATCATGTTATGGTTTTGAGTTATGGTATAATATACTGGTATAATCTCCATGCCTTGCATTTCTTTCAAGAGAAGTCCTTTTTTTTTCAAGTGCTGATGGCACTTTGGACCTAATCCAGAACTGTTGTTTCATGAGTTTGTCGTCACATTTTGGAAGCGTAGGAATAACAGTAACATCTTTGTTCTACCACTACTGCCAGTTTCATAAGGTTCTAATAGGAAAAGGGTCTATTATTTCTTCTTTTGCTTGGTTTTGTTAGTCATAGCTCCTCAGTCTTTGTTTTGACTTTTTTTTTTTCACTTCCTGTTCATCTGTTCCCTCCTTCCAGTCTAATTATTTCTACATTTCTGGGAATTGAGAGGATTCAGTTATTCTAGTAACCTAGGACTTGAAAAACAACAGAGTTAGAGCCTATTTGCATGATGACTAATTTCCACTGTTTGTTTTAAGAGCTGAAAAATCTTTTATACTTTTACTTAGAGAAGTAGAGAAAGGAAGTGCTCTTCCTTCTTAATGAGAGCTTACAGGAAATGTATCCTGAATATGTTACCCTGATGAGACTAGAAAAGGGGGATAGAAGGACTGACTTAGGTTGGATAGGAGCACACTTCGGAAGTAACGAACTGTGAATCACCTTCATCATGCATGCAGTGTGAAATGTGACTGTGAAATCTCTCACAGCCAAGGGGGGTAATTGCAGGATAGAGATCAGTCAGACAAATGCCATCAAGAATTAAATTTGTTTGGAGAGCAAGCAGATAGGGTTGACAAGTGCTGTGATGCTGGTAGTGATTCTTTTTCTGGAGGGAGCAAGAGAAGAGAAAACTGTACAACAACAGTTGTTGAAGTGCAGCTACTTAATAAATAATCAGCCTTACTATTTTCAGTTGTAAGCTATATTTGAATATATTGTGAAACAATATATAACAGGTTAAATTCAATTCTAGGACAATATTCTAAACACCAAGTTTCATCTTTTGTTAGTTGAAGTGCACTGTTGGTTGAAATGCATGGATACATTTGCCATTTCTTAACAGTATCTCATGGCTTTCATCTCTTTCACCTGTAGAAGTTGAGATATGTTGTGTGCATACATCTTTCTAGATGTAGGTAGAAATGTAGGATTGATAATTTGTTATTTAGAAATTATTTTCATGAAGATTCATGAAGAAGCTAGATGTTTGGGGAATGTATCACCTCTGATAAAGGCTTTTTTGACGTGGGAGGAGTAGGCAGGTGGGTGGGGGAAAGAATTCTCATTTGCAGACAGGAATATCTGATCCAGCATCAGTTCTCACTTTTTGTGACTTTGCACTCACTATCCTGAGACAAATCAGACTTGATTAAACACACACAGTGATTAAACATACACTTATTTGTCTATATAGCATGAAGTGTTACACTTACAGTCATATGTAAAACACTTCAGAACTATGTTGCATAAAATGGAAAAGTACACAAGTGTGTATGGAAAGTTGTGTTTCAAGCATTTTGATAGATATTTATAATGTTCCCTCACACTGAAACACCAGTTTAAGTGCAAATGTACATATTTTTCTTTTCTGGTCATGTTCTGCCTCCATACAACAATATATCTTTTTCATTGTATGAGTCACATAAATGGCTATTTTGCTATCTACAGAGTTAAAATGTCACATGAAGAACTTGTTTTGTGGGGTATTTTCCACACAGAGTAGGAGGATAGAGGAGTTTCAGCTGGATAAATCTGTAGAAATGAAGTGTGTTTTCTCTCTCTCTCTGAGATGAACCATCTGATGGGAGCACATTCATTTTTGTAAATCATAGCAACTAAATTTACCTTCTTAGAATTTTGGGTTGCATTATCTCTTTGAAAAGTATACTAGTTCATCTTTCCCATTTTCTGCAGACTTCACGGTGTAAAAAATTTTGACATAGACTTAGCTTTGCTGAGTGAAGTCTCAGAAATTAAGCCCTTCAGTCATGTTTCATCTCCTGATAAATAAAAAAGCGTCTGCCATGGGTCACTCCTCTACAGCAAGCAACAGCAACCACCTGACAAGTATATAAACACTCTCCCAGCCACAGAGTATTTTCACTCCTTGGGATTTCTTGATCCTGTTTTGGTTTGGTTGCTCTCACTGTAATTTCTCTGTAAGTACTTGTCTGATCTCTTCTGCGACACATGAAATCTCTCAAAATCATAATATTTAGTGGAAAAACATTCCAAAACAGCTGCCTGTTGCGTGAAGAAAAGCTCCATTATTTGTTTTATTGCTTTTACCTGATTTTATCCCAGATATGTAAATACTTCTGTTGAAGACCTGGGAGAACACCTACAGACACTTTATCCAGCCTTGTGCAGCTGGGTATTTGATGGGCTGATGACTTCTGGGATGGTATTAATTGTGTAACCCCAACTGTTACTGCTTTTTGTCACATAGCCTAACATCATCTGTCCAGGTCTAATGCACTTGCCAGAAACCAGAATTAAATGAACAGATGGTGCTGTCTCTTTCAGAAAAATTTCTTAAGCAACCAGGTTGATTAAGGTTGCTTAAAACAATATGTTTTTCTGTATATTTTCATTTATGTTTGCATATAAAATCCATCTGGGAAAGTTTTACCTTTTTAATTAGCTAGTAAACCAAAAAGCAATCCTAATGTTTAAGTTAATCAGATTTGACGACTTCATATTTCTCAATCTTGCTGTCAAAACATCGGAGTGGGGAAACATCAGAACTTTTGTAATCTTCAAGTTGGCAGCTGAATAATTTTCAGAATTTTCTCTGCCTCTGCTGGGCATCATGTCAAAACCAGAGAATGCAATTTGGCAGCTGTGTTTGGTTGTTACAGAAAATTTATAGGGAAAGAAACAGTTAATTGAGAGAGGAAAATTTTGCACATTGTAAGTGCATAGAGAGGCTCCCTCCTTTGGTGATAACCTTTCAAACCATACTCTATTGTCTTGTAACTATATACAAGCAACATTCTTTCCACCATTTGGAACTTAAAATACCTTCTTTAATATTCAGTGCAAGGTTCACTACATATAATAAAGACAGAAGTACAGTTGGACAGGATTAACAATGTTTACAACTATTCTTCTGAAGAAAACATTTAGAAGAAAGTGTCTTTGATGAAGCTATTGGGACTAAATTCACTTAAATATTTTTAATTTACCTACCTGAAGATGAAGAGGGGCAGAGAAGAAGCTGTCAAGACTTAATGATTTATATTTCTGCATCTGAAGTGAGCTTCTTGTCTATGAATCTTAATCTTTACAATCTCTGCTGTAGATGAACTTTTTGTATCAATATGAAAACTAAAAATGCAGTCTCTTCTAAATACTTTCAGTAAATTCTCAGAAAAATAGCAAAGATGAAACGTGAAATTATTTTATCTTTGTGTGATGTATTTTTTCTGTGTGTGCTTTATTTATAAGGGATGGATTAAAATCAGCAAGTGGCTTAAGGACTGGTACTAAAAGTGAAATTTTGTATTTTTGATCATGGGGCAGTTTTTGTGGGACCGAGCCTGCTAGGGTCAGATAGGATTCATCTATCTAACAAGGGAAAAAGGGTTTTAGCCCATGGGCTGGCAGTGCTGATTTTAAGGGCTTTAAACCGGCTCAAAGAGGGAAGGGGATGAAGCTCAGCTCTCCAGAGATGAGCCTAAGGGTGGCAAGCCAGACTCAGAGGTGAAATCAGCCCAGCTGAAGTGGATGTGCGCTAATGCACGAAGCGTGGGTAACAAATAAGAGTTAGAAACCACTGTAGAGCAGGAAAGCTGTGATGTAGTTGCCATCACAGAAACATGGTGGGGTGACTCGCCTGACTGTAGTGTTGCAATGGATGGCTACATGCTGTTCAGAGGAGAGGTGGGAGGGGTGGCTCTGTGTATTATGGAGTCTCTTGACACTACAGAACTTGAGGGTAATGACAACAGAGCTGAATGCCTGTGGGTAAAAATCAGGGGGAAGTCCAACCAAGGCTGGCATGCTGGTGGGACTCTGTTATACACCACCCAAGCAGGATGAAGAAGTGGAGTTCACCATTAGAAAATTTGCAGATGATACCGAGTTGGGGGACAGTGTCAATCTGCTGGAGGGTAGGAGAGCTGTGCAGAGGGACCTGGACAGGCTGGATTAATGGGTCAAATACAGTGATACTAAGTTTAGAAACTACAAGTTCTGGGTCCTGAACTTTGGCCACAACCACCATCTGCAGCACTACAGGTTGAGGACAGAGTGGCTGGACATTTACCAGGCAGAAAGGGACCTGAGGGTACTGACTGACGGCAGACTGAACATGAGCCAGAATTCTGGACTGACGGCCAAGAAGGTCAATGACATCTTGAGCTGTATCAGGAATAGTGTGGTCAGCAGGACTAGTGAAGTGATTTTTTCCCCTATACTCAGCACTGGTGAGGCTGTACCTTGAGTACATTGTCCAGGTCTGGGCTCCTCAATTTAGGAAGCATGTTGAGATGCTTGATTGTGTCCCAAGAAAGGCAACAAGGCTGGTGAAGGGTCTGAAACACAAGTCCTGTGACGGGCAGTGAGGAATCTGGAGAAAAGGAGGCTCAGGGGAGACTTTATCACTCTCTACAACTACCTGAAAAGAGGATCTAGCCAAGTGGGGATCAATCTCTTCTCCCAGTCAATCAGCAATAGGACAACAGGACACAGCCTTAAGCTGCACCAGTGGAGCTGCAGGCTGGACATTGGGAAGAAGTTCTTCACAGAAGGAGTGATTAGGTATTGGAATGAGCTGCCCAGGGAGGTGGTGGTGTCACTGTCTCTGGAGGTTTAGGAAAATACTGAATGTGGCACTTAGTTCCACAGTCTAGTTGATAAGGTGCTGTTAAGTCATGGGTTGGACTTGAAAATCACAAAGGTCTTTTCCAACCTAGTTGATTCTGTGATTCTGTGACTCTGTGATTCTGTGATTCCGTGTCATGGTGCTCTTTGAAGTACGATGCTGAGAATATGGAAAATGATAGCGTTTTTCACAGTATAAAATGTTTTTGACTAGAAATAATTTGATTATTTTGTCGGTACATCCTGCTTCTTTTTATGAGAATAAACTTGGAGAAATTGAGCTTTGGGATTCAGAACTATTTCTCATTTACTGTTAAAACATTTATTTTGCAAGGTGATGTCCAAATGAATAAAGATATCTTAATGTGTTCTTGAAGGCCTGAAGTGTTGAACAGCACAGCTACTCAGCTCCAGTGTTTCACCTTTTTAAAGCTTTTTGCACCCTAAATTTTAAATGTAAATCTTTCTTTTGCAATTTAAACCCATTACTGTTTACACTTTCTATAACAGTACTGAAAAGACTGAGTGGTATGTCTTACCTTTTACATAGGCATTTGCCTTCTAGATTTGAAAATTATTGTAATGCATCTACTTAGGTTCATCTAAATTTCTTTTAGTCTTCTTGTAGGTTATACTTTTATAAAGCTCTCCCCTTCTCTCTCAGCTTTGGATTTTTAATATCTCCTGCAATTGTTTTAGAGTATGTTACACAAAATAATGCTTACAGCTCAATGTGAGACCTTTCTATCTATTAGCATATCAAGATGATATTTCTCAGGCTTTCTTTCTGCCTATGAGTATTATTAAATCATTCTCTTCTACCTTCTGATTTCTGTACCTTTTATATCTAATCTGAATTGTATTTTACTGTTTTTCAGACTGTGTGTTGAGTTAGCCCAAGTAATTTTGAATTCTATTCTGCTCTTCAGCTTATTTGCATTTCCTCCAACCCAGAGGGTACTAATACTAAACACACTCTCAGCATTATACTTATTGGTTAATTAATGGCAATAGTAAAGTACTGAAACTAAAAACTGCAGAAGCCTTTTTGTTGGGAAGTAATAGTTACTACTCTGAATACAGACATAAAAGATTTGCAACAGATTCAACTAGACTGTGCTTTTCTCAACTTGCTCATGAGCATGTGAAGAAAAGAAGTATCAGTAAGTCTTGTAAAAATTAAAGTTTCTAACTGTAGCTGCCTATTCTATATTCATATAGCTTGATAACATGTTATATAAGAGATTAATTTCACATTCCCCATTCTTCATAAAATATGGTTGGATTTTGCATGTCTGCTTGGGATTTTTTGAGTCGGCCTCTTTTCCTGAGTGTTCTTCCTGAGCATTGAAATTGCCCTGTTCTGTGTAATGACCTATTTTTATTTTTGATGGGTTTTAGAAAAGAACTGCTAATGAGGAAGAGGTTGCTTTAGTCCAGTTTACTAAATTTAATGTAGTAAATTAGGGAATATGCAGTCAGCCTGGAAAATGTAAAAATATTTTTTCTTATCCTTGTCTGAGATTTTCCTGTAAAATCACGAACATTGCATTGCATTAGCTTTTTAATTTGCAATTGCTATTTTGTAAGAAGACAAGAAAAAAGAACATTCATTAATCTGGCTTCTTAGTATCATCACAGGTTTGCATGATTCTATGAAACTGTCAGCACTAAATTAGAAAACACACCCAGAGCTTGTATTTGCGAAAAAATCTGGAAAATATAGCCAAACACATGATGACATCATGACCTTGACTGTGAAGACAGAAAAAAATAACTTCTAGAAAATAATTTCTATACATAAATTATTATTTAATCTTGTGAGGCTGTGCACTTCTGAAAATCATTGCTGTGCAAGAAAACATGACCTTGTCTGAAAAAGTAATATGATAGAAATAAAACTATATGGAGTGTCTGTCTTTTGGGACCAGGTCTGCCTTTTTCCGTGTTCTTCAAGAAAGGCTGCTGTGCTGGAGTCTCATTTAGTTGCCCTTCTCAAAATCACACATGTGATAGTCATGTAGCAAAATGGAGTGGTATTTTCTACTCACTGCCTTTCTGCTACTGGACATAAAAACAAGTTTCAGTGCTCTGGAAACCAGATGGGCAGTTGATTCTTATTTAAATACCTGAAATACATAGCAGTTTTCCCTTTCGCTAGTTACTGTTCAAGGAAACACAATCTAGGAAATAATGGTAATGGAAGTGTCCTTTAAGAATTGTGCAAATAAAAACAAAGATACATCAAAATCTATTTTTAGAAACCAAGATGTGGAAGTGGGTTCCTTTTTATAAGATTTTTGATACTGTATGGTAGATGCTTGATTTCTTCTATAATGTTATGGGTTTTTTTAAAGTATAAACATATCAAGTAAAGAATATAAAAAGACTTACTGAAAAGAAAGGAATTTTATTTGAGATCCACTTTTTAAAGGAAATCTTTTACTTGCAATGTAAAAACTCATACTGGAAGACTTTAACTGAATTATGAGAATTGCAAATAAAACCATACTGAACATATATCTATAAAAGCTTTATGCTGTGATTCTTGTAATGTTTTGAGAGAGTGGATATCTTTTTCTCAAAACAAATTGCTTTGAAATCTGCTGACTAGGCCTAGAAATCTGTGCCAATGAAACAGCAAATTATGTCCTGCAGTTGTCTGAGCAAACTCAAACTGAGAAGTGCAGCTGCTTACAACTTAGAATAGCAAAACTGTTTTCTCTTATGTCTATTAAGAAACATGACATAGCATTTATTTTAATTTGGGAATCTGATAAAGTATCTTATCAAATGAAAGTTCTAGTTATATGGAAAAAAGTAACAAAGTTTATTTGTTAAATTTATCTTTTAATTAAATATTTTTTCATATTGCAGGCCTTATTTAATAAAGTTAACTTAGACAAGAAAATGGGAGCAGAAGCTACAATTAATGCTATCTGCAGTACCAGTTTTTGACTAGAGATGATTGCTGTTGATTTGCATAATAATATTCATCAACAATGAAGGTTTTGAACTGAACCTTATGGCCTATGTTGCCATCTCTTCTGCATTTTCCTCCTATAAAGCTAGCTACAGTAAACTAAATGGAAAGAAAAACACTTAACTGGCATTTAGGCTTAAACATATTTAGAGGAATTGGATTTTGGGACTTTGCTGAATGAAGGGGTCATCGAATGAGAAAACAAGAAGGATTAAGAAAAGTAGCAGTGAAATTGAGATTAAATAAAAGTGACGGTACGAATTGGTAGCATTTCAAAATTACTTTTTTTTTCAGAAGCTTTGACACAATATAATGAGTCAGCATTTGTTCTCCATTCTTTCCTCAGGCACTGAAATCAATTGTGTCCAACCCTTAGAATAAGTCTGACTAAGTTGCATGTAAGGGAATTCCTCTGTGAATATCCTTTGTGTTACCTTCACACCTGCTGAATCAGGAAAAACCTAACAACTCCTTTCATTGCCCCAGTTAAGCTGTGCCACCAAGGTGACATCACTGTTACCACTGACATGAACTTGTGGCTCTGGAGCCAGCCTTTCAAATTTTTTGACAGAGAAATATCTGAACATCTGTAGCTGATTTTGTGAATTAACTTGCCAGGTTCGGTTTGCAGGTATATGATAGGTTTCTATAGCTACTCCAGGAACAGTTGTGTCAGCTAATCATTGTTAGCCATTTATTTTTCAAATAGAGTTGCCACTGCTGTGAAACGTGCAGATCTGAGTCCTAGATGAACTTCTGCAATGTATCTGAGTCTCAAAAACGGGGCTTGCAAAGCTTTGGCTTTCTCTCAAATCTCCAAAAAACCCCACAGATTGCCCTAGTGAAGAATGGGTTTTGACTTTTTGAGTAAACAAAAGAAAAAAAATCATTAAGTGAGACCTGTGACTATAAATCAACAACAGCAAATGGTTCTTGGCTCTCAAGATATCTTTGTTCATTGAAGTTGTAAGAATAGGAAAAGACTGTATAAGAATGAAGAAATAGTTGAAGAACAAAGCGAGAGATGGGGAAATCCATTGCATACTTTGTAAACTTCAATTTTTAGTACAAATTTTCTTTCTTAATTCTGGCATTTCTTGCTTCATGGCATTTTTGTTTATGTATGCCTAAATAGCAATTATAAGAGTAATCATTTTGACTTTTAATCATCATGAAGAATCCATTTCCACAAATTGCAAATCTTAGATCACACTGGAAATGGGGCCTTGCTTTGCTACATAGCAAATAAATGAAAGTAGCAGATGAGTTTAACAAACAAAGTGAACTGTAGCAGGAAAAAAGATGGAAAAAAATTCAATTATTTTCCTATGGGAATGCCCACTTGCCAGTTTGGGACCCTTTTCTCTTTACTTCTCTATTTTTATAAGCCATTGTTAAAAATATTATCATTGCTAACTAGAGTTGCAGGGAGCAGTGATAATGCACATACCTAACATATATACCAATGATATTAAAAGAACTATTTTCCAGCTCATGTTTTGACTTGTGTTTGGGGAACAGGCTATTGGCAATATCTATAACAGACTGGCAATACCTATAATAAAAATGGAACCATACTTTTATTCTGCCCTACAAAGAATTATAAAATAATCTAATAAATGATTTAAAATAAATCTCTGTAAAAGTGCTACTGTGTCTGTTCTACTTATTGTCAGATTGAAACCATTTAATGCATTTCATTGCAGATGTTTCTCTGAAAAGTGAATTGTTCCTTGCCTCAGTTCCTGAGGCATTCAATGGGAATATTTATTAATTTTCTTTTATCTGAATTAGTCATTAGTAAGCAGGAAGAAAAGTATGGTTTTATACACTGTCTTTTGGGAATTGTGCATACTCATTTTCTCAGTATGGAGACAGATTTCTAGGACTTGGAAATTTTTTTTATTATATACTTCAGTGATTTCCAGAAGTAGAAGAGAAGGAAAAATGCTGTATGAATTTTTCTTTGCTTTTGGGATCTTGACATTCAATGTATATTGATTTTCTTCACTGCAGGTACTTTTTAAAAACTAATTCAGCAAAACTCTTCTACTTTCATTGCACAGCATGCTATTGGAAATGAGAATAGGGGCACTACACTAACTTTCTGGGCTTCCTGTAACCCTTACACCAAGATGTGCAATAATACATAGAACATCCTAATTTTGGGTGCAAAACAAATCCTTGCTTTCCGACCCCAATTCTATGGTTTGATACTCCCCCCCACCCCCATTAAAATGTGAATTTCTTTTTCTTTTCTGGCAAACAAAAAATAAGAAAACCTGACTAAAAAGAAGATGGTGAAATTAGGACCAACTTGCGTACTGAATTTTTCTTGTAGAGTTTTTCTTCCTGGCTCCCTGTGTCTGAGAAGTTGTGAGCATTTTGTGTATAGCTATGCTTTTTCATGGAAAAATATTACTTTCTTTTCAGTTATACTGTATTCAGCATCCTTAATAAGCATAGCCTAATATGGATAGCAATGGAAAGATTCATATACGTAGTTTGTAAATGAAAATTAACTTTTTAGAAATATATAATTTCCTTTGACCAGCCATTCTTTGAAGAGTTCTTTCTCCTATAGACTTTCATTTTGCTGACACAGTGTTAGATACCAGTTACTGAACCTAAAGCTTTTAAATTGATTCTGAGCTTTGCTTGACTGTACTGTAAACCAGTACACTCTAGGGTTTTTCCCCACACAAGACTGCCTACCAAAAGTCTGCTTAAACTCAAACTTAGCTCCCAATTCAGTTATTCTGAATTTGAGTGTTGAAGTGTGAAGTTGTGAACACAAATGACTGCATTAAATCACATTTTCCATTTTCAACTGGAAAACTTATAAGCTTTTTTTTGGTGAAACTTCTATTATTTGTTTGTGGAAAATGCAAGTAAGAGAATGGCAAGATGTTGAGTATCAATGTGTTCTGAGGCTCTTGAGCAGAGTATGCTTATCTTGAATAAGACCATGCTGATATTGATCTAGTCCGGTCATAAAGATGATTTAGCACTTTCAGTGCTTATCTGGATATATTCCTGGAGTCTATCTTCAAGTCTTCTAAAAAGAAATTTTTTTTGTTCAGAGGTAAAGTTAGGGTATGGATGTAAAGATTTAGTGGTAAAGTTTGGATTCAGCTAGAAGTACAACTTACCAAAATGAGTGATTCAGGAGAAATCAGGCATACTATCTTTGCAAAATGGCACAAATATGAACATTTGAATGCTATTATTTCATAATAGAAAGGAACATTGCTAAAAAAGTAAAGGCACTTGTGAGGAGAGTTGTGGCATATCAAATCTGTGTATATCTGCTAGATGTTAATCAGACAAAATTTAATTCCTTATGATTTTATCCCGAGTCACCTGCACATCGCTCCCAGGCTGCTCTAGCATGCTGCCATGCTGATATCTTAGAAGTCATAGTTTGGGGTTTTAGCAGGTCTGTGCTGAACAAGAAGCTGCTTCTATACCTTTCCCACAAGAGAATTTCTCATGGTTTAAATCTTGATGTGCAGCCTTTGCTTCTATCTGGTGGTGCCTGGGCTTATGGGAATCCCTGATAATCTGGCAGATGTGAAGCAAGCAGCTGCCCAAGTAAGACATAAAATATTTTCAGAGACACACTGAAAAGCTAATAGAAATTTTGGATGTGAAGGGAAAGTGCCATGCCTGCTGGTAGGACTTAAAGGGGCAGCTGCCAAATAACAATGTAGAGGGCAAGTGGTACATGACCTAGCCTGCCATGAGTTCTGTGTGCAACACCAGCTGGAGAGCCCAGAGGTGAGCAGAAGCTCTAAAGTAAATTCAAATTTTTAAATGCCACAAGCAATGCTGCATTTGACCTCTTAACTCTTGTTTCAAGCACAGCTAATTACCTTAAATGAGTCACAGTAGAAATTCACAGTCATTTCTCTTACATCCAGGTAAGTCTGATGGATACTGTAGAACTAAAGATTTTTCATGGAGATGACTGATAAAGCCTCACATCCAAGATTCTAAAATTCTCCTAGCTAGATCCAAACACTGAAGTTTGGCTGCTATTTTAAATAATTTCCCTGTGTCATCCCTCCCCAAAAGAAACAAACAAAACAAAAACCAAAACAAAAACCAAACCAAACCAAACCAAACCAAACCAATTCCAAATCTGTAACTCAATAATCTGTGACAATACAGCCTTTTGCTAGTTAACAAGTGTTGCGGTACTCCACAGATCATTGTTGTCATGTATTCTTATAGTTGATATGAATGAGTAGAGGTGACTGATTACTTACTATGACTATGAGCTATGGTAAGGTTGAAATGCTTTAAATAGGTTCATGAATAATTGTATTATTATCTTATATTCTTAATATGTTCTCTGGAGTTCAGTGCAATTTCAGAAAATAAGATACCTGTGCAAGCAAAATACAATCAGATTATAAGATTTAGCTTAACTGCTTCATTTCTCCTGTGGATGGTATAAATCTGTGCTCTTTTGAAATTGATGGGACAGTCTCACATATCAACGTTTCTGGGACTAAAAAGACATAATTGAATTAAATGCATTAGTGTCATTGTGCGCCATGTATCTACTTACCATTTCTCATCTTCATTAATTTTCTTCACAGCTTGTCTGCCTACAATCATGTTTCTTTGTCTGCCTTAACTCTGCACATTCACTCAGTGTTCCTTTAGTTTTTCTGAATTAATTCTCATGCTCTGTATGTGAGCTAAGCCTTCTGTATTTTATCCTGTATGTCCTCCTGCTTTCCCACACTTTTGTTTGTGGTCTCCTTCCTTTTTCTACTCATTATGAGCTCAATCACTCTCTTACCATGTCCACTGCCTGTTGGCAACAGATTCCAAAGCAAAGCTGAGCACATTCCTCTTCTATTATTTAAACCTGGATCACAGTCTGGACTTGACTAAGAATTTGTCTTCCATTCAAACCACAACAGCCCCTTGTTGAGATTGACTGCTTCTCATTTACATCTAATCTCATATGTAAACAAGAATCCACACATAGAGGGATGCAAAGTAACCATCTTCCTGATATCCTGAACCAGTGACCTGGAGGAGTCTGGACTGCAAGGAGTGGACTGCTGTTTTAGCTATTAAATACTGGGGAGAGCTTTACCTCAAGTATTACTTCAGAGGCAAAAAACAGAGGTCAGTGGGTTTTCTGCACCAGACCCCAAACTCAGGGCTTGCTGCGGTATTTGCAAGAGAGTGCAGTAACAGCCAGCCAGGATGAATGGGTTTGAAAGGCTTGCTCATTTTTATCTTGAAGGATATTCAAACATGAGATCCTTGGATCATGCAAGTAGACTTCCACCTTCTTATTTAGACATCTATTTTTTGTAACTGTAGTTGGTTCTGTTAGATGCTGCATAAGCATATATGAAAATACAGTTATTTTTCTTCTTTAAAGCACTGAAAATTTAAGTGGAAGAGTTCTGTTCCAACCATTGGTAAAATAAATGAATTATATCAGCAGATAATTCTTCATTAATTACCTGTGTTTGGCCTTTGTAACTCAAAAAAGATGGTTAAAACTGGTGATTTAAGTAAAATGTGAAGAGAATTTACTGGTTCTTGGTTATTTCCTGAAGTATTCAGATCATAAAAAATAATGTTATCATGCCAAAGGTGGTTTTTAGGTAAAATTTTTAATTTTTATTCTAATTGGTAAGAGTCCTAAAATTGCCTTAGAAATTAAGTTCAAGAAATTATTCTGTTTGTCAGGGAGAAGACTTGGGCTTCAACTAATAATTAGCACCAAGAAATAGCATGGTTGTTTCTGGCAAGTTCTAATACATTCCAGACTTACAGAGCAATCAACCATATTATCTCTTAAAATAGTTTCTCAGGGATAATCCTTTTTACTTCTTTTTAGATTAAACATGTGCAAAGCATCTTATTCCTTATAGAGGTACAATCAGGGGAGAATATTCTCAAGTTTTGAGATTCACTCAAAGCAAAAGTCATATGAGTTTATATAAACACAACATCAAAAAAGAAAAAAAATACCCCATGGAAGTAAAATTCTGTGGTTTGCATAGCTGTTAGGTGGGATGTAAGTAAGGTTGAGTTGCCTAGAGCTATGCCTCAGCTGCTACTGCTCTCTTGGAGAGAGAGGAATTAATCTTTTCATTATCCTCCTTTGATCAATTTTGGACAAAACCAGCATCCTTTCCAGCTGAGTCTTGCGTTCAGATTATGGACTGAAGAGAGATCTGGATTTAGATTTCCAAATGCATTTAACTGTTGTGTTTTTTTACTTTTTACATATCTTTTTATACAGTACAGTTCTAATGCAATCTGATGTGCACATAAAATGCCTGCTGCCTAAGAATTCTGGATGGTTTCTCTAAGGCAGAAAATAATTTTATTTGCTTTGTAAGACAAAACTTAATACATAGACAAGACTGTTTTCCTTTGAAGATTTTTCTTTTTCTGTCTGAAACTATAATTACAAAAGAGAATCTTCTTGATTTTGAAATCAAAATACTTGATTTCTCCTAAGTAACTTCATGAAACAGAAATACATACTGGAGTGAGACAAAGCAGAAAAACTTACAACAGACCATATCACATACCCTAAAGAAATACTCCTAAGGAGTTTGCAATGACCCTTTGAAATATTCTGTACTGCACAGAATAGACACATGAGGCATAGACACTCAGAGATCTACAGTAGGCCACTTGTTGGGTCAGTTCTGGTGCTGCTTGGCCATTCACTACAGAATTGCCTTAATGTGCCTAACATGGTTCTCATGGAGGAATTAAACTGTACATTTTGGTATATATTAGACAAAAATAACCTGAATAATTTTAAAGCTTTGGTTACCTGGTGAAGTATGAGCACAGTGATTCAAATTATAGATTTTGGACCCACAGTGAAACACAGGAAGGAGCTGTTCTCATGGGGCTGGTGGATGATGATTACCCAGAACAAATACTTTGCAACTATTGTTGTTGTTGTTGAATATAAATCATTACATCCTCAGAGTATGGTTCTTAGTTAATAAGTGACAATATGAGAGGCCTGTAAGCAGAGTCTTTAGCTAAATTTGCTCCTTGCTTGTCAAATGCAAATGTTTCAGAACAGCAAGAATAAAAGAATTCTGACAATTAGTGGAAAACTTACCGGCACTAAACCACTGCTCTAAGAACTACTGTTTAGTCTGCAGCCCATGGAGAAAGGAAAAGTAACAGAGACAAACTATTTCTTATGCTCTGCTCAGTCTCTGCTACAGGAAGCTTTTGTAGTTGAACCAGCAATGGTTTTATTTCTCTTACCATCCCAAGCACCAAAAGCATCTTTGCTTCCTTTGTTTCTACAGAAGGGTAGGAGAGACCACAAGGTGAAACACCATCAGCCAATCTCTTTCTTATGATCTTCCATGCAGCTGTCACATGAGAAGGCCTCTTCAGCTGGGTCAGTGTAGTCAGACACCAGCAGTCATCCTGCCTGCACGAGGATCGCAGCTGCTACCAATTCCTTGCCTCTGTCCTTTCATTCTAATGTTGTATGTGATACTCAACACATTTCTCTTTCACTATTGTGAAAAGTAATAGAAGAGAGTGTAACTGCTTCATACACTGTTTTGTGAGAAGAGTTAAGACCAGGAGTAGATAATGCTTTGTGATGAAAGTGAAGTGAACATGATTGCCTACTGATATAATATCAAACAGGAATGAGATCAACATAAGTGCCTTTTCTTTTAGGGAACGGCTGAAGAATTTTTTTGTTTGAAGGGACATGTTTTGTTTGTTCAAATGTGTCTGCTGAATAGGTAATACAATTCTTGGCTTGTGTGTACTTTGGCAGTTGAAGCTTCGTAGCCCTTGTTTATGTTTACTCATAATACTTGATGAAGTAAGACAGGAAGTAAACCCTTCTCAGAAACTTTGTTTTTCACATCAAATCTATAATCCTTGTCCTCAAGTAAAACCACTTCTGACAATTCAGTGAAACCAAGACTCGTCCCATAAATCTAACTTCAAGAGCAAACTGTCTGCACATGAACTAATTGCTTAAGCTGTACTCTGATCTGTACAGCTCACAGATCTGTTGTCTCACAAAAAACAGTGGTGGCATTTGCTTTGCTCTTTTTTAACCTTCTAGGTTCCTTGAGAAATTGACATCAGGAAACAAAAAATGTCATGGATAAGTTTATGGTCCTTTAAAGAGCATTATCCCTTTTTGGTCCAAAATTAAACTC
Source organism: Cichladusa arquata (assembly GCA_026413545.1). NCBI lineage: Eukaryota > Metazoa > Chordata > Aves > Passeriformes > Muscicapidae > Cichladusa > Cichladusa arquata. The sequence goes on from JAOTQP010001286.1 coordinate 55,211,700, forward strand.
AACAATCACATAAAGCACTTTATGTAATATTTGTGGGTGAAATAGATATGTACTTTACCATACGGACTTCTCCATGCTTCACTGTTCCTGGAAAAGATAGGTATCACTCATTTATTTATCTTAACTACTAGACATGGCCACAGGGTCTTGACCTGCCTAAATTAAACCTCACTACTCTGTTTTATAGAATCACATAACCATAGAATTATTTAGGTTGGAAAAGACCTTTAAGATCATTCAGTCCGACCATTATCCTAACACTGCTAAGTCACTAAACCATGTCCCCAGCTGCCACATGATGGAGCTTTTGAATACCTCTAGAGATGGTGACTTAAACAGTTCCCTGGGCAGTCTGTTCTGATGCTTGTTAACCCTTTAGTGAATATTTTTTTTTTTAATATCCAATCTAAACTTCACCTGATGCAACTTGAGGCTGTTCCCTCTTGTCCTGTTGTTTGTTAGATGTGAGAAGAGACCAGCCCTTACTGCATTACCACTTCCTTTCAGGTAGGTGTAGTGAACAGTAACATGTCCCCTGAACCTCCTTTTTTCCAGGCTAAACAGTCCCAGCTCTGTTAGCTGTTCCTCATCAGACCTGTGCTCCTGTGCCCTTCTCTCAGCACACTTCATCACGTCACTGTCTTTCTTGTAGTGAGAGTCCCAAAACTGAACACAGGAATGAAGGATGAAGTATTATGAGAATTAAGGCTTTTCTCTGTCAGACAGGAAGAAGACACTGAATGATAATTGTGCTGAGTCAGGAGCAGTTTAGATAAGTGTCAAACTTAACCAGATTAATTTGGAAGCAAAAAGTTGGTTTTCGGCTTTATAAAGTTGACTTACAGAGTTGTTTTGGGCTTTATTGAGTGGTCCAAAGTGGTTTTACATCAGATCTAGGATTATGGTTTGGTGTAGGAACTGTGTGTTGATTTTTTTCACTGTGTTCAAGTAACATAGGTATACCTTTACAGCATGGAGTGGGAAATGGGAGTCTGTTCAGCTCGAAACAGTGTATTTATAGGGCAATATTTGGTAGTGGTTTGAAGGAAGAAGAGACAGTTTACTGGTATTAAACTGTGAAATTTCATTGAATGATTGCGCAACTTGTGGGACAACTTTACAAAACTTTTGTGTTGTGCGTGCAGTAAGGAATGTTTTGTTTGGGTTTTTTTATCCTGCCTTGAGATACTGTAAAGAAACTATTGAAGATTCTTCTGTGTCCTAGGAGTCCTTTGTTCCCCACAAAGCAGCAATCTGATGAGCTGCTGTCCCCAGAGCCTGTTTACTGTAGAAATGCTGATTATTTCAAATTCTTTACCAGATGGATAGAAGTGGTATACCTATGCCTGTGTATAGAATCAAGCAGTTTTGCTTTTCATTATCGTCAGGGAGGTCAGACTAAGCAGCGCTATGTACTCACATTGATTTTTTGTAAACTACTATTTGTTTGGTGAATTTCTGCATGAAAGACAATTCCGCTTGTGCAACACCATAAGTGAAAGAAAGACAATGGTCAAAACTTCATGGAAATAATGTGGCAGCATGTTTCAGTCCAAAAACTTGGAGTTTCCCATGGCAGCCTGGCTGTTAGAGAGTTCAAATGGAACAGGGGAACATCAAGTTTATTTTGCCACTTGAAGGCACTCTTAAATGTAATTTGTGATAATTACTGTTTCCTAGGAGTTTATGGATTTTTATTTGATAGTCTGTAGCTGTTATGTTCTGGTCTGTCCTACTTTGCAGTCTTGTTTTAGAACAATTTAGGGGGGACACTCTAAAATAAGTCACCTTCCCTTATAGTTTTAACCAATTCCTTTCCACCAATAAGGAGAATGAATCTGAGTAGATATACTTGAAAACATAGTAGTTTACTAAATTAAAGAAAATACCAAGAGGTAAAAAATTAACCGTAACAGTCACCAGTTAAAAAGTTCCTGAAATCTCCCAGACTCCCCAGGAACAAAGAAAAGCTCAAAAAGGTGGCATATCCCCCAAAAATGCCAGCTCCCTAGACAAGTGTGTGTCGGGAGACAAAGGGAAAATGACAGCAGCCCTCTGCCCACCCCTCCCAAATCTCTCCAGCTGCAGCAGTGGCTCCATCAACAAATGCAGCTGGCATACTCAGCCAAGGTCAAGAACTCATGGAGGGACTTCACCTCCTCTCGCCAGAAGCCAGCGAGGCAACCGCTGGGCAACCTGGACTGCGTGAATTCTCACCTTGTCCCTGTGCTGCGGGCGGGCTGGGATACCTGCACGGAGCGATGCTGCTCCGGCCCTCTGGCTGCAATTCCACAGCTGCAGAAAAGTGCTGCAAAATTCACCCTGAAACGGTTTTTGATTGCAAACGGCAGCTTCTCAAGTTGCTACTGTTATGAGTAGAGCCAAGAGGCAAGAAGAACATAAGAGGCAACTCAAGCATCCAGAGACAAAGAGAGAGCCTTCCCTGCGGTTCCACTTCCATCACAAGGTCATGAAGATACAGTAACAATTTTGCACGCAGAGATATGGAATACAATAACATTTTGGGTGACGTAGGACATCATCCACCCATTATTCCATGCCGTCTGATTAATGTCCAAAGTAATACCTTTCAACTGTGCCAAATTTCTCGTTTTACGACAGTTTAAGGGGCGGACATTCCAAAATGCATTACCTCCCCTTTTAGTTTTTAACCACTCCCTTTTCACCAATCAGGAGGGACGAACACCAGTGAAAAAATTACAATTTACTAAAAATGAAACAGCAGCAGGCAAAAATAACAGTGACAATCACTAAATACGAAGTCGCTGAATCTCCTGGTCTCCCAAGAAACAAAGAGAAACAAGATGGCGGAGAAACCTCTTCTCCAAGATGGCGCTGAAACCTTTCCCCCAAGATGGCGCCGAAACCTTTCCCCCAAGATGGCGCTGAAATCTCTCCCCCAAGATGGCGCCGAAACCTCTCCCCCAAGATGGCGGAGAAACCTCTCCCCCAAGATGGCGCTGAAACCTTTCCCCCAAGATGGCGCCCTCCACAAACGACCTTTTGTTCTGAGAGACAAAATGAAATGGCGGACAAACCCTTCCCCCCAAAATGGCGCCCTCTGCAGACAACCATGCAGTCTGAGAGGCAAAGGTGGCGGACAATCCCTGTTCAGGTCAACTTTCCCCTGGGAAAAAACTAGGAAGTTATGAGCTTACAGTGGCAGGTGGGGTGTGCTGGGACTGTCTTGGGGCTCCAGCCCCGGGGTATCAGCTCCCCTGCTTCCTTTCAGTGACTGTGGCATTATGTGTCTGTGTCTGTGTGTCTGTGTGTCTGTGTGTCTGTGTGAGGTCAGTGCAGCTTCTCGCTGCCTCCTCCTGCCTCCTGCTGCTCTCAGCTGGTGTTGGTGCTGCTCTTCCAAAGAGGATGAGGAGGGGGAAGAAGCGGAGCTGTCGAGCACCAAAGAACGGCGACCCAGTTGCTACTCACACGTGTGCCTGAAGCAACCTCTTCAGGAGCCCAGAGAGAGAAATAAAGGCTTCTGCCTTGCACCATCCCAGCTTCCGCACAAGAATGGAAGAGAAAGGCAGCAGAGCTTCTGCCTGAGCTCTCCCAACCTTAAAAACATCCTGGCACCCACCAACCTCTGCCGTTCTGGTTCTGGACACCAGATCTTAAAGATCTGGTAAGTAATAATTTTTGGCATAGAACAAGCAGAGAGATATGGAATGCAATAACATTTTGGGTTACTCTGGACAGTGTTCTTAAGTAAACCAAAGTCCTTAATATCTTTGCACCTTAGGTCTGAGGAAACTTATCCCTAATTTGAATGTTATTGTTAACAAGCCAAAACCAGAGCCTTGTATAGAATTTCTCTTACTTCTGAGAGTTTAAGAGAACATTCATGTCCAGATGATGCGACCCAGGCTTGCATCTAACAGTAGACTTTAAAAATATTTGCATTTGCACCAGCTGTACATGCAGAAGTGACATGAGGCCTTCTTTATTGGAAGGAGAAAAAAAGGAGCAAAACTCATTTCAGGAGGTTGATGCTCTGTGCAATGATATGTGCATTGATATGGCACTCAGCGCTGAAGTCTTTGGGAAGAAATAAAGGCTGCATGGTGTTAAGCTGTATTTTTTCTTGAAGTGAGAAACTGAGTTTTTGAAGGTAGCATTGTTTACAAAACAGCTGTTTTTAGTAGATGTTACTTGCAAGGCAATAAATGTGTGTTTGCCTGGGTTACTGTTGCCTTTTCCTTAACACTGCAGCTGCAGATATCAAAGTTAAGTGCAGCTGAAGACAACACATATCATGGAAAGAGAAATTACAGGAAACATTGTTCTTTTTCTCAGAATATTCTCCACAAAGAGGGAAAGAATACAAAACAAAATAGCACAAATACGTAATAGTCATACATTCCTGTTCCTTTTGCCCTTTAACACTATATTTAGAATGTTTATTGATATGACCATATGTCTCTTTTAAAAACAGTGTCTGTATCCGCTAAGAGGAAAGGCCTTCTTTGGTGGGAGATACTCTGTGGAAACAGATTTTTTATCTCACTTTATTTCCTCTTAAATTAATGTTTTTACTGTAAGATTTGGCTTGTTTGCGTCTGAGGACAGTTCAAGATTAGTCATGGACTTAAATCAAAGTAGGACTGAATTTCCAACAGTAGGCCTCTTGAAAGAGATTCTGAGTTGAGCAGGCTAAAACCAGGAAATAAGATATATTATTATTAGTTCTCTTTGTTTTTTCTTTCTACCTTTGCAGTTCTTGCATCCTGTGATGAGTATATTTCGAATATTTACTTTTCCTATGAACTTATTTCATATATTTTATTTAAAGAGTTATATGTTTCTATAAAATAAATTTAGAAGTTAGAGAATTTGGAGGTCTTCATAGATGGTAGTACATTTCTTGTATTTACAGGAACAAAATGTTTTATTACAGAAAAATTCTTATTTTTCTAATAAGAAAGAGATGAATCTATTTGGGGATTGGGTCATGTCAACAAATAGCACAGAAATAAATAAAACCAATCCAACCAGATGGTCTTCTATTTCACACAAACTTTTTGTTACTGACACATATACCTGCTTGTGCCATCTCCCTTTTGTTTTCTCAATTAAGTCTATCACAACTAGTCCTTCAGTACACTTTGTTACTGACCCAACAATGAGACCTCAATACATGTGACACAGCCATTGCTTGATAATTTGTGCATCAAAATGTTGATAAGAATAGCATTAGTGGTGGTTCAGATCAGGTCAGATAGAAGCAAACACATACTGAATCTATTTAACTTGCTCTAAATAGTGGAATTCTTAAAAACCAAAGACATCTCCCCAGATTAGTGCAAATCATAGTGTTTGAGAGGAATAAAAATTCAGTAAACTGGTTATTTAACTTCTCCCATAAACAAACGGACATGGCATGTGTATTCAACCCAGAACATTTTTAAACCCTTTTCCACACTTTTAGAAATTTTTTGATCACAATTGGTACAAGTGCAAGAAGACTGCAATCGGTACTGGATCCTCTTTGGTTAGCCTTGAGGATATTTTGAGCTGATGGAGGGAGAAAAATGCTGTTAAACTGTTGCATTTGTCCCATTTTTGGAGACAGGCACATGACTGAACACACCAAGATCACGCGATGCAGCCCAGATTTATTGATGCACGTCCCCTTTAACAGAGGGCTCAAAATTCCCCAACTTGAACAATTGATTGGTTGAGGTTTCAGCACCGCCCAGCTCACTGACTAATGATATGTCTGCATTCAGGATTGAATGGAATTGCTTGGGGTCTCCTGTTTGAGTTCAAATCCAACCTACCATTGCCTCATCCGGGGGCTCATTTACTTCTACTCTTTAACAAACTAGGCTGGTTGAGTTTGGGGGTTCTGTTACACCCAATTTTATCTGTGCAGCTACGGACCAGCTGTAGCTGTCATATTAAACCAATGGCAGGCACTCAAAATATTCTGAAAAGTTTCAGGCGTGCATCTGAATTGAGTGATTTTAAAAGTTTAAAAGTAACAGAAAGGAAAGCATTGATTGTAATACTTTACCTTAGAAGGAATGTTTTTTTACAAAGTAAGTTCTTCAAACAGGAATTTTGAGTAGTGGCCTTTGTACAGTGATCTATCAAATGGCCAGCTGGATGAAACATCCCGTGTGTAGTCTCCATTATAATAAAAACTTGAAAAATCAGATTTAAAATTTCAGAACTAATCTCTTTTTTTTTTCCCTTAAACTGGATGCAGCCTTATTTTAGAAGTAGTAGAATGAAAACTTTAAAACCCATGTCCCTGAGGCTTCTTAATCTTCACAATTTGAAGCATCTGTTTCTGAAACCTACTGTTGTTAATGCTAACTTTGCTTCAAAGTTTTACTGTATGTTTAAATAAAAGTTATTCTATCATGACTATTATTCTTGTGCTATCTAGATGCTTCTCATTAAATAACTGAGAAAATTCCTGAGAACATATACATTGTGTTACAGTGTAAATTTCATAAATCAGCTATGGCTTATATTTAAACTTTTTCTCAGAAGAGCACATAACTTCTTGCAACATTGGCTTTGGTTCCTCAGTGAATCACTCATAAAGGAAATCCAATTTGTAAAGTAATGATTTGATATTCCATTTTGTTTTTATTTTCTTTTTTTTTTCCAAAACTGTCTCCTGAATTACAATGATACTTTTACTAGAAAAATCCCCAACAACCAACAATGATTCACACATTTAAACCAAACATCAAGATTTGCCTTCTTTTGTAACAGAAAAAACATATCAGGATGTTTTTTTGTGCTTCAGATAGATGCAAAAATATTTGTTTATAAGTGAGACATCTTCTGGGTGATATAATAAAGCTTTGGGAAATGGAGAATTTTTTTACTGGAAGTGAGGATAAATTATTGAGAGCATTTCAGACTGAAGCTGGTGATTAGCCTATAAAGGTGGTAATAACATAGAGATACATATTTAGGATTGCTTTCAGTCCATGCCTAAATATCTCAATGAGATAAAATTTTTCTTCTGCTTGGTAAAAATTGTCTTCTTGGGTAAGCTTCTTCCTTTTAGCTGCAGTAATGCTTGAGTAATCACTGAGAATTATTTTTATTCAGTGCCTTCTATCAAACCACCTACAGGCTTAAAAACACATTGGAGTTTAAAAACACATAAGAGTTCAACACCCTTGCATTAAATTTGGGTAAATTTGTTTAGATAGGAATTTTGTATTTCTCTTGGAAATTACTGACTTTGCTCATCCTTGGAACCTTAACAGAATACTTTGGATAAGTCCTCACAAAATTTCCTCTATACTGGCATGAATGTTCTGTTCTTGGCTGAGTCAGGGGCCTTAGAATGGTTTTTGCTGTCTGATGTAGTGGTTCTGTAGCAGCCAAACGGGACAAAACTGAGCACAGTGCTACCCATTCTGGTCTGAGAATGCTCAATTCTGAATACAGAGGCTAAGAGAGTAACAGGAAAATGTGAGTATAGGTAGAGAGAAGTAATACATGGGAATGAGATGCTTGGTCTCTTCAGACTATTTTCCCTGTTTCTAACTTTTCAGACAGGAACACTGCAATTAGATGACTACTAGCAGTGCTGACTTGGAACAAATGCAAGCCAGCACATGTTTGCATGTGTATAAACCTTTCAAATTGTACTTTGCTTCTTTACCATAGTCAGGATATTAACTCTAGTAGAGGCATGTTTTTGAAGGGCCTTTTAGTGATTCCTTTGTACTGTTGCTTTGTCAGACTTTTTACTTACATTGACTGAGCTGTCATCTCCAAGTTCCTTAAATAGAAATTTGAAATACACGTGTTTGTGGGCATATGAACACGCATTGTAAAAGCCCAGAAGATAAGGGGCTAATGTGTATGTTTCAAACACTGATAGCCAGATATCTGTGATTGTTAAGGATTGTTGGCAATAATGGCCAAGGATTGTAGGTAACACTATGAGAATTGGTCTGGAGCAGTGGCCATGTGGAGGTAGGGCAGCACTTTCCTGGGACAAACATCTTAATAATTTAGCCTTAATAATTTGTAACTAATCCAGTTGTAGGTTGCTTGAACACAGTAGGTAAAATTATTGTAGCATAACCTTGATAACTTCTACTATTTACAATCCTAACTCTCATCTTTTCACACTCATGAAAAGATATCTACTAAATCTGCCCACAAAAACTTCTGAGGGTTTTTTGGTACTCTTCTGTTTCACCGAAACTGAATAATACCAGTTGCAGTTTCTTAATTAAAAAAAAATAAAAATAAGATGCAGTTCTAAGACTCAAAGTCTCTCAAAAATACTATTAGTGACTAGTATTACAAGGTACCTAGGACATCTGTTTTCAAAATATGAATTCTGTCATAGATGGTATATTTTTTTTTTTTTTGGTAGCATCTCTTAGTAGTAGCTATTACCCCTCTATGATACACACCATCCCAAAAATCTTAAGACATTTTGTGTTTGTATGTATTGGTCTTCCGTGGATCTTTAGATATCTATTTTATTGGCACTTCTTCCTGGTTTAAGTCCAGCACTGAGTCAAACTGTAAAATATTTTATTCTAAATCCTAGCAATAATTCATTTCATGTCCAGCTTAAAAACAATGATAGACTAATTAGAAACCAATGAACATTAGTGGTTTTGAATTTCACAGGTCTAACTTACCACTCTTCAAATAACTTTTCTTTGTCATTTTCTAAGGATTATACATCTCAACTCTTCAAATATCTGTTACCTTGGATTCATCATACTACAAACCTTTATCTTTGTTTGGTAACTCTTCTGTTCATGTTGTAGCAAGATTTTTAAACAATGAAGGAATAATATGAATTCCTGTCTCATAAAAAGAGCAATTAAATCTGGTCTAGTTTGATTAAAACAAAACTTAGTTTGATTAAAACAGAAGGTCTAGAAACACGCTGACTAGCTGGAGAAATATTTCCCTCTATTCAAGAGGGAATGTACTTTATGTTCAAGAAGTTTATAATTTTCTTTACCTTAAAAATATCAAACCATTTTTTCCCTATATGTGTAAACTGCATAATTTGTTGGTTTAGGAAGTTCATAATTTCAGGAGGGAAAGGGGACATCAAAGTCAGAGCTGCATGGCAGTGCATGGCAATGCACACAGATGCTGTCATGGCCCTTGATGAAGCTGCCATCATTATCACCACTCTGCAGAACTGTGGCTGGAAAACATCTGAAAATATATACTCCAGTTTGCCTCCAAAGTCCCTTTTCTTGGAGACTGGGCCTGCAAATATGTGGACATTACACATCTGAGATGTGAAGACACCAAGACTAACAAACCCAAAATCAGCAGTAAGAGGACCATGGGTAGGCTTGCAGATTTTTTATCTAGCTAACAAAATGTACTGTAGTGTAGTGCTATACTGAGAATAAACTGCAGCTCATCAGTGTCTTGGGTTGTCTATCTTTCTATTTTTTTGCCTGTTTTCTTAGTTATACCCATAATGATTAAGTGACTAATCACAGAATTTAATGCATTATTAGATATTAAAAATAATGTCCTCCCTCCAAGATTCATTTTAGCTTTCTTTAATCTCTCTGTTAGCATTTTCAGAAGGCTCTTTTTTCCTTTCAGTGTGGGTTAATTTAATCCCATTTTTGAGACACCATTTTGATTTGCTGCGGATGGCTGAATTGCTTATTTCTCAGCTCTTTCCTTCATAGTGTTTTTTAACTGTTCATTGCAGGATTACTTTATGTTCCACCCTGTGATTTTCATTTTTCATAACTTCTTTCATGTATACATAAACTTCATTAAACTTCCCTGTAAGGGATTCAGTCTGCTGTAGTACCTTATAAAATGGACAGTAACCCCTCATCTACCATGGTTGGAAAAATATGGAATCTAAAATAAAATTTGACTTTGACCTTAGATGTGATGCATGCTAGAAAAATAAGAGTTTTGCAGATTTCATTTAAATTTTTAAAGGTCCTGCTATAGGCCAGATTAATCTGCTGAAGTCCACTGTTCAAGAGTGTGGACCACAGTGGAAGGAGGAAAACAAGCAAAGAAAAATATATCTTAAGTTGTAGAATAGCTAGAATTATTCAAAAGCAGTATCATTTTCTGGGTTAAAATTGGCCTTTTACAGCTTCTTTACTTTTTACAAAAGTATTCACAAGTCTCTGTTTTCTGCTGGTTTCTACTGTTTGGAAGCACCTTTAAAGTATCTTCTTGGGCCTGACTGTAAGGAGAATAAACCTTATAATACAAGCTCACAGAATGTATCCACAGTTTTTCTTTCTTCCTGAAAGGAAAACAAACCTGCTGCTCAAAGTCTATGGAAGTTTATAATCACTGAAGACAATGCCTCACTCTACTCCCTGCATCTTCTTCCATGGTTAAGCCTTAGTCAGTGATCACCCATAACTTTTAATAAATCTAAAATCGATTGCAGCCCCTCCTCCAGTAGCTCATATTTTTTTCTCTTCTGTAGAAAGGATGATGAAAAGAAACTGGATGCATAAATCTGACTGCTCAGCACTTCTTCTTAGCTATATTTTCTCAAGCCCTTTAATGGGCAATCAGCCTTTAGGAGCATGTCTATTTTACTTATCCCTCACTGCTTTCTGTCTCTGTGATGTCATTCTGCTTTACCTAAGCACTCAGCTTTGTTGGATGGTATTGTTACTATACATATGGTGAGGTCCAGCAGTACTTTGCAATGTTTGCTTTGTAATGCATGGAAAAAGACTTAATCATCCCTGTTGTTTCAATAGGCTTGCTGAATAGTGGCTCCTATGAAAGAACTTTTAGAAAGTTGGCTGGAGGCAATGGTAGGAAAAAATAACATCACAGAGCTACAAAAGTTAAAGAAGGTTTGAGATTTACACACTAACAAATGTTTAGTTCATTTAATATAGTTTTAAGCTTAGGAGGGGAAACAAAATCTGTTCTACCAAGCAAGCATCTTTACTTTTCACTAACCTCCTGTATATACAGCAATTTAAGCCAGTCTTGTCTGCGTGTGTATATGTAAACAGGAAGAGTAAAAAAATTATTAATTACAGATTCTTGTCAGTATATATGATACAGGTAGTGTAGGGCACAAGCTGCTCTGTTATCCTGTGTTGAGTCTGGCTTACACAGCCAAACAAGCTTAGACATGAATGTTGTACCACCTAGGAAGCCCAGTAAAGGTTCCTGGGGCTGATTTTTTATATAAATGGACATGTACAGCCAGTTACGATGGAGAATCCCTGTGGTGGAAGCTGGAGTTCTGCCAAGGGCAAAAACAGCAAAGCTCTGCTTGTCTTGATGTCCCCTGAGAGAGGAAAATAATTAATGTGAGCATTCAGGAGAAAGAAACATGCTTAGTGGTGATGAGAGACTGTAAAAATATTATTGCCTACAAGTAGATGTTTCACCAAACACTGGTGGCCCTGAATCTGAAAATAATTTCATAACAGAAAAAGCTGGGAGAGAGGTACATAAATAGAGTGATAATACAATTCATATATGTAAACTAAGAAGTGACATTCTTTTCTGAGCTGGTACTGAATGATCATTGAGGCACTGGTAGAGAAGATTTTTCTTTGTAAGAAGTTTTGTTGTAAAGGGAAGTAAACTAGTTTCACCAATATGAAAGAAATTAGCTCATAGAGATTGTGGAAAAGGTAAAACTAAAGGTCAAGGTCGTCTTTGATTATGAGTCCAGGTGCAGAATCTGCCAACAGGAGATGAATGGCAAGTTACATGGTAGAAGCACATCTGCATTCCTCAAAGGAGCAAAGAGGGACATTGCCAAGCAGATGGGAACCCTGTCCCCACAGCTCCTAGACCCAAGACCATAGAAACACAGGTAAAAAGGCAGAAACAAAGGCAGGTGCAAACCCCAAATTGCAGACTCGGAGTTATGGGGTACATTATGGCAGGCAGCCGATGAACATTTTCAGATTGCATTTGACATTTTACAGGATATTTAGAGGAGCAGCTAAGGGTGAGGAAAAGGAAGGATCTAGTTGGCAAATTGATTTAGGAGGAAGGGATGGCTATCTGAGACAAAGTTAAGGTACATTAGCATACTTCTGCTTTAATACAGTTTGAATCTGTTAATTGCATACTTTTATAGTTATAAAATTTTTGGTTCAATGCCAGGCACCCATGAAAGCTGCTCATTCACCCTCTCCTGCCACGGCTGGGCAGAGGAGGAAAAAAAAGCTTAACAAAAGGTTCATGAGTTGAGATGAAGACTGGGAAAAAACCTTTCAAGGGCAAAACAGGCTCAACTTAAAGTTGCAAAACTTTATTAGTAAATTTATTACTAACAGAGTCAGAGTAGGATAATGAGAAGTAAAATAAGCCCTTAAAAACACCTGTTTTCCTCCCAGCCCCTCCCTCCTTCCCATCGATGGCGCAGGGAGAGAGAGGGTGAGGGTTTTGGTCAGTTCGTCACCCAAGGTTTTCTAACACTGCTCAGAGAGAGGAATCTTTCCCCTGTGAGACCATGGAGTCCCTCCCACAGGAGACAGTTCTCTATGAACTTCTCCACCATGAGTCCACTCTCATGACTAGTAGTTCTCCCAAAACTGCTGCAGTATGGGTCACTCTTCCAGGGATGCAGTCTTCCAAGGACAGGCTGATCCAGGATCCCCATGGGCTGTGGGTGGATCTCTGCATCCCCCATGGATCCCATGGGCTGTGGGTGGATCTCTGCATCCCCCATGGATCCCCATGGGCTGCAGAGCACAGCTGCTTCACCGTGGTCATCAACCACCTCAGCCTGCAGAAGAATCTCTGGCACCTGGAGCACCTCCTGCCCCTCCTTCTCCACTGACCTTGGTGTCTCCATGTTTCCCTCACTTCCTCCTCTTCTCTGACTAGAAGCAAAACTTGTGGCTTTGTTTCAATTTTGTTCTTAAATATGTCATCACAGAGGTGTTACCAGACTCTCTCATTGCCCCAGTTTTGGCCAGCAGCATGTCCATCTTAGAGCCATCAGCCACTGGTTCTGCTGGACATGGTGGAAGCTTCCAGCAGCTTCCCACAGGAGACATCTTTTTTGTGGCCCCCCTGCTACCTAAAACCAAGTCGTGCCAAACCAATACACATTTACAATAAAACGAATTTTAAAAATTAAAGAAATGGACGCAAAGTGAATCTCAGTAAATGTTCTATACTCAAGTTTTTGAAATCTTCTGAGAACTGTATAAACCAGTTGATGAACATGTTCACCCAAACAAAATAAAACAAAACTGGCTAAAAGCTACCTAATTTCACATAATTAAACTTACTCAGCTACCACTAACCTTCCTTTTAAAATGACATAAAAAGATTTTTTAAAAAAGTATCTAAAATGAGTATCAGTGTTGATCCAGCATGTTGCTAAGAATATATGAACTAAATAGTTAAGTCCAATTAGCATTGAGAATTAAGTAAAAGCTAAATTTAATACAATGGTAAACTTAGATACTGCCAAGTAAATACATGTAGAGAGGAATTGTGAGGCAATGTGGTACAGATATAACATATGGCAGATTCTACACTAACACACAAAATTTGAGCAAGAACATCAGTCATGTTTGATGTAATTTCTAAATGTCATAAAGAATATTTCCATTTGGGGGTGTTGCACTTTCAATAAAACTTTCAGAGGATAGAAGATTAAACAACATGCCTTTAGTCTTTTTAGTGCCTTTATTTACCATGTAATGCATTCAGTTTTATGAGGATCTTGAATTCAAATGAGCAAATTTAGAACAATTGTAATGTGAACGTTTTTAAGTACTTGCAACATACTGAAGAAACTAATATAGTAAAATAAACTACAGATTAGCTTTAGAATGCTTGATTACACTGAAAACCCTTGTCTTGAGGCAAAAATGAGTGTGTTATACCACTTATTGAGACTACCACCCTGACAAACCTAGCCATCCTCTCCTAAAATGTCTTTTAAGACTATGGTAATTCAAAGAAAGAAAGAAAAAAAAAAAAACAACAAAAAACCCAGCTCTGAAACTGATTTTCCAATGGAAGCTGTGGTCATCCAGGAGCTGCCTCAAGGGCAGCTCAGCTTCCTGCAAAGCAGCAGCAGGGTGGACAGGAACTGACCTCAGCAGACATCCCAGCATACTTCATCCCCAGTCACACATCAGTATTCCTAAAGAACAACCAACATGTTCAAAACCACTCAGGTCAGGAAGATATGACTGCTCAGACAGGGCTACCCAGAAGACTTCATCAGAAATTCAAAGGACCGTCAAAATACTGAAAAAATTAAGCTAAGCTAATTTCCCAAAAGTAGCACATTTTAGGTACAACAGAATAATCCTAATGTGAAAAGTGAGACAAACACTTATAAGAGTTCAAAACCATTGTTATAGACTCCCTGCCCAAATTTTTTTGAGAACAGTAAAGTGCACTGGATCTGAAGAAATGCAAACTCATGCATCTATAACATCACTCACAATACTTACACAACACCATTCCACAACATTTTTTTTCCTAATACCATACTCTTCTACAACCTGTAAAAGAAATACTAGTGCTGCATGACTAATATGTACAGTTTTCCAAAGGAGTTTCAAGATGGTACTTCTGGGCAGCAACTGCTTAAAATGAAAACAAACCATCCAGGAGAAATAATTTTAGAGTTATCCTTGTGCAAAGCATCACATGGATATCAGCAAACGCTCACAAAATTTAAAGAAGTATTTGACCAATATAAAATAGAAGCTCTGAAAGAAGCTTCTTATGATACACAACAATGCTTATCTGAGATTATAAAAGAGAGAAACACCATGGGTTAAGTTCGAAGTAAGCATGACTGTATTTTAACTTAACCAACAATAAAGTAGTATACATCAACTCATAAAGCAAACATACATAGCCCCAAGCTTACCAGAACCTGACAGTAATTCCAGACAGACAAAAACCCCCAGCCCACCAATCATCTTGCCCCAAGCCAATCATCTTCTCCCACCAAAAACCCCACACAAGCACCACAAGCACGTCCATGTTTAGAAACATTTTTCTTTTTTCATGCAATTGCATGCTCTACAAAGTGTCCAATACCGCAAAACTATAAAAAAGTGTCAAAGTAGAAAAGTTAAGCATGGTCCACGATACCCAGCTGGTATTTGAGAAGGGTAGGAGCAAAGTTTAAGAAACCCTGCTTGTTCCAGAAATAAAAGCTAGCTAGGAAGATAATATATTAAAGTATGAACTCCAGTATAGAAATAATTCTAAAACTTATATACTGACTCTCACTTAAGCATGACAGCAGGGTGTTAAGGACAAGAAACAGAACACTCAAGAGTCATTGAAGCCACACAAGATTCCCACCTCCTCACAGCTAGCACATGGGTTGCTGAAGTGAAAACAGAAGGAGAATCATTAAAAGGATGCTGCTTAGTTGTTCTGCTGCAAAGAGAGGCAGGAAGAGACAGTGCAGTGGATTACAGATATGTAAATATAAAGCTTATGGACCTTTTTGTTTAGCCCAGCTAATAGAAAGCCTCCTCTCCAGAGAGGTGACATTCACATCTAACTCTTCAAAATCTAGTTGGGTGGCATTTAATAACAAGACCAATCTTTTTCTGTCATGATGTCAAAGTCTACAGTCTTCTGCTTCCATTTCACTTCAGCACTGAAATCTCAGAAGCAAAAGAAGATGGACAATAAGATATTTTTCAATACTGTTACATTGTATGATTAAAAATTAGATGGATTTTCATAATTAGAAAAATAATAAAGATAAGATTTTTTTAAAACCTGTTCATTTTTTCTCTAGTGCTGAACACACCCAGCAAGTATAAATTATCATTTTATGGCAGAGTGAAGATTCCTGTGCCTGAAGTAGCATAGTGTATTGCACAGTTTCAGCTCTGGATATGAATATTTTGATTTCAGCATAGCTTTAATGCAACATTTGTTCTCTAAGCAGTTGACTGAATTTCATAGTCTCCATGCTATACAGTCACACGCTTTCCAAGAACTCAGCCTTGCCCTGTACTTATGCTGCTATTTTACCATTGCATTCCCACAAAAACAACAGCTGACAGAGAAATGTTTGCTGAAGCCTCTGTTCTCATTAATATCTGCTGCAAGGTTGTGGAAAAAAAATCCCTTTGCCATTGTCAGACTCTCAAAAGCCTGCAAACCTGATTAGTACAGAACACTGAGCATTTTCTTATGAGACTTTTACCACAGAAAATTCAGAATGACACTACAATAAAACTCTTAACTTATAAGCAATTGCTTTGTGAGGTGCTGGTTTCTGTTACTAATCTTATAAAATAACTGAACTTAGTTCAGGTTTCCAGATCAGCTTCAGGCCATCTGTGGTTACCAGTCCTTTTTTCTGCACACACTGGCACTACTAATGACACACAGAAAACTGATCATTCACCAAATTACAGAACATCTTTACTGTCTTGTATGTATTTTATATATTTATTACTGTATTGGCTCCCCAGACTCCTCCTAGGTCTTCTCCTACACTGTACACAATAATGCTAATTTGTCCACCATTTGCAGTTGAGTTTTATTGCTCAAGTTTGACACAGTGGATCATATCCTAGAAGAAAGGTCATCACAATAAATCGTATTTGGGAATGTATCATTTAGTGGCATTATGCAGCTCCACAATTGCTATCCTAATGTGTAACATAGGCAATTCTTGCTGCATGAAGTCAAAGAGAAGTCATATCCTGAACTGCATGTATGCATGAAATATGGCCCAAGTAACAGAAGAGGGCAGCTGCTAGGTACCAGGTACTCTCCAGTATGGAAGAGCATAAAGATGACTCTACAGGTCAGACTAATTATGCACATAATAAGGACCTAACCTCTACCAAACCTCCTCCAAACCCCCTCAAAAGAGGATGACTAGGGAAGATAGACAATAACTGTGCAGTGATGCTGCTTCAGAACCTTCTCCCAACCACTAAAACTGAATTTCAATTAATTACTGGTGCTGTCTCTTTATATTTTATTGACCCAGTGATTTTTCTTATTGATGGACTGTCAATATTGACTGCTGTTTGTGAAGCTCTGATAAGGTATTCACTGATTAAAGAAGCAAAAAGGTGTACTTCTCTTAAAAATGCCTTTCTTTTGCTATTTTTTGTAAGCTTTTGCTTGCTGGTGCTTTGAGTATTGTAATATGCCATGATGCATTGGAACAGTTTGCTTAACAAATGAGAAGAGTACTGAATAATATCCAGACAAGCATAAACCACTATGATAAGCTACATCCTCATAATCAAAATTTAAGAGAGAAATGCAGCCTAAATGACAAATGTGAACATTATGCAATGAGATGATCATAGTAACCTTTCTGCAAATCACAGAATCTAATTGTTCATCATTGCTGAGATAATGTAAAAATTCTCTAAAGAGATCCACAAAATAAACAAGATTATGATTTCTTTTAGAATGAAGCCACAGAGCTCTACCTTAGTCCTTGGTCATCTGGTTAAAACCAGAAAGAACTTTACAGAGGACTCTGACCTGCATATTGCAGTGTACCACAATATGTAGGCAGACCTTCACTCACTCTTTTCTTTGCAACATCCAGCAAATTTCTTTTATTGGAAGTATGCACCTTTGCAAAATTTAACACAATAGCAGGTGGTTACTGTTCTGCATTAAGTCCTAAGAGGTCCAGCAGTAAAACTTAGCTGGACAGTAGAAATACAAGAAGACTGAAGGATGAGCTTTTTGGTTTACAAATGCCTCATTTTTCTTATGAGAAGGGAAGTAATACTAACAATTATGTCACTCTACTGCTAGGGACTTCTGCTTTTCTCTCAAGAACTTCACAAGACTTTATGCTATGGGGTCCCACATGATAAGGTGGCTCATCAGATACTCTCTGGCTGTATTCTGAACAGTGCTTATCCCCAAAGGATGTGAAAACCCAGTACTAAAGAAGCTGTTCCCTAGACTGTGTGTGAGGCTAGCCTATATAAACATAAGACAGCATCAAGGTAGAGATGCTGGAATGGTTCATGGCAGGTGATTTTCACAGATTGTAGCTTAAACAGGAAAACAAACCAGAAAGAAACAATAAACAACATAGATGAAGATACACAGAGAAAAAAAAGAGGGAGAAATCTAAGAAGGAATTAAGTGGGAGTCAACCAATTATCAGAGAATAGGGACGAAACTAAGAACAAAGAACTGAGAAATCACGGGTTTGATTCATTTGCCTTCCCACAGTCATCTCAGATCACACAGGATGTCTCAAACACCTCTGTGCAGGTGGCAAACACGACATAGGATGGCAGCTTGAGGCAAGACAGGATACAACTCAACCAGCCTATGTGTGGGCTGCTGAAGCGAACTATTAATAGTATAGCAACACCTACAATCCTCAAACTTTTGAGTTTCCTGTTTCCTCACAAAATTGCTTAAAACAATAATAGTGCATTTTTGGTCACTTTATCATTGGGCAAAAAAGTACAGAAAAGGCAAGTAACTTCAACACCAAATTCAGAGAATGTTACTCATAAGCCAAAATCTGATTATTCCAGACTAGCATCTAAACCTCTGGGCCAGCCTCCTGTGAATAGCAGTACAGAAATCTGCTGTGTTCAGAATATCTGCACTAGAGCTATACAAAAGAGAAATAATGAGACAAAAAGGAATCTCAAAGAACTGCAAAGACAATCTCTTTGCACTTTTCGGGCTTATGTTGCTCTCATACTTCTTGAAAAGATTGATTACTTCTTTTGATTGAACAAGGTCTAAATTTAACTGTCTGAATAATTAGCAGTAGGATCCTTGTCTGAATTTCTGTGCCATTTACTGCATCCCAAATAAAGCAAAACATTACTCTGCTGAATTTAAAAAAAAGGAAAAATCCTGTCATCTGTTTTTTCTTCCTGTACTTACTAATGTAGCTGAAAAGTACCTAGATAGCTTTCTAATAGTGATCAGTGTGTCTCAGCCTTTGGGGTACTAGCTGTGCACTCAGGTTCACATGCTCCTCATCACTTCTTATTTCCCCCCCTCTAACCAGTTACTCCACTTTCTTACTACCCTTTGGTTTGTCCTCTACCTTTACTGTTGAACAGACACTTTCCTTAAACTGATCCCTCCAAAAAACATCAACAATAGAAGAAATATTTTATTTACTGCCCTTGATAACATTTTAGCTTGTTCATGTGACAACTTCATTTACCTGATCTACTAACTTTTGGGCTGCAAGCTCTTCAAAGCAAGAGACTATTTAAACCTCTGCACCTTATAACACTGAAGACAAGGGGACAATCCTCTCAAGTTGTTTGAAGATCCTACCAAACAACATTAATTATAATTTAACTTCTGATGGCAATATTCACTAGCTGGTAACCAGCTAGTTCTTTTGCTGTCTATTTACTTGATACCACTAGTCCATAGGAATGAGGAAGAAAAAAGGCCTTAGCAGCCACTTGATAAACTTCCACCATATTTCCAAGGAATAAAAAGCACAGAATCAAATATGAAAAAATTGCCATTGACAGAACTTCAATTTCAAACTTTTCAAATTAGATTTGGATTGTTATTAAAAAAATTAAGTAATTGCCTGTATAGAACTTCTTAAAAATATGCTTCTGAGATCTCAGAGAAACATTAAAATCAACCACAAAAACATTTAGCACAGAAGTCTTTTTAAGCTGGAAGCAGCCTCACTGCAATAAACAATTCACTCTCCTGTACAGAAGGGCCACTAAGACTCATCCTTGAGCAAGTCAACTAAGACAATTTATTGTACCAAAGTCCTCTGCAGTGACACCTAACAGCCAGTGTGTTAATTCTAAATTAAAATTTATTTTCCTAAGCAAAGAAGAGATACATCAAATATAAGTTTCTAATTTATCTGTATCTACCACAGTTTCATTTCTTAATCAAACATTTAAATTCTACCTGGAAAAAGACAACTTTGTCCTTTACAGACTGTCTCTCTGGGTTTAATACAGCTAATATGTGGTGTTCTTGGCTGTTGGCGGTTAAAAATAAAAATCAAACAAGAAGCTTTTCAGTCACATGGCCAAATAAAAACATCTCATTCAATAATTCAATATAACAGACTTTTAAGTGCACATACATCCTCCCACTGTTTAGTTCCAAAGGATATATATAGCAGAGTCTTGTTTATTCAGATCTGATGAGATGATTTCAGTGGATCACAGAATTTAAGAAACTAGGCTTTCAATAGTGATGCTTTTCAGGCTATTTCCCCTTATATTCCCACTGCTGTATCTGATTTTTCAGTTCCAAGATCAGTGAAAAATATTTCCTATTGGTCTTGGTTAAAATAAAACAGAACCAATTTTTAATGAAATAGATGGATTTTGGCATTAAGTAGGTAAAAAGCATTCACAGCAAAATATGTCCTTTCAGTCAAATGATATGAATTTGGTAAGTCTTATTTGATAGCATTATAGGTATCTCTGGTTTACTTCTCATCACAGAAGGCAGACAGAGGTAATTTATGGATGATAGCAACTTCTTCAGTGCAGAGGAAGAAGCAGATAAAAGTTTTAAAAGAAGTTATCAGACTTGCTGCAAAAAAATTATAAAAGACATATTTTGATTTGATACAATACATTTTTCTAATGATTGCCTGTAAGTTTCTAATTAAACACAAAATTACATTTACATTACATCAGTAACTACGCAGAGATGTTGCCAACTAGAGACAAGATTACAGCCATTCATGACATGGGTAAATTAACAGAGCTCACTTACTTCTCATCTCACAGTGTCAAAGAACGAACAGATTAATTTATTTTCCTTCCACTTACATGACTATCTCTACAAGACAGGCTACTAGTGTTTTTGTGTCTTAGCAGTTTGGCTTCTGAATTAGCCCATATGCTCAAAGAAGCAATACAGATGCTTAATCTTGACTGCCTCCTCCAGCCTGATCTGTGACATTTCCACAGATACTTCTCGGAAATTAATTGGCTGAGGCTGGAAAGAGACACCCACATTTGATCCAGCATGCACTGAGGTGAAGATGCGGCCCACCCAGAGGCTCCCTCATGTCCAGTAAGGATGGGATTGCTCTCTGCAGATTCAGGTCAACCTTCATTATAGAACTGATATAACGGAGCCCTGGGAAAACGAAACCAAGTTTCCAGCATGGTTTGGTAGCTTGTCAGCAACATATTTCACCACCTGCTAAGACAGTCTCATGTCATGTCACATATAGCAATGCAGCACATGAAGAAAACTTTGTCTAGTGCTTTGCAAAGCATTTTCCAGATTGATGCTCATCTGTGGAGGAATTTACTGTTTCTTGACAGATCATGAAAATATTGCACACTAAATATCAGTGATGTGCCTGACATGGCAACAGCTGCTGATGAGGTACTTTTCACCACTGGGATGCTCGAAACCTCCCTCCTCAGATCAGCAGCATGCAGGGTACATATAGGGTCCCCTTTTCGGAGAAGTCTTTTCTTTGCTGAGGCAACATCAGTCCCCTTCTACTCAATGTGCTGCTGTGAACACAACCCATTTAAGAGCTCTCTAATAGTCACACTTTCGAGGCAAAAAGAGGTCCAGAAAAAGAGCCTATCTGTCAATGATGGAAAATAAATGGTAGGAGGAACACTGTTTTACTGCAAGAGAAACAATGCTCTTCTGAGGATATTGTTCATCTGGAGCAACATTCTGATGCCTTTTAATGGTCCTTATTAAGACAAACAGCAAGTCAGAGGAATATACCACAGTGAGAGCAAGATTAACAAGGAGAAAAATTCAGGTTCTGGACAAAAAACATTTTCAATACAGAACAAGGATTAGGACAGGTAAGAAAAAATGTCACTACAACTCTTTTATGTGTAAGGAGGTTTGGAAAACAGCACTTCCATAATTGAGAGAAAATAAAATAACAGTGGGATGCTGTGGCCTTATAACCTATTAGTGTAGTCAGCAAGGCATGCTGCAGAGACAGCAGCAGGGAAGACAAGCCTTAGCAACCCTCAGCAGCAAGTCTGGTGCAGCAAGGCCTGTTATACTCTTCAGAAGCAAACTTCCCACTGACGCTGAAGCCATGTGTCAATGAACAGCTCAACAGAAATCTCTCATCACACACATAAGATGGAAGGAAATTGGCACATGCTAGAGACTATGAAAGCCACTGGGAAGGTGGTACACAGTGAATTCAGCTGCAGGGAAGAGAGTGCTAAGTTGACAGTCATGTACCCATTGTCATGGAACAGCATGGGAGAGTGGAAAACAATTCTAGTCTTTCTTTTGTTCTCGTATTTGGTATCTAGTGGCAAAAAAATTGAAAGAAATTATCACCACTCTCTTTCAGAGTGCTGTCATTCCTGTCTTCAGTCTATGCTTTTCTATACTAGCCAAATGCTCTGACTTCAACCTTCCATTGTGGCCAAGTTTACTAATGTTCAACTCTTTTTTTGGCTTTTGTCTAGACTCTTTCCAGCTTCTCTTATAATAATATGCCAAAAACCACTTGATACATTTTAAAATCAGTGGTAAAAAGAAATGTGCTAAGCACTGGAAATCAGCTTACATGTGAAAATGGATCAGAAAATGCTGCCTGACCTGAAAAAGAGATTAAACTACAGCAGTTTGATATTCAGGTCTAAATCCTATGAAAAAAAAAGCTGCACATATCTAATGAGAAAGTTACACATTCCTCAGTGTCTTGTTCATTTGGAGCTCAAATATACAGTCAGTCTAAATATTCCTATCCACCATGATAACCAGAATAAATAACTATCTTCCAAGCACCTTTAAAAAGCACTTCAGGATTAGATTATAACACCTTAATTTCTGGAGGAGAAAACTGAGGTACAGGAATTGATTAAGCAGCTGTGCCAGCCTTTAATTAATTGTGTAATGCACCGGAGGGACAGCTTTAATGTAGATGTCGTGCATCAACATTGTGCCTAAACAATTTCTGAGCAACAAAAAGAAGTAAAAAAGCAAATATAACAGAGTACAAATATATAAAAAGGTCTACATCTCATTTATTTCGCTCAAGTAATTAGATTTGTGGATCTGAATGTGTGAGAAAGAGAAGCAGGATTAGTTTCTTTAGCTCTCCCCAAAATAAAATGATACATATGGCAACTATAGACATATTGTCTATCATACCTACTCAAGCTGTCATATTTCATGTAGCAAAAAGTTAAAATTTAAAGACACTGGTTCAAAAATAACTTAATCAAAGCTTACTGGAAATTCTCTAAGTGTAAAGACTGATTTTATTTTTTTTCCTTTGGCCCTGAAACTTTCAGCTGTGTAGAATAGCTCCTGCAGCAAGTAGTTTCTGAGCAATGACATGTTTTAAGGGATTTTTATTAAATGCTTTTATAAAATGTACTTTTCACATAATGAACTATAATGACTTTAAAAGGCAAGTAGAACTGTAGGCATGTATAAATATAAATTTAACTGTTGGCAGCTACTAAAAGATTAGAAAGGCACCACAGTCATAACATTTTGTTCATTTATATGAATACAAATGAGTTTTTCTAGGAATACAGAAGTACCCTGCAGGTACTGAATGGTGTTAGGAGCACTAGGAAATTTGTGATGTTCTTAGGTGACTTTAAAAACATACTGATTGTGTTATTTAAACATATAAAGACATTGTTTCTGATTAACAAAGATGACCTCATGCATTGTAAGAGCACAGAAGCTTGTTTAATAAAATAACTGAAGTTGCAGGGATAAATTGTCTATCTGGAGATATTTATCTCGGGTAGCTTCAGGATTCTCTTGACCAAGGAGATTAATCATTTAGGGGAAGGATTAATCATGTGTGGTGTTTAGGCCTCAGCCCATGTGCAGCAAAATCAAAGTCTTCCAGTCTTGCAGGAGGGCTTCTGGAAAATCCAGTCTTACACCAAAGACTTCACATTATTCTCATTTAGGGTGAATATTCTGATTATCAGATGCCTTATGCTGTTGCAATTTAAGAGGAAAATGAACAACTTCATATAAAAAGAAGGAAACTTCCTTCTAAAACCTGCAAAACACAAACTGAAACATGATCAGAGATATCTAGGTCCACAGTAACACTGTAGAGTGATCCACACTGTGACTGTCCCTCTTTTGCCTGCATGTATGGTGCAGAGAGTTTTCCAGTTTGCATCTCAAAATGTCTTTGGACTCCCTCTCTAGAGGTCCCCTTCAGCTTTGATGGAAACATCATCCTTCATAAACAAATAGAATTGCTGTCTTTATCTGGTATTTTACTCTGTTAACCAGTTGCTATGAAGCATGAACTCCTCTCAAGAGGACTTGTGAGCAGTTTGATGAACTGATTTTAAATGCCAAGGTGAAGACAACCATCAAGTCAGACTCAATTTATCTAAAATATTTGTATGACACCAACTTCAGGAATCATGGTATATACAACAGTCAAACATTAGATCTGCCCTTTGAAAGCCAACTTTTCACAGCAGAAAGTATTGATGGCTGGCTGCTAAGGAATGCAGAAGAAGGGATGGCTACACAAAGGCTGAAAAGGAAGAAGAGGTATCCTCCTCCATGGTGTGCAAACCCATGTGTATCTGCCCATGATGCCAAATTTTTATAACGTAGGGAAGAGCACTTACATATGTATATTTACATATATATATCTACACACACACATTATATTATATGTAATTGTAGACCCCTTCTTCAGCCAACTACAAAGAAGTACTTCAGTCTGAGTCTCATTATGTTCCTGTTGCTGAATTCCATACATACAAGATGGCTGGGATGGTAATTGACGGCAGCAGCTCTAAGGAACACTATGATTACCAGGAAAATTGATCATTGTTTCCAGGATCCTCTTATCTACTATAACATTAAAGAAATAATCTAATAGAAGGATTTAATGCATTCCATAGCAAAGGGTCTCACAATAGCTGACATCTAGAAGTTGTGGAAGTTGGTCAGTAGTTTGCATCTCTTATAATTTATCTCTGAGTATGATATTATACACTATTAGATGCAGTCTACTACATTTTTCCAATGCTGATGAACCTAAATAACTGCAGTAATCTGTGGGGACTATGGGAGGAAAAAAAAAGAATTGCACCTAAATCTATGAATTTTAGAAACAAAAGTTTTTAAAGGCCTCCCTAATCCATCGACCAATGGGACCATGTCATATTCTTTGCCAAATTCTGTCTATGGGAAGGAAAAAAGGCTCTCCAGGTATTTGCAGTGATACAGTTGCTTATTCTGGAGGCAGTTTACACCTTTAAGATCATGGATCAGAGATCTCATAAAGTTGTCAGGCCACCACTTTCCTCATAAGGTAAAGGTGCAAAGTTGTAAGTGTTGGATTGGATTTTCTCCAGTCAACTAATCCCTGCCTTGCACATGAAATTAAACTATTGCAGCAGTACTCTGACACCCAGGTTGCAGAAGGTTCCTGGATTATGTGGAAGATTACTTCCTGGCACAGCCTGATAAGTGAGCCCAACAAGGGGTGGTGCTCTGCTAAACGAGAGAAGATGGCTGGTCACAGAGCAGTGCCTGTGGAGGTGTCTTGGGCACAGTGGCCACAAAATTATAGTTTTTCAAGCTCAGTGAAGTAAGGAAGGGGTCAACAAAACCTTGGTCTTCCAGAGGGCAGACTTCAGCCTTTCAGGGCACTAGTTCTGAGATTCCCTAGTGAAACAGCCTTTAAAAACAAAGGGATCCAGGAAGGTTGGACATACTTTAGGAAGGACATTGTAGAGGTGCAGGAGCAAGCCATCCCTACGTGCCAAAAGGCAAGCTCTCAGGGAAGACTGGCTTGCCTGAATAGGGAGCTTTTGCTGGAACTCAGGAAAGTATAAAAGACTATATCACAAGAAAGGATAGGCAAGTCAGGAAGACTACAAGGATGTCATTAGGTCATGCAGAGAGGAAATTAAAAAGGTGAAAGCTCAGCTAGAACTCAATCTGGCCACTGCTGTGAAAGATGATAAAATAATGTTTTTTTAAAATACATTAACAACAAAATGATGGCCAAGGAAAATATCCATCCTTTATGTATGCAAAGGGGACCATTGCAACCAAGGATACAGCTGAGGCACTTAATGCCTCCTTTGCCTCAACAGAAATATGGGTTATCAACCAGCTCCCTGAGCTGGTAGACAGGGACAGGAGCAGAACAGACCCCCTGTAATCCAGGAGTAACTAGTTAAGTGACCTGCTGTGCCACTTAGATGCTCACAAGTCTACAGGGCTGGATGAAATCCACCTGAAGATACTGAATGAGCTGACAGAAGAGCTTGCCAAGACACTCTCCATCATTTGTCATCATTTGGAACCATAGAGGTTCCAGATGTTTGGGGGTTTACCAATGTGATGCCCACCCCTACAAGAAGGGTCTGAAGGAGGATCCAGGGAACTACAGGCCTGTCAGCCTGACCTTGGTGTCTGGGAAGGTTATGGAACTGATCTTGAATGCCCATACCACATGTGCAGGACAACCAGGGGAGCAGGCCTGGTTTAGCACAGTGTAGGAAAGGCAGATCCTGCCTGACCCACCTGATCTCCGTTTATGACCAGGTGACCTGCCTGGTGGATGAAGAAAAGGCTGTGGGTGAACCTGGACTCCAGCAAAGCCTTTGACACTGCCTCCCACAGCATTCTCCTGGAAAAGCTGGCAGCCTGGGACTCGGGCAGGTGCACACTTTTCTGGGTTAAGAACTGGCTGGATGGCTGGGCCAAGAGGAATGTAGTGAGTGGTGCTACATCCAGTTGGTGGCCAGTCACCAGTGGGGTTCCTGAAGACTCAGTATTTAGGCCAATTATGTTTAATATCTTTATCAATGATTTGGATGAGGGGATTGAGTGCACCAGGTGTAAGTTTGCAGATGACACTAAACTGGGCAGCAGTGTTGATCTGCTGATCTGCAGAGGACATGGACAGGCTGGATAGAGAAGCCGAATTCAGCAATATGAGTCAAGTGCTGGGTCCTGCACTTCGGTCACAACAACCCCCTGCGGCACTACAGGCTGGGAACAGAGTGGCTGGAAAGCTGCCTGGTGGGAAGTGCTGGTTGACAGCAACTGAACATGAGTGTGCCCAGGTGGCCAAGAAGGCCAATGGCTCCTGGCCTGTATCAGCAATAGTGTGGCCAGCAGGACCAGGGCAGTGACTGTCCCCTGTACTCGGCACTGGTGAGGCCAAACCTTGAGTGTGCCCAGTTCTGGGCCTCTCACTTCAAGAAAGACATTGGGATACTGGAGAGAGTCCAGAGAAAGGCAATGGAGCTGATGAAGGGTCTGGAGAAAAAGTCATACGAGGAGTGGCTGAGGGAGCTGGGGTTAAGCCTGGAGAAAAGGAGACTGACACTTTCTTTTACAATGTTAAAACTTCATTCCTACTGAAATCTGAACTCTGACATCAAGAAAATGTAACTTCATGAAGTACCACACAAAAGCATCTTCTGACTCCATTAATAAATTAGAATGTGGGAAAAGCCTTATTTAATACATATTATAAACCGAAGGAATCAGCTGTTAGTAAATGTAATTTTAGAGATGTAATTTCCTAATTCTTAACAATAATCACAGAGCTAGGAGACAGAGAACTTACATTGACTCATGATCAAATTTGTTGTGATACGAAGTAGAAACACATATTAAAATCTGATGCTCCTTTTAGACTTCATGCTGAGTGATAAACCTTTAGGACAAGAGTTTTATATCAATACTCCAGGCCCATTTTTGCCCCCTCCACTGTAATTTCAATGTGACTCACACTAAAGTAATCCATGCAATGCTCTTGACTGCCATGATTCCTATAGGCCTGCAGGCAAATCAATGAAAATAAGGGCAGGTGATTATGTGACAGTATTAAGGCAATTAAAGCTGAAAACATGCACCCTAAAGGAAAGATTGCCTGAGTAATGACATTATTCCTCTAAGCACCATCCTTGCCAAGTTGCTCCCATGCTGCTCTTTATAAAAACCCAGGGCTATACATCAAAAGCTCATAGAATGCAAAGTAGTAAAAGGATAGATTTATTACTTGTAGCTTTGTGTCTTTTTATAACTTTTAACCTTTTGTTTTCCTTGTGAGAGGAATTTTATGAACAAGATACCTATTAAAGGAAATTCTGAATGCTGCAAGAAATCATGCTAGCTGCTCCGTAGATGCCATTGCTTCCTCAAATTTAAATTAATCTCAGCACATCAGCAGGTTGTTAGGAGGCCATCAGAGATGTGTCTCTATAAAACTAGCTAAACTAAATCCTTATAATCTCAGATTCACAGCATATTTTTCACTACAGTAAGAATAAAATGGTTCAAGTAGTTCTGTTCTACCTTTCGTAACTTTGTCCTTCTCTTCTTGCCCTCAGCCACTGTCTATGTCAGCGCTACTACGGACTGTGACAGATTTGCCACATCCTTCAAAAGGAAGTTGCATTTCAGTAGTACCTGACATGGTGTCTGCATAAAGCTCTGCAGTCCTTACAGAGAGTAAAATAATATAAATGCAATACTGGTAATTACACAGTTTTACATTAATTAAGCGCAAGTACCAGTGATTAACAGGGCTACAAATACGGGTCCTATTACTTTCTCTTCCCATAATTAACTAAATTGTTTCTAAATCTGCTCTGATTTTAGGATGAGATGACATTTAAAGAAAGTTTTTCAGATTCAAAGTAGCATGCTGATATAGAACTTTTCATTCTAACCTTCAGCTACTTATACTTTTGTTTCAGAATAAATATGCAGAATAAATATGCAGAATAAATATATGAATGCCTGAAGAGCTCTCTCAGTGTCACAGTGGCAGACTTCTGGGGAAATCACTGTACATGGATTACAAAACTGGTCTAAATATAAACATTTCAGGGTCATGTCTGGGTAAGAAAAAAATAGACAATTTTACCACAGTGATACTGTGGTAATACTCCTTATGAATATGGACAAGGAATATTTTTCCCTTACTAGCTATGAAAACAGCATTTGAAAGGATATGAAATCTATTAAAAATTGCAGACCAGAGCAAGAATTTCTCAACCCCTGGACAACAATGGAAGAATCCAGTCTGAGTGTTCAGAAATCATATAATCAGACAGACATGTAATGCTCTAAGCAGTATCCTTCTAAAAACCAATTATCCTTAACAGGAGTCAAGCTTGGTCAATCAAAAAGCTTTTTCTTTTTTTTTTTTCCTTAAAAACACCTTCCTACATCCACCAGGCTCTCCACGGAGAGAGAAAGCACTGGCAGTTTCACGAAGGGGTTACGTTGCTGCTGCAGGCAGCACTGGGCACCACTCTGGGCTCTGCATGCACATGACGCAAGTCAGAGGCAGCTCTGCTGAGCACAAACCGCTGGGGATTCAGCTCCTTACGTAACAGCATCAAGTGACCTTCCCCCCGCTACCTGCTCCCTCTCACCCTGCTGAGCAGGACCCCTCCTCACAGCACCCACAGCCAAGCCCTAATAGCCCACAGAAAACCCATAGAAAGGATCAGTGGAATGCAGAGCAGAAATACAGGAGAGATCCCAGGAGCTGCTGCCTTCCCCCCCACCCCGACCCTGTTTTCCTTTTTTTTTTCTTTGCTTCCTTTAGGAAAAGAAATGTGGAAATAAGAACAATTTACTGTAGAATGTGGGTTCCAAAATCAAGCACTTTACATCCAGAGCACTGAGACTAACTGTCTCAGCTTCAGCCTAAGCCTGGTCCCCAGATGGGCACTTTCTTGAGAGAAGTGTCTCTTGTGCTATCCTTCATCCTGTAGGATGGCTCTTGTCCTGTTCTGGAGCACTTAGGAAGTGCTGGGCATATTCTAGGATGTGATAACCCCTAGGAAATCTACTAATCTCTGGTCAAAGAAGATTTTTCCAACAATCCCACACTTCCCCTTCCTAGTATGCAGTGCACGCTCAACACTATTATGCTTTGGAATTCTTGTCAATATACACCTTTTCAGAAGAAAAAAAGTAGTTCAGAATATTTTTTTCATAGTAGTGAGTCTGCCCATTCTAACAAAGAACAAAAACAAACAAAACTCCCAAACCAAATCAACAAACAAAACAAGGAAAAAAAACAAAACAAAACAAAACAAAACAACAACAAAAATTACACCAAACAAAACAAAAGGAAAAACCCTCTGAGGAATACTGTCTAAACTTAAAAGAAAATACAAAACTCCAGCAAATGCATTTTTAGCATAGAGTGGATCCTGCAAAACTTCACCTCCACATCAGTAAAACTTGGAAAGCCATCACTATTACATTTAAGGGATATCATAAGAGAATCAATCAAGTAATTAAAGAGATTAGGAATATGAATGCAACTCTGCCAACAAGGTAATTTAGAGAAGAATCTGAAGCAGTGACAGGGGAATTTACCCTGTTACCTTGTACAGGACAGAAAGCCCAGGAAGGAGCAAAGAGATTATTGCAAAAGTGAATGTCATAAAATGTTGAGCTTAAACTTTCCATCACTTTACCCCATCTAATTTCTGCCCAAACAACTATGCAATCACTGTCAGATAATTTCAATGCAATTATTTCTCCTGTGAACAGATTTTACATGATAAAAAGATGCCAATAGAGCAAAGACACCAACAAAGCTGAGGACTGAAACATAATTACACACTTACATGGTCACAGTTCAGTGACCTAAAGTTGAGTCACATTAATAAATATTTAGACATTAAACTGCAAGATAGCTTAATGTCTAATTATCAACAAAAAACCCCCCTGACCTTCAGATAAATTGGAACCCTTTATCCTGTCCAAAAGGATTTTGCCAGTTCTGCCAGTTTTCTGTGTCATGAGGTAAATTAATATTCAAAAGGATTTTTCTGTAGTTTCAATCCAGAAAATACTTCAGTAAGACTTACTCTAGATAACCAGCTATGAAGAAAGTGAAAATCTCTTTCACTTTTTCCTCTATGACGACAGAAATCTCTGTCTGTGAACAGAGATTTTTAACAAGGTTTAATCTGAAATAACAGCCATTCTAAACACTCCCTTCAAGAAACTAATTATCTGAGGAATTTTCTTCCCTCTTCGTCATATTATTCCAAATCACAAATCTGGAAACTCATACACAGCTTTCAGACACTTGGAGATCCTTAGCAATAGCTGTGATATGAAAGGTAATGAACATTCAACTCTTCAGAGTTCACTTTTTAACTTGCCTAACTTAAAGGAAATAGATATTCCTCAAGAGAGTCAGAAGACATGCAGGTCAGCAGAATATATTGTATCCTATACACAGCAAGGGACAGGGCAAAAAAACCTCTAGCTTGCCCCTTGTTCACCAATAGTACTGTCATTTCTTCCAAGCTTGCAGCACCTAGATCTCCTTTTGAAGCCAGAGTTGCTCCCTTCTCTTTTTGCAAAGTACTACGGTGTACCACACATCAGATCTAGATATGCTGTTACATATCAAGCAAATTACTGTCCAAAAAACCTCCTTAAGCCCAAGGATGGAACAACTTTCACTAAGTGAGAGAGACAGGATGGACATAGTACTGTCCTGAAGTACCAACTCACAGTGCTTTATTATGTGTGTTGTAATATTTTTCTGTAGAATTCAGAGAACTTAATCTTTGTATCCTGCACAGGGGTCATTACAGTGACATCTACACATTTTAACTGTAATTTGAGGTGAGAGCCGAGTAATTCAGGGATGACATCTTTTGAGAACAACAAATCTGTTCAGTCAACCAGTATAATACAGTTTGGTAATCTACACAAAAAACTGAGCAAGAGGCAAAAACTAAAGATAATCAGGAGTCCCCTATTAAATGCTGGATATTATTTTCTTTCCTATCTACAAGTTTTGCACTTTTAAAGTCCACTTTTATTTAAATCAATCTTTTAGTCAGTAAGTGCAGCTCCCATGTGATTAAAGCCCATTATAATAAAGGATTTCCTTACTCAGGAGAACAATTTCCAGTGCCTTTGAAGAAGCTTGTCTAATGTTGGCCTTTAATTTACAATTATACTTCATTTTGTTAGAATTGTTGTGCCAATAGGAAACTGCATTATATTTTACATTAAAATTCCCCATAGACTTAGAAAGATAAACTTTTTTTTTCTGGTTGAAAAGTCTATTTTATCATCAATGAGTGTGACAACAAGAGATTAATTCCTATAGTTTAGGTTGTGTATATCAATATATTAGACTTAAAAAGTTTTTGTGCTTTTGCTTTCTTGTTTGGTTTTGCCTTTTTTTAAATTGTAAATTGAGACAGTTTACCCTTGAAAAATATGATGAAAGACTTTGAAAGAATTTCTAGAATTTATTTCTTGTCCAGATTAGTTCAATGAGCTTTTCACATGGAGAGGGAGAAAACAGATACAGGAGAATGTTACTGGAAAACTGAAAACACATCTGGACATACAGTGAGATCTCTATTATGTATTCTCAGTATTCACTGGATAATTTACAGGACTGTTCTTGTAGCCCCAGGTTAGAAGGGTCTTCTGATATGTCTGTAGTGGCTGAGCTGGTATCAGAACAGTGTAACATAATTTTCTTTATCTTTTCCTTAGATACTAGATAATCACTTCCCAGATGATAATATAGTCTCTGAGAGGAAGATGTCACTTTTGTATGTCAAATGTACTCTTTAAAATGAAATTTTGTTGGACTGAAGCATCTGCTCAGTTGTTTTTCCTTCTAGAAAAATTTTTGTAAATAAACATATTTTCCACAACCATGCTCACGCAGCGTTTGCTGCTCTGGTCCAGCTCCTCTGCACTGAGCTGCTCTGCTGACTCACCGTGTCCCTGGGCAAGGTGAGTCCCCCCACTGCCAGCTCAGGAAAAGGCTGAGTATGGAAATGGAAATACACTCACTGCCACTGCTTATGGAATCTGTGGGAAGGAGAATGCTGCCAGGAAAAAAACTTATGAGCAGCTGAGCTTAGCTGGAAGCCCTTGCTGAAGGTTACCTGCATCTTAGTTATACTTAATAAAGCACAGGGGAGCACAACTATAGGCATATATTGAGAGCCTCCATGCACATAGATGTACCAGTGACTCACAGGGTGAAACAGTCATACTGACTTTTGTCAAGAACACAAGAGCATTTTGCTCCTGAAAAAAGGTGCTGGCTGTACTGTTAGCAATATGTAGCACTCAATTTATACTCATCTGTAAACTGAGCCCTTGGTTTTCTTATAAAATAAATCCCCTGATTTCTGCCATTGGAAAGAACCAGATTGCTGCAGAAAATTACAATCAAAAGTATATCTTATTTTTTTTTTTATTGCTTATAATTTGATATTTCAATTATCCTGCTGTCAAATGTCTAAAGTTGTTGTTTGACTTAGAGGATTGGAAGCTGTTGCTGCAGAGGGAGGAGGCAGCTAAATGAATACCAGATGGCTGATCAAAAAGTGTAAGGGTGCACAGAGACACCAGACTTGGGTGGGTTTGTGTAACTTTTCTCGAGCAGAAGCTCCATCCTGACTAATGAAATCCCTCTCCAGCTCTGGTGGGCATGCTAACATGGCTATACAGCTCTCAGAGACATAGTTTTGGTATCACTGCACTGAGTTTATTTTACTACACAGGCACACTTGGTTAAAAATTTGGTTAAATGCTAGCAACAGAAGTTGTTAGAAAGGAGTGGAAACTGTAAAAATAAAGGCAACTGTAACCAGATACAAAAAATCCTTGGCAGATTAATATTCTCTGTTACAACAGGCTTTAAGGAAATTATGATGACTGGGGTTTTAGCAAAGCAACCTTTGCTAACTCAGAAAATTGTATTTCAAGGACCCCTTAACAATACAGCACACTGTTCCTGTGAATCACGGCAGTATACAAGGTTACATGAGGATTTTCTGTCATCTTATAAATACTCCTGTGCAAGAGTGAAATACTGCATCAAGCCCCTAAGTATATCATGTGAGAAAAAACTGAAACTAGTCAGCATTTCTCAGAGAAAGCAACTGTCACTCCCAAATTAAACATGCATTCAGATATTAAACAGTGATGGGCAAGGGATGTACAGTTCTGCTCTCTGTCCCTTTCTCTCCATCTACTGCTCCAGTAACAGTTTCCCTTGAAACATTCTCTTTAGGTTTTCACTTTTATTCTTTATTTATCCTTTTATTCTGTACCAGCATTCCCAAGACTTCTGTTTTCATGCTCTGTCCTTAGTCCAGCTCTTCTTCCTTTCTCTCCAAACTGTTTCCAGGGCTTGTTTTCCTTTTACCAACTAATGATCACCTCTTCTTTTAGGATTGCTCTTGACCTCTAACTAAAAATCTCTACTGCACAATCTACCTTTGTACTACCTCTTAGATCCATTGCTTTAATTAAACAAAAGCTCCTCTCATAACCACAGATGTAACTTTTTAGTTCTTAATTACACATCCAGTTTGATGAACTTCTGTTTCCAGTTTAATTACAGTATATTTTTCCCACTGCTAATTTATCCAAGCTACTTTACAAATAAATTTTAAAAGCTGCATGACCAGTTAAACTATTCATTTTTTTAAATTGATTTTGAAAAAATAGTCTGTTTATAGCAAGTGAGGGACCATGAAATACAACAGAGAGATATTCAATTTGGAGGTTAGCAAACCTTAATGAAAAATAATGGAAGATCTTTTTAAAAAGTGCACTAGAGCAATATTTAACTTCGAAAAAAAATACAATCTATTCTAAAACAAAAGATTAAGAAAATCAGATCAAATTCAGAAATATACATTATTCCCACATGAATAATTCCTTCAGCTGTAACTAGACGTGCTCACACTGATATCATCTCCTGCTCCACAGAGACCTTCCAGTGCTACCACAGCAGCCCTAGTCAGCCTCTCATGACTGAGAATCACTCTCATATTGATGCAGGAGTTAAATAGTTTCATTTCATATAAGTAAGGTCTCTCTTGGGAATAAGTCACAGGAGGCTTGTATCTTTTCAGGAATAGCCTGCTACTGTTTGTTGTGGTTAACTCCAAGGAGCAAATCTGGGTATAGTGCTTTTCTTGCTGTGCATGTCTTAGCACATAGTTGAACAACAAAGAGGTTTTTGGGAAGGACCATGAAGACAACACTAAAAGGAAAAGCTTCAGCATCAATCCATCTTAATAGAATCAAATAATTACTGCCTGATCTGGGAATTGCATTACACACTGTGGTGAAAATTCTTATCAAGGGATGACTTTCCATTATTTTTTATTTCTTGCACAACTCCTTTTTTTTTTTTTTCCCCCTCCTCTGAATCAGGGCTTCAAGCTCTTTATCTGAACTTAGCAGACCTCAGAATGATCAAGGCTTTCAAATCCTTGGTAGCAATATACATCTTCTATTCTTCATTAACAAGTTATGAAGGACTAATTGCTAATTAATCATATGACATCTATTAGCTGTGTATAAATCAGTCAGGAGGAATTTGGAAAAAGTAATAGAAAAAGTAAATGAAGTAATGAAAAGTAAAATCATGACAGATTTTGAAAATGTTCCATTTAACTTATCTCAGTTTTCCTGACTTATCTCAACATTTTACTATCTCACTGCTAAATAGCCTAAGTTGCTTCTCAAAAAACATTTATTCCTTTAAATATAACCTCAAACTCAAGTAAACACAGAGGAATATCTAAACCTATTTAGAACAATTTTAAAATACTGTTGTTTGTTGGTAATGTGAATAGTTTGTCTACACATTAGCCTCTCATGTAATATATTTTTATAAATATTTTTCATGTAATTACATCTAAGGTGGAAGTGATCAGTCTTTTCTGAGAAATGCAGGTATGGTTTCCTGGTGTGAGAGACAAGGCCCACTCTTTAAAATTTTTAATGGTTTAATAAGGGATAAAAGGGACAGTATCCAGTGCTGGGGTGCCTGGCAAACTGCCAGGAGAACACTGTTAGCTTAAAACAATTTTCTTATATGCTTTTTTCATTACATGGGTTACACACATTTTCATCAGGTTTATACATCTTCTAACATTCCTGTGAGTTCTTTCACATGTTCTGGGAATTCTTTTAGCTTTGCTTGACCCTTGATCTGTCCTGCAATAATGTAGATTTGATTTTTGGGATTTGTGTATGTCATTTCCTCACAATGACAGACAGGGAATTTCTGGTAGCCACAGGGTCAGTAGCAGAAGTTTTTGCACATCCTTTTTTCAATGTTATCTATGTGGTTTCTTCAGTGTTATCTAATCTTACAGACAGTTTTAAGCTATTTCCACAAACTCTAGTCAGTTAGTTACAAACAACAACAACAAAAAAGCATCCTGCAAAAGCTAACATAGTCTCTATTTCAATATTTTGAAAGAAAGCCTAAACTGCAATATATGTTTATCACACTAATGGCATAGGGTAAGATACACATGGCCAGGTACTGGCCACAGAAGCTGACAAATTATACTTTATATCAAGAACAGTTAAAAGTGATTACAAACTGTACTACATCAAAATTGCTGTGATTAATAATCACAGCAAATGCCAACACATAACAGCGAAAGCCAATAATTCCACAGTTACTTATAACATTGGGAAGTTCATGTAAGCTAAAATTTAACAACAAACCCAACAGGAACACGGCATGGTGAGAGGAAGACCACTGCTGGTGGTCACCTGCAAAGGTCACAATCTTGGAAGGGAGGGAAATTCCACCATTTTAAGTTTCTTTTCATTCCCACGGTGTTTGGGATATTTAAGTTTAGCACTTTTGTATTCAGCAATTTTTTATTGTTATTTTTTGCCTACTGCTGTTTCTGCTGCTTAAAGTGTTACTTCTTTCACTTGTATCTACTGGGATTTTGTTACCCCTTATTGGTGGAAAGGGACTAGTTTGAAACACAGGGAGATAACTCATTGTAGAGTGTTCCCCTTGGATTCTCTTAAACCAAGACAACATAAGAATCCAGAGTTTTGAGGCAGCATGGAAGAGAGGGTATGGAAGACAGACTTGTGACTCAAATTTACACACTTTCAGATAACAGTTTTGCTTTTTAGGAATTTATGGAGGATGTGAGCCAATATGATAAAAATGTAAGCCTTTTCTCATCAGTGATGAGAACACAGAATATCTGGACAGCTGTGTAACTCCACTCTGATGTACTTTAGCAAATCTAGAGAACCAGTTGCATGAGGTCTCATTGCCATAGCACAGCAGGTTCTCAGACACTCGTAAAGACAGCTGGATACCACCATGCAGTGCTGCAGAGCACACAGCAGATATCCCCAAATGGCCTCGTTTACTTGCTCTGCCAGAGCAGATGCTTCCTCCAAAGAAACCTGGAGATAAAATCACTGTTTCATCTTAAAACTCACTGAATAATTCGTTAAAGGCCTTAGGAAAAGCAAACAAACTGAAATGTAATCCCATGCAGGTATTAGGAGCACATTCCTGAAACAGCAGGCTTGGACTCCAGTGTTTGGTAGACACATACCAGTAAGGACCACTTTGGACAACCTATTCTGGAAACCAGTACATGTGAGGCTATTGAAGAAAGACTGCCACAAAATCATCTGAACACAATATTTAAGATTGTTTTTCCAGCCATAAGCCTAGTAGAAATGCTCTGACACATACAGAACCCTGGATGTTTTTAAGCTTCTGGAAAAAAAACTGATGACAAGGTGCCAGATAATTCAACTTTGGAATGCCAGGTGGAAAGAACACACAAAATGAGGAGATTGCAGAAGGTGATACTTTCCTCTTCTGTTTAACTGCACCAGCTTTAGTCGCTGTGTTTCACACCTCTGATTTCAAGCGTGGGAGAACCACAGTGCTCCAGACAGAGCCATACCACTCAGTCAGCATCCACTGGAGACTCAGTGCTGATTCAAGAGTGTGTATCTGTACATTAAATGCATGCCACCAATGAATTGTTATTTCTCCTTATTTTCTATTGGAGTCTGAATATTTTTCTTTTTAAAAAAGAAAGAAAACACACGTGAATCAAATAAATAAAGACCTGGGCATTTGAAGAGAGGCATACAAAATTCTTCAAACTAGTGGAAAATGAAATAACACATATCATTACAGATAGTTGCTTCAAGATTACAAGATACAAGACTTGATTTATATGAACTCTTTCAATTTGACTCACTTTGATGTTTACAAGAAGGGGGAGAAAGTGGTAAGTACTGTAAACTACAGTGAAAATTAACACTTTCAATTATAGTTCACCTCAGAAAATATATATACAGTAATTTAAGACTCACAGTGTTTCTATACAAACCACTGCTCAAGGCATAATTGTTCCAGTTATGTCTACTATTTCCACCTGACTTCTACCATGGTACTTTTATTCAACTTCTTTTCCCATTCAGGAGGAGGTCAACAGGGTTACAGGAGTGCTGGAAAAATGAGTAACAAGGAGCTGTGAAATAAACATCATTTTTAAGGGGCCTGAGTTAGCAAGACCTCACTGGGGTCAGCAAGCAAGCACACCTCGCCCTTAAGTCAGCTGGTACTGGGAAAACATGTTAGTTTAATGTCTGGAGCATATTTTCTATTTGAGATCACAGCCATTTAGCAGCTTTCAATGTGGGGTTATCAGCTGGATAGGGTGGCCCCCCATAACCACACCACACCAAAAGCAGCATAGATATGTCAGAGCAACATGAAACTCATTACAGACATGTATTTAGTAATCCATCACACACTTTTCCTCAGCTTATTCCATGGTCTTTACAACAAAGGCAGTATTTATTCAATAAATATCTCACTCCTCTGGCTGTGTCTACAGCTTAGGCATCTAGGTTCATCCTGTTCCTGATGCCCACACACTTCTCTCTGGGAATTACACATCCACTGAAATTAAAATATGTTCCCTGGATTCAGACATCGCAATCAAAGCTTGAGAGCAAAGCTGTGAGCAATCAACACATAAAATCATTCCAGCCTTGGCAGAAAACAATAGTGTTCAATTCAATAAATAATTCATGCCCAAAATAAATAATTAAGTGCTATACTGTGCTTTGAGACAGAGTCCTATCCTAGGAGTAGCTCACAGATAAACCACCAAGCCTGGCACCTTCTGCAGCCTCCAAGGACTGTCAGAGCAGGGTGAGCCAATATCAGGCTTGAAGAAGTCCTTTCCTCCTCATTATTGATCTGAAAGCTAGAATCTCACCCACAGTCCAGACACTGCAAACAAACAGCCATTAGAAATGCCACACTCTGTTCTGTGAAAAGGAAACCAAGTGCCTGCCAACTACTGGGGCTGGTTGTAACTGAAGATAGCACTTCTAGCAAATGACACCTTAAGGTCGGAAATTTCCATTTGGATCCT
This sequence comes from Cichladusa arquata, assembly GCA_026413545.1. Classification (NCBI taxonomy): domain Eukaryota; kingdom Metazoa; phylum Chordata; class Aves; order Passeriformes; family Muscicapidae; genus Cichladusa; species Cichladusa arquata. Next base: position 55,250,879 of record JAOTQP010001286.1, read on the forward strand.
CCCACTTCCCCTCCTGAATAAATCTTGACTTCATTATTATGCCATGTCACAACAAATCAAGTTGTGTTACATGTTCTCTAGCTTTTGACAAGTAGTGAGAGATGTTAATATTGCCCAACTGAGGAAAATTTAAGGAGAAATAAGTGTTATTATAGTCTGTCTCTAAATGACAAATATGTCATAAATGACAGGGTATTTTATACTATTGTTTTACCCCTCTCCCCTCTATGGGAGCAAGGGAAGATACAGCCTCCTTGTGAATGCTCAAAAGTCTAGTCAAGCAAGAAAGAGCATTGCATCCAAGGAAGAAAAGAGTTCAGCAAAAGTCAAAAAACTTGAAAAATATTAAAAAATGTTTCCCTTCAGGCATTAACAGTTCAAATGGCTTATACTTTGCCTAAAACTAACAAAAATTTAATTTTGTTCATAAATAAATTCATGCCAGCATCCAGATTCAAGATTGTGCAAGACAAATATTTATAAACTGGCTTTTGCAACTTCTAATATTGAAAAACAGACCTTCATTAGCAAACCATGACAGTGGTTTAGAGAATGAAAAATCTGAAGTTTAAGAAGATAGAGAAATCCCCATTTCATTATTACGGGGTTTTATTTTCTATATTAAATCCATCAAGTGCACCAAACTGTTCATGCTATGGACGAACGCCAATTTTATTTCAGTCTCTAACTGATGAGATTTAATTCCTTCCCATTTAAAATCACCCGAGTGAATTCAGTCCTTATGTAGATACCTTAAGTCAAGCCACAACTTATGGGCCCAAATTTTAATGTTGTGTGATGATTAAATGTTACATATAGAGTTCCCATGGGTTGAATAGACACTAAGCGCTCTTCTGACATACCAATCAGCTTGTAAAAATTGTACAATCAAGGTGCCAAACTTTGGGGAAGATAGGTCTGTCATTTCTATTCTGGTTTAATAATTTCTTCTGTAAGAAAACCAGAAGAAAGCACCATAACTAGAAATACTATTTATTAAATGAAAATAGTCTGAAACTCATTATGACAGGAGACAAAATCTTTACAGCACTCTTAATGGAGTAAAGAGTGTATGCAACTGTGCCTCTTAGAAACAGAGAGCAAAGTATCAACACTCAACATAGGAAAACTCCCTTACCAATATCCCTATTGCAAATCTTACTTCAATTAATAGAGTAATTCCTTTTTCAGTCAAGGTCTTTTCTACAAGTGGACTCATTGGACTCCTGGATGGTGCAAATGAAGGTTTTCTTGCAGGCTGAACTCAGGCATAATCCATCACAACACAGACCCAATCAACTGGAACAAGAGACACAAGCCCACTGAAAAGGAAGCTTCAGTATTTCTGGTGATCATGAGACCCCACAGGTTCAACAACTTCACCAAGAAAATGCTTTCACATATATTAAAAGCTACGATGGAGCTTTGATCCTACTAACATGAGGATGCATTTCTTCAGGCTTTGCTATTACCATATCACACACTATTAAGCAATAATCAATACATAATTTGATTTTCTCCTCCAGCTATATGTAAGTATAAATATACATATATATGTATGTGTATATATATATATGTATGTATGTGTGTGTGTGTTTATGTATATGTATACAAACATCTGAGGTATGTGCCGAACTGGGGTGCCACTGGTGCAAGGCTAACATCTGTGGAATCATGACAGAAAGCACTTCTACATCTGAACTAAATGGTGTGTTTAGTTCAGCCTGAAAAAGCTGTATTTTCAGGCAATTTTCCCTCCCCAGGGAAAACGACTTACATTTTGATGAAATTTTCAGACATTGTATCTGGTAAAGGATAGCTCACTTTTGTTTCATGTCATCTAGGTGGCTCAGAGCTTGCAAGTATGCTGCTTTGAAGAAAATAAAATAGCAGGCTGCCAGAGCACATTTATCTGACCTATGACTTCGCCTCACAACACCTTCTCCAACAAAGAACAATACCGATATTTCAAGAAGAAAACCAGAAATAAGTAAAAGTAATTCTCCTAAATAAAACATAGAATCACAGAGAATTCAAAAACTTTGACGCAATTCCCAAATCTTGTCCTGAAGTGAGGCAGAGTCCAGTGATATCCGCCATCCCTCATGTATGTCCACTAGCCTGATTTTCTTGCCACTGGCAAATATGAAGAATCATATTTTTTCTGCTAATACGCTTTTTATACTTTATATTATGTGGTGAGTTAGAGCATTTAGAGAGACTCACTTTGAAAGAGGTTCTGATCTGCTTTCCTCTATGGGAGCTTGATCCATCTTGACAGACTGTAAGAAAGGTTTGGTCCTCCAAATTAAATAGTATAAGGCCACTGTGAAAAGGCTTACATTTAAATTATCCTTATTGCCCTCTGAGTTTTCCCTTCAGGTAAAGATTAATTTTTTACCTCAAAATCATATGGAATAGTAGACCTCAAGACTTCATTTTTTAATATTTCTGCACTGAAACAGGAAACACATATCCATACCAATTCTGACAACTTGGTCAGGCTTGTTCGAGAAAACAAAAGCAAATAAAACACAAGCTAAATATTTCATGATATTCAATATTTCAGTAGCTCATTTCAGTGCTTTGTTACCATTAAAGACAACATTTTTTCTAATAAGCAGCTCAAATCTTTCTTCACAGTAAGCTGTTTACACCTTGACCTACTGCCAGACAAAGACAGTTGATCACCACCGTCCTGAAAAGAAAGCAAAAGCAAGTAGTTTCACATCTGAGACTTACCATGTATTTTCTCTTCTAAGGTAGCTCAATATCATCAACACTTTGTATCATTTTTCTCCCTGAACCTCTGTGTATATCTGTATTTTCAAAGAATTGTTGCCAAAAGCTATACGAAGGACAACAGCTGAGATGTCAATATCTCTGGCTTGAGTAATTTATCTTCTGTATTTCCACAAACATTTCTCCACTAGCTCTTGGACATGACAAAGTAAAAATCTTCCTGGGCCTCATCTTGTACTGCTGTTGGCTTTGGTTCATTTTTACTGAATTTGACTTTGTTGCCATCAAGGACTGATAGCTGCAGGGCCAAGCTAGCATGATGTTGGAGATACTAGCCAGATGTTAGCCAGAGACAGATGTATCTGCATCTTATCAAAAGTGACAATGTACGCACCAAGCTTCTCTTTACAGAGATGTCCGCTTTGATTTTGCTCACTCTCTGCTCCTTAAAACAATGATTTTCTGAGATTCCTGAACTTACCCTCCTCCCTGTAACATAGCTGATATTTTCTTTCCAGTTCAATAACCAACACTCATTCTTTGATGCCTCCATCCCACAGGTACAGAATGTAAATATTGTTTCTCTCAATGAGATTTTGTATTCACAACAAACACAAATTCCTGTGCTGTTGGTTGTTTTGAGTTATGTTCAATACTTCTATATATAGGTGGCTTTCAAAGATACTGAAGTGATAGTCAGGCTCTGTTCTCCTACACCACCCCACCTGTCCCTTGTAACTCATAACTTGAGGCAATTTAAAGTCATCTTCTGAGTATTCATGCCAAAAGTGCTCTAGAAGAAGCATGTGTATTTGCCCAAGATACCATACACCATATCTAAGCTATATGCCATCCAGCCCAGCATACATTAATACCGTTGTTTGATTCATAATACTGCAACTCAACATTTGCTTAATCTTATTTTTTTTCCTGCTCGAAACTCCCTCATCATAGCTACACTTTTTCATTAACTTCCCTCAAGGTTGTACCAGGATTCCTCTACAGGGCAGCTGTGATGGGCAAATCTGTCTGAACAATACTCAGAACCCTTTCCTAAGCCAAGCACCCTGGAGTTTCATTGGAAGTGTCAGACAACAGTAAAGAACAAGGAGCTGACCAAATTGCAAAGGAAATATAGAATTTTTTTTTTAATATAAGACAAATAATCAATAGGGACAGAATGTTTCAAAAAATTACACAAGATAGCAAAGAAAGGAGAGCTACCTGTATTTTGAAGTAGACCTTTGTTGAGCTTCTACTACTTACCTAACAATATCTTTTATTTGAAAAAAATCAGCAGCTTTTCTCTGAAGCTTTCTGACTTAAAAGAGGAAAATAATATTTTTGTTAGTTTTGAATATAGATGTTATACTTACACAAATTATGCTGCTGAAGTATTTTGTTTAATGCATAGAAGTTAAATGGAAAATTAGCTTCCAGTAGAAATGTTTAATTAAAGTTAGAAGAATTAAATACCTGCCTTTATGCTAGAGACTCAGGCTTTTTAAACCTACAAGGGTTTAATCCTAACGAGGGTTAGGATTAGGATCACAGAACAATGAGAACTAAAATTAGTTTGTTGATTTTACTGTGAATTAATAGTGTAATGAAAATAATCTCAGGACAGGATAAAATTAATTGAAAAAACATTCTCAATGCTTTATGCATTAAGGGGAACTTTTCAGTTGAAAGCACAGTTTGTTCTCAATTTAGAAAAGAGTTTCAGTGGGAAAATTTCTACCACCCATAATAATTTTGTGTTCTTCACAGTTTATACCACATGAAATACTTGTAGAATGTTCAAATTACCTTGTCACTGTGCTGTGATTTGAAATTGCAATTAAAAATAAAAAAAAATTTGCACATCTCCAAAGATGACCCATAGAACACTAGAAAAATAGGGCTTGGAATGGGGGAAGAGGCGGGGAAGAGGTAACAGATGAAAGTCTTTTAAAAGTTGATGATATCTAAAGACTTCCTGACATCTCTGCCCTGTAAGGGCAAAATTGCTGACACTGGCTTTTTATGCTTTTTATCATGTGAGCTGTGTAGGGTTAACAATTTTCTGTTGCCTCTTTTGTTCTGTCCACAGAGAAAAAAACATTGACCCCTAATGAAAAATGCATGCAAGCACACAATATCAAAGGTATTTTTGATTGTCACTGGAATCAACCTGACCTCTTCATATGAAACTTCAGAGAAGAATTTATGGCATTACTCAAGAGAGGACATAAAACACATTGTTTTTTGAACTGCCTAGCCTTAAGGGTCTCATGCCCACTCTTTCCCATCCCCAGGTATTTTGAGGGTGGAGAAAAAATAGAAGATAAATATGAAATGCCCAAGAAAAAAGAGTTATATGCCACGTACTCTTTCATGCTTTGATCAAAGGGACAAAAGCATATATTGCATGCTCTTAATATTACAAAACCCTTCATTAGTATTAACGAATCTTTGAAACAGTTTCAGAGATAATGCATAGACATTCCATTTGCTAACATCCTGAAGGTGAAAGGATGCCACAGACTACTTAAATGCAGATCTTCAGACGTCAACGCTGCAGCAGAAGAGAGCTGTACCAGTAGATTTACACTTGGTCTCCATTTTGGCATTCAATATGTTAACTGCATATTAAACACTAAAAAGAACAGAAGTTGCAAATTACACGCTGCTTGCAAAGCCAGTAAAAAATTATTAGGTAAAGAACATATGGGAGTCTATCATGTGCTTCAGAGTATCTGTTTGGTCAGGAAAATAAAGAAAACAAAAATAAAACAGAACTGAAAGCAAAATGCACTGCAAAAGAATAAATATATTAAAAATCTAAACATGTAAATAGTTAAAAATCTATCAAGGTTTATTAAGCATGAAGTCATCTATCTGGCAAAAGGGAATGGTGGAAGTACAAGCCTTCTAATGCCCTTGGTATATGTTTGCTCCAGCATAAAGATCCTCTTAAAGACACACATATTGGGAGCCATAAAGTCTTGGTTCAGCTAAATTCTTTGGTTTACACTTAGCTTTAAATTCAGCTGGTGTGAGTATTGATTGTTTTGGGCTTTTTTAGTATTTTGATGTATTATTTCTAATTTGAAGCAAAACACATCTTAATAAGGCTATGCTTGGGATCCATAAAAGAAACCAGACCAATATGAATTTTTGCTGCCTCAGATTCATCCTTGGTCATGGACTGGAGCCCGTCATGAGACTGGCCCTTTCCAGATAAGACTTTTCTATAAGAGACTATAGATATATCAATAGCAGCTAGAGTCCTCTTTATGACAATTTCAGGTAACACTCTCTCCTTAGACAGCTGAAGTAATATGCAATCCACTGCCATATTGTAAAATATAATCAGTCATGTATCAAGTACCATGGCAACTGCATTAATTATTGTAAATGCCTTGTCAACAAAGAACCCAATGAAGAGATGGCCCAGAGCCCACATGAGTAAGATGAAAATAATGTAAGTAGTGGAGTGGTAGCCACACATTGAAAAGATGGATAACAATGTTTCCAAAGTCTTTATTCAGATTTGACTTTGTGAATTACCCTGAAACAATTTTTTTTTTGTTTGGATGCCCACTTTTTGCATTTCCCTTTTTTTTTTTTTTTTACCTGATGCTTTTGGAATCAGAAACAGTGCTTGCCCCAAATAACTGAACCTCTTAGTCCATCTCTCAAGGCAGCAAGATTCCTAGAAAGCAGGTAAGCGGGTCATACTTATAATAATATATGCTGTATTTACCTGTGTGATGCTTAAATAAATTTTCAGCAAGGCTCCACATGTCTGTGGGACTCTCCCAGGGCACAGAAGCTGCTGCAGCAAGAACATTACACTTAATGTAGGTAAAGTCACCAGCAGTCAGCCAGGCTTTCATCTGTGTGAGATAACCAGCATAAAGCCAGTGAAGCCAGCATGCTGACATGAACTTATAGCACTTGAGAATATATTCCTGTATTTCCACTTCAGGTTGAAATGTTACCTTCAAATTATTAATTTTGATACATAACATACACAGGAAAAGTTTCCATAGCAGAAATCTAGCATCACAGCAGGTAAGGGCAAGATGTAAAGAAACGCTCTTAATCTTTCTGGGTGCAGAGTTCCCAGGCAGGAAGGTATTTGCTCCTGAGCAAATACAGCTTACACTTATCAATCAGCCATATAGTACACATAGAAAAAAAATCTAGCCTGGAATTATTTCCACATAGTAAATGCTTCCAGGAAATTTCAAATAAAATATAAAATATCTCTAGCTCTCCATCTAAAATATGCCTGTGTTGAAAAAGAAGTGTATGTGAGGAGAGCCTTTTCTCACTGCCATGGGAAAAAATAACATTTCCGCCTGGTATATCATATAAACTAGGACATTACTTTTTGTTATTGGACTCTCAGAGACCTTATGAGACCATGGACATTGCAAAGTTGATAGGTGCTGCAAATATGTTGAAGTAATTCCTAAGTTTTCTCAGTCAGTGCAAAGCAGGGTCCCAGTATTTACTGACCCACTACATATGATCCCTCTGCTAATTTGGCCCCCAGGCTGACTAATAAGGGGATCTGGGTCTGAATCCTGACCTTCTCCACAGAGGTATTGCTACTGCCTTGCTTCTCAGAAGAACTATTCATGAAGCCATTAATAAAGAAGGACCAACTGAGACCCTGATTAAGCAAAAGCTGTTGTTGAGATGGATTGACATGCTAAAAAACCAGCAAACAAACAAACCGCCCAACAAAAACCCAACTGAAAATAAATGAATCATAAATAGCCAAATCCACAAATACTGATAGCTCAATTAATTTCTGTTGTCTCAAAATTATTCCAGAGAACTGGAACACCTGAGCCAAAAGCTGGCAAAGGGGCAGCACAGACCCTGAATTTCATCTAGGCACTTTGGGGATCTTTCTTAGGAAGTCAGCCCGAAAACCATGAATGACAAAGAGGAACTGAGGTACCCAGTAACTTTTTCCCTCCTCTATATTCGTCTCTCCTTACTCTCTGTTCTTCCAACCAAGGAAAACTGCTGTTGTTCCCCACTGCTGAGGATCATTCTGTGAGAGTCATGTACTCCCCTGCAAGAATAAAACTCAGAATGATGTGGGTCAAAGGCAACAATTCCCCTTCACTGTATGGAGTTCATGAGCTTGCACTTAGAGTAGGAGTAGTGTTGCTTTCACTTCTGGGTTACCCAGTGAAAGAAAAACAGCCTCTTAAGCCAGGAAAAGACAAAGATAAGGGAAGGAAACCTGCCTTCTATTTCCAAATACCTACTAGTCATTACAGAGAAGTCCCAAGAGGCTCACAAGAGAAGGGGATAGAGCAACAGTCATAAGCTGCAACAAGGGAAATTTTGAGCAGATATGAGGGGATAAAACAAATCACCATGAAATGTTGCAACAGACTCCTCAGAGAGGCTGGGCAACCTCCAGCCTTGGAGAACATGGGGAAGACACAACTGGACACAGCTGTTAGCAACCTGCCCAAGCTTTGACATTGTCCCTGCTCTGAGTTGGAGGTGGATGAGTCACCATCCAGCATGCTTTATTCTACATTCTACTCTGTTCTGAAATAAAGGATCGCTTGCTAGTCTGAATGAAAATAAGAGAAAGAGGCAGGAATTGGAATGGGGACTGTACAGTGACTGAGGAATGCACTGAGAAATGCTCATCAAAGGAGAAAGTATTGGTTCTCATTTTTAAAAAGCCCATGCAAGGTTGTTTTATTTTGTAAAAAATTCCAACATTACTTTTTTTTTTTTTTCCCCAAATATGAAAAAAACTAGCCTGTTATACTGACCTTTTCTGATTCTTGTCTCAATGCTGGGAGGTTTTGTGGGTTTTCTATTGCTTTTAATTGAAAAAAATCAACCTAACCAATTTACATTTATTCTGGAAAAAAAACAAAAAAGCAAAGGAGGGGAAGAAAGACTGTCTTTTAGGCTAGTAACTACTTGGGTCTACCTACATATTGCACACATTCAGCCAGGACTCAAGGGAAGTGGAACAGATAAAACAAGGTGTTGATGTGCACTAAAAGGAAAGGGAGCAATCAAACTGCATGGCCATTCTAAGTACCACCAAATGATTGGTATAAACAGGCAAGGAAAACTTATCAAGATTAAAACCAGTGACAGACAGCCCCAGACTGATCTATAAAGCCTTCTGTATTTGTGCAAAGGTGATTGTTATAAGGGGAGCAAGAAAATGGCTTGAGCAAGTGAACCCTTGCAAAACATTGGCACAAGTCAGTGTCAGGCATCTTCCCTCAGGTGGATGCAGTAGCTTGCAGCTTTACTAAAATTTGCTGAAGAAGTTATAATTAGCTACAAAATTTGAAGTATCAGCAAATTAAAAGTATTGATTTATGCAGACCATGGGGAGGTGAAACAGAGAAGGTCAACCAAGAAATTTATGATCCCAGAATAGATTTGCTGCCATCACAGCCAGGCAAATTCTCTCAAAACAAGGAGAAATCCCAGCTTACAACTGCTTAAGATGCCACAATGTTTTCTTACATCCTCAAATTAAAAATTCCTTTTGCCTCAAAATATAGATATACACACAACTACACCTAAAAGCACAAGTGTGATTTTCAGAAAGCTATGCAATGAGCTACAATTTAAATCCACTCCCATGCAGAGCCAGTACAGAGTATATATGTAGTATTAAATCTTGTGTTAGCACAGTGAACTGGATTATATTTAACCTGCAGAGCCTGCTACAAGTAAAACTGGCATGAGTAGAATCAGATCTTTAAAATCAATATATTGCTACTATTGCAATTTGATATCAAGTTCATCACGACTTGAAATAGGCATAAATCCTAAAATACCATGATGGATGTAACTAACATTTCTTAATATATGGCTCTGAATTATTTTTTAAAAAATACACATTTTGTATTGAAACAACTTAAAACATTAAAAAAAGGCAAAGAGAATAAATGGAGCCTTAGTGGAAAACTGATGGACACTTCTTTTTGGATATTTCTCCCTGCTATACGTACATGGGAATAATCTGCATAGTTCCATATACCTCCATAAGATCACTGATAGAGTAAAATATCTCTTAGTGTAAGTATGAATCACAAGCATTCATGTCATGAAGGATCATCCCCCTGATTTATCAAATACAAATCAACCACTGCCTTTCCTTTTGAGGGGTGAGGAAGGAAGAGCTCTATCATTCCTATGTGTGTCAGAGACCAAAGGACCAGTCAGATTCCCAGATGAGAGTACAGATATTTTCTCAAGCCTCTGGTAAAATTAGCTACTGCAGATATTATGGACCAAACAACAATACACACATACACTAGGTTTAGGCAAAAAAAAAAAAGAAAAAAAAAAAAGCTTTGAAATTATTATGCTCTTTAGTATAGCTCAGGTTTACGTAACGTAAAGAGTAACTGGGTTTGATATTCTACAACAGACATACATGTCTGAAAAATATGACGTACTAATTGTAAATCTTAACCATTTTGTCCTTTTTTCTAATATAGCTATAAAATATTTTATGTCAAACACATCAGTGTTCATTTTTATACATATTTGAACCACCAGTCCTCTCTTTCTTATATTTTAGAATGTGGAAAGACACTAAGACACTTTCCCTTTAATTTTAAACATGTAGGCCCACTAAAAATAAAATCCTCATATGGAGGCACTGGTCCTTGTTTATCATTCTGTCACTTTAGTCATGTATCATCACTACCTTGTGGGTATCATACACAGGTTCTTCATTGTTTAATAATTTATAAGTGCTTTAAGGCTGAGTTCTGTAATTCTCATAGCATCCAACAGTTATCCAGCCATCTGTTTGGATTCAATTTATATTAAACATGAGTGTGCTTACTCTCCATACTGGCATAAAATTATGTGAAAGACTTTTTTAATCACAGTACCTAAGTAATAGGGAAAAGGTCATTGTAGAGGGTGTGGAATGTTTTAGTAAAACTTTAGATAGGAGTTGTATTTTGTTGTGGGACGACCTACAAAGAAAAGTCTATGTGTGTCCCATTCAGGACAGAAAGAACCTCAAGCAAATGTGGTAAAAGCAGGGAACTTATCAAGCAGCTTTTTATTCTAACCATATATTGTTCGTCTATCAACCTCTCATTGCAACCAACATCCCTTGATGGAACAGTGTTCAGTTAGTTTCCCAGTGATTCCAATGACTACTCTCTTTCACTTCAATGGATGCACAGCCTGACCATGTGTCAGTATCAAGTGTATGGCTTTTACATGTCCCTGATTTGTATCTGTTAGCAACTTTGCTGCTGTGGATCAAACTAGACTGGCCCTAAAGTTTTTGTGCACAAAAGCATTAGGTTAGAGACAAGTTTGTGCTCTCAACAACTTAGTTTGCCAATACCATAAGGACCAGACTGTGTTCAGGGTGTATATCTGGGTGAACACAAGTGTAACCCACTCTCCTGCAGTGCACAGAGATATACACCTGCTCAGGCATGGGACTTTCACCCTTCAGGTGAGACCACACCAAATGAAGGCTTGGAGAGCCTCTGCTTCACTAGGGGAGACACGGGATGGAGATGAGATGCAGACAACAGAGTTTGCTTTCCCTGAGGAGCCTAAACCTGTACTCCTTGTGTCTCCCTAGAGTCATGATCTCTAGATAACTGAAGGGTATAATGTAGAAACTGTCCAAACCACAACTGAATGGTGCTAGCAACACAGAAAGGCATGTTCATGAATAAGGAACTGACTTACCGACAACTTGAAATAAAATGAGGAAAGCAGTGGGAACTGACCTCTGTTGAAAGTCCTACAGCTAAAAACCTTGGATGAAACTCACTCTATTTTTAACACTTTTTAGTAGTACAGCAAGTAATTTTGGTGTGATTGGAAACATCCTGTTCACTACTGATATAGCTAAAGCTGGTTTAGATGTAGACATAACCTGTTGGTATGTGATAGTATACATATCTTAGGGTGGAAATAAGTTTCTGACACTTTTAGAAAGCCTTTCTCCAACCCTTTGCTATTTTCACTTTTTTTCACAAGACTTAACAAAAAAAGACAGAGATTCATCACAATCCACCAGAGGTGGTTTTGGGTTTTTTTGTTCAACATGTAGTGACAACACCCCCTCTCAAGAACTGAAAATACCCTGAGCTTCAGAGTGAGAGAGGAGGAATAGCAAGTGCTTGGCATTTGAGACTGACTTCACACTGCCTTCCTTTTTAGTCCCATTCAATGTGCAAAAATTCCAAGATGCATTAATATGTAATAAAATTTGCTTGATTGGTGAATGCTTATATGCAAGTAAGGACTCTTTCTATATAAAAGAGTGTAAAAAATATCCTTCTTTGAGTCAGAGAAGGGAAAAGTCTGAGTCAGGTTGATATGACTACTTTGAATCCCACCAACACTTCTGATAACAGATGCTACTGAGCAATCCAACATCAGTACTAATCACATATTTCATGGTAAGCCTTTGGTAGGATGGGCTACTGATGGGCATTAGCTAAACAATATTGGTGTAAGTATTTTGAGACAAACTGGAAATTGGATACTAGAGGGAAAAAATTATTTATTGCTCACAAAAACAGGGCCTTCAGAGAAGTGACTTAGCAATCACAATACTGCATAGTGCCTCTTTTAAAATATTGTTTTTCAGGGAGTACACTTAAAAATTTCTTTTCCAGATAAACACTGCCTATAGAAAACAGCCCTCACTACAGAAACCAGCCATGATCCGAGTTGAAACACTGAGAAAGACACACTGTACTCAAGTTTGCATTCATCCTGCAGTCTGTAAACATGTGCTCTTTATCCAAAATATTTTTCAGTCCATACTTGAACCATATCTGACTGAACTTGTTCCTCTCTGTATTCCTATGGAAAGTGCTAAGTCATGACTTTTGGAGGAGTGATTTGTTTAAGAGTTAAGATGCCATTCAAATGGCATGTGTGTATTTGCCATCTAAGGGTTGCCTGAATTTCTTCCTTTGCTTCTCAGCTTGGCTGTCAAATCAATGTAGATTCTCAGCCAATCTCTGAATTACTGTTTATTTTTACCCTAATATGAAACATTGCATAAAAGATGCTGGCACTGTGCTTACAATAACTATGTTCTTGGATTGATACTACAGGAAAACATGATGCCAGAGTGGTGTTAAGAATAAAACCCTGTTCACCTCTGCAATATATCAGTGAGGTTTGTCTTCTCTCAAATAGGCTTTTTAGACCCTGGAAGCACAAATCATATATGAGGGACTTTTTTTTTAGTACAAGAATAGAGAGCAGGAGTAAGTTCAAAAGCCCTGGGATACAAACAGCACCTTGACTTCACTGAATCTGGAGTGACAGCACTGCTGGGCTTAACCCTAAGGCTACAACTTGGATGAAGTTCCTGTGAACTCAATTGGAGCTCCCAATAAAAATGAAGCTTATGAAGGTAGCCCATCACAGGCTCCTTCAGCTTGCACATTTGCAGTTCTCACAGTGCCTAATTACTGTCTTAATTACTCAGCAACTTGGCTCTCCATTTCAGCTTCCCTGTCTTACAGTTTTTCTCCAGATACTCAGTGCTGCCTACGTGAGGTGCAGTGACTTGACTCCCAGCTTTCCCCCACACAGGGAGGACCTTGGTCAGCCCTGCAGACCCTGAGGGAATAGAGCCCTGCTCCAGCAGCACCATCTGTCCCTCCTCTCATGCACAACAGGAGACAAATAAAACAAAATGAACATTCAGTATTCTTTCAACGTTTGGAGGCTCAGTACTGAATTTTAAACAATCCAAAGTGTGCAACTGGGCTTACCTATCAAGTAACAGAAGTCAAATCATTTTCTAAATGACTTTGTTGGTTATGTCTGCAACAACTTGTTTGGTGAGATGTACAAGAGAGAAAAGGAAAGAGCAAGCAGTAAGGAAAGGATGACAGAAGAGAAAGAGAGAGAGAGATAAGGAAGGAAAAGGGAAGTTTAACAAACATGAAGATACAACTTTCCTGATACTTACTCTGCCTGTACATTTTAGCTGAGAATTAAACAGAACAATGTTTAGAGAAGTACTATCAATAAACTCACATTTTGGCAGTTTGCAAGACTGTCACATCATAAGGAGTATATTAATTTCTTTACTAATTAATCCAGAAGACATTGAAGAATAGAGAAGGAGGTCTGTGCTATTTTTTTAAAATCAAAGAATTTTCCTTGCACTATTAGATTTCTACATTTCTTTAAATCCAAATTCCATACTTCAAATTCACACTGCATCTCCAAAAGCACAGCTTGTTTTGGCCTTCAGCTGACCGTGGACATTAACCTTATTCTGTTGTGCTTGTTTTCCACTTGCTGCTTTACATAGTATGAATCCACTCCTTTACCATTTCCTGAATTTGTCCTCTAGTGACCATGCTGTGATAGCAGCAGCCAACCACCCTTTGCCTGTTTTCAGTTACTACTGTGCACTTTTCTCCCGATGAATTTCTCTCCTGAGCAAGATAAACCATGGGAACACCTGACCTAAGGCTGCCCCAGACCAATCTACCTCTAGACTGAGCCTCTTGTCTCTCTTTGGGCCTCAGTACACTGATGAACTTTTCTTTTGCTTCTGCCTACTCTGTGCTCTGCCTTTCATCCACAGCTTCTGTCTTCCCTGTGATAAGAATTTGGTTAGTAGAGCTTTGAAAAACATGAGGCGTCAATTCAATTCTTTCCTCTCTGAGTACCCTGATAACCATTCCTCATTATTTTTACAAGACTAAAATTTGTCCTATAGTTAAAATAACTGGCAACATTATTTTGAAAAATATATTTTATGCTCTCAGCAGATCCATTTCAGTAGTGTCTCTTCTGTACTTAAAAAGTTCATTCAAACTGCAGAGAGTGGCCATACCAGAGTGAAAAGATAACACCCACATAAACTAGCAAGGATTTAGGTTACAATAGCAAGCTGAACAACAGGAAGCCTAATTTAAATATTAGCAACAGCATCCACGCACAGATCTGTGCTTAAAAGGTTTAAAAGGAATATAATATTTTAATTTATTCCTCTGCATGTCCTACATGCAAATAAGTCTTTAAACAACTTCCTGGATCTAAAAAACTAATAAATGCATTTGATGTGAAAAATCAGTGTCATTTTCCAGATCTCAAAGACTGATTATCCTCCACAGAAAATGGACTGCCTATATTTAATCAAGCTTCTCCTATGTATGCAGTGTTTCATCTCCTTGTACTTTATGCTAAATATGTATTAGCCCTTTTACATGTGGGTCACTTAACTGAGCTTTGGTGAGACATAAAGCATGAATCATCAGTATAAATAACTGTTCTCATGGCATTACAGACCACCAACTACCTCTGCTACATACTGCTAACCCCCTACACTTCTGTAAAGACACAACTAAATGCTTGTAAAGGATCACAATCCAGAAAGGAAATTCAGATTATTATTTGTGTTCTTTAACAACTTTTATTTTCTCAAACCTCTACTTCTTTAAAAATAAAACATCAACCTACTCCTCGCATGTTTTTCAATTTATCCGGGGAAAAGCAGGCTAGTCAGTGTCTTTCAAGCATGTGCAGACTCATGGGTACGTATTCTCCCTTTTCATATCATAGATAAAGAGGATAGACTGCAGTTTATAGACTGTAGCACTGGCTTCTGTATCACTACAACCAGAGATTTGGAAATATTGTGGGTACAAAGAAGTGGGGTTAGAAAGTGAGAAAGCTGCGACTTCAAGGGAGCATCAAAGGAATTAATCTGCTACAGAGAGATAGAGAACAAAGCAGAAGATCTTATCTGGGAGTAGGCAGGAGCTTTTTGTCAGAAAAGAGGTAAGAAAAAGAAGGCACAACAATAAGTAGTAGTAGGGCACTGGGAGCCTGAGCCCAGAACCTTGAAGTGTGGTATAGCCCCTGACTTTTTTTATGACCCTGCCCACTGAAAGGCCTCTGAGCCTTCCCACTGCCCGATCAACATCCTGAGAAATTGCCTGGACAGAACTTGACCAACTAAGTGCTTGACCACACCATTATTCACTTGTAATTGGTTTTGTCCCCAATTCTGCATAATCTCACAGGTGCTAATATCCTACAGATAATGAAGAATAATTATTGAGACAACAGAAAGGTAGAAAGGTAGAGCCACCAGGAAGAACAGGCTATTTCCTGCTTAGCTTTCTCATAGCACAAGCAGAAATGTGTTACATGTGTCTTTACTGCAGCCCAAGTTTTACCATGCCCTCTTAAACAGATTAATAAACTCCAATTAGCAGAGACTCAATGTGACCAAACACGACACAATTGGTTTCCCGAGCTGGTAATTGGTTTATCATTCTGACAACTACTGACTAACTAGCGACTCACTAAGTCTGGAATAAATGATTTTGTGTTCAAGAACAGCAAAGATTCAGTGTTGCACAGCACAGATGTTGGTGCCACAGAACGTTTAGGGAAGAGTGACCCAGTGCTTTGGATTGGAGGCTCCAGGCAGCTGAGTTTGCAGCAGAGCCCAATAAACTAAACAAAACAACTGCTCCCCAGGGAAAATGCCCTCAGTATTGAAGCAGTGGAGCCACCTTCTCCTACTCCTTCTCCCCGCACGCTGCAGTCCCTGAGGTGAGTACTGGCATAGCAGGCAGTGACTGCTGCCTGATCAGGGTTTTAGTGGGGGTGAATCCCCATGAATATTTTAGGCAAGTGGAAAATCCCCCTGCCATCTTCAGACACATTCAGGGAGCTACAGTCCTATTCGTGTAGGCAACTGCAAAAAATGTGTTAAAGAGTATTTTTCACCATTTATTTTTGTTTTCTCCCAAGGTCAGTATACTGTCCATCATCCCACATTGCTTGGCAAGCCCAAGCAAGAGAGGCTCCCCAAATCCTGGACAGGTGTGTTGCAGGAAAGGTGAGCACAGGCATGCTGCTCTCCCCTCTATGCTCAGCCTCACCTTATACCTAGCCTGCTTTTCTCTGCCATTTATCTCCACTGAAATATCCTGCTATTACAGATGCTGGGCAGTTTCCTTCACTTCCTCCTAGCCAGTGCATAAAACTTGGGCCACTGAGGTGAAAAACAACTTGTATTCTCCTTTCCTGTCCTCATCTAGTGCTCTCTCACCCTCACCATCAGGGTCCAGAGCGCATCCTAAGAGGCAGGCACTGGAGATCAATCCAGACCATAAATTCCAGCAATTTCCAGATACACAGGTTATCACCACCTCAACATTTCTCCTCTATGTGCCCAGGAAGCCACACTCTCAATAGTGCCACAACAGGAACATGGCACACACTGTGGAGTGTCTGCAGACCACTGCCAGCTACCACAGGGCAGTCCTTGTCAGAAACATTATGTCTCAGATACTATAACAATGCCAAATAGATGATCTGCTAAAGGGGCAAGATGTAGTGAAGAAGGCAGTCCAGACCCAAACCCAACGAACTGCTAGCAGATTTTTAAAAATGTTACTTTATTTTTAAAAGAGGGTTTAAACGAAGTGTAGAGAGAACAGTAGAAGAAGAGACCCATGCTAAAGATATAAAAAGGAAACGGGAAAGAATAAGAGAGAAAAGATGAAATTGTCAAGCAAGAACAGGGGATGAGGCCACCTTGATACTAAAAATGCTTTGGCCAGTGAACAAAGAGCTACGGATCCCCTTAAAACTTAAGAATCAGCACTTCCTTGTCTTGTGGAAACTAAGTGACAATGAGAAAGAGTGTATTATGTAACAACTTACAGGATCACGGTG
Source organism: Cichladusa arquata (assembly GCA_026413545.1). Taxonomy (NCBI): domain Eukaryota; kingdom Metazoa; phylum Chordata; class Aves; order Passeriformes; family Muscicapidae; genus Cichladusa; species Cichladusa arquata. The sequence goes on from JAOTQP010001286.1 coordinate 55,268,345, forward strand.
AATACTACATATATGGGGAAAACTGGGAAAGGAGAAACAGATTACCTTTCCTTACAAAGCAGAGAAAATGTCCTATGAGAATCTAATAGGAAGGAGCCTTGGGGGTTTTCTCTCCCCTTTCTTCCATGCTTCGCACTCAGAAAACCAAAATCTGTTCCTACTTTTTAACCTGTACATTAGAAACTACAATAATTGAAAGCAATCAATATTTTATTAAGAGCTACTGTTTCACCTGATTGAGAGCCATGTGATAACTCCAGTTAGATCAGAGGGAATGCTGACAAAAGATGAAAACGACATCTAAATTTTGAGGCAAAAAAAAAGAACACTTTTCTATACAACACGGAAAGCTAGAACAGGGAATAAAAAACTTGAACTGCAAAAAAAAGGCATTTACATTCTATGAGAAGAGAATTTCTGACTAGGGGTGCCTAAGCAAAGGTACAGATCAATTTAGGGAACCTGCAAAATCTCCACCATTACAAACTTAAAAAGGCTGGCAAGAAAATCATTCCTGAGGAATAATTTTAAACACAGTGTCAATTCCACTTTTGTTTAGTAGGATGGGCCAGATAACCACCTGCACTCCATCTTTTCTATAATTTCTAGCAAAAAAAGAGAACTTTAAAAAAAGGAAATTCAAGTTTTCATTACACTTGAACCTAAAGATAGAAAAATATCATCTACATAGTTTAGACCATAATATTCACATGAGAAATTATTGACTTGTTATTGGTTTTGTTTATAAACTCAGAGAGTAAGAAATAGCCCTTCAGAGGTGGAACTGCCTTATCATTGTATGTGCTTGTGCCAGCAGGGTTCCAAATGTTGAGGCCTGTCATAATACTGTAATGACTCAGTATAATACATTTTATAATATCTGTGGGGTCAACATTTTAAATCATTAGATAGTATTTTGCCGTTACAAACCCAAGGCTGCTAGAACCATGTCATCATACTGCAAGCAGGTCAACACAGCTATAATAGATATAACATGCCTTTCACAAGTATATTCTTCCACATACTTGTCTCCTGCCTCAGAGCAGACAGTTTTAGAACAGAACTTGTACAGAACCAAATATTCCCTTCCAGATGGAAGTTTACTTCATAGAATCTCCTCCTTTACAACATTCTAAACCCTTGTTATGCCTCCAAAATTCCCATAAACTGGAGTATGTACTATTTTAAGTTTAAGATGAAACCACATGTATTACTGACTTAGAAGTTAAACATCAAAAAACACATTAGCTTGATGTTCAGAAGCTACAAAGAAAAGCCCAGGACCAAACCTTACTGAAACCAAGTTTTGGAAATGTTTTGACAGCATCAGCTGGGTTTATTATGAGATGATGTCAAACCCTGGAAGAGACCTCTTGGAGATTTGATCAATGAACCTGTGTCTATCAGTGTTGAAAAGGCATTTGGATACTGCCTTAAAGCCATGCTTTTACTTTTGGTCAGCCCTAAAGTGGTCTGCTAGTGGGACTGGATGATCACTATAGGTCTGTTTAAACTCAACTATTTTATTCTATTTAAATACATCTTCCCCTACCTGCTCCTTTCCCTACCAGTACACACTAGGGAAATTGCTGAAGACAATTCTTCACAGCCCTGCACTAGCAGAAGGCACTGAATATCCATAACCATCTCCCAGCTTAGGCAGTGGCTCTGTCACCTTGTGGGAAGGAGGTGTGTATCTCCTGAGGGGGGTCAGGGCTGTGGATCACCTCATGATAAAGGGACCAACTGCACAAATTTGCAAGAAGTGTCGTGGTTCTCTAAAACTCAACAGTGTTCAGCCGAGAAAGGTTTTCACAGGATGGCAAAATGCCACATCCCTGACACCAGCCAGGCTCAAAGATCAAGCCTTCAGTCTGGTGCAGGATGTGCTTCTCATCTAAATGGTTGCAAACGTCTCAAGAGTCGAGCAGTACTTTTTGACCTTCTGGTGGATTGTTTTTCCTCTCTTTGTACTCATTTTTAGAATTGCCTGAGTTTTCTCCCACGCAAAAACATGCTAACACACAAGAGCCTGAGGGCAGCAGGACTCCCTCAGAGGGAAGGTCCATCTGGCCCAATACTCTGTCTCTAGTGTCTGAAGAGCACATGAGCACTGAAGTGCAGTGCTGACAGGGTCCTGGGGGTGCTCACAGCCTCAGTGTGGGACTGGCCTCCCCTGGGACCCCCAGCCCCACCATCTCCTGCCAAGGGCCCAGGGGACGTGTCCCAGCTCAGCCTGGGACCCTCAGTCCCTGCCTGAGCCCTGCTGTGGGTGTGCCCATCTGTGCCCCTGAGACCTGGGTGGGCTGGAACCTGCACTGCAGAGAGCTGCTCTCCAGGATGGAGCCCTGAGACCTGGGTCAAACCTTGTCGTGCAGAAATCTGGGAATAGCATAACTGTCCTGTTCTGTTGCATTCTAAACCCTGCAATCACCATGAGCCAAATAACAATGAGCCTGTTTCTTGCTTGAAGTTCCAGAGGGTTTTCACCTCCAAAAAAAAACACTTTAAAGGACACAGAGAGGCTACAAAGTAGAAATGGAATTTTTTTTTAATTTTCTGGATTTGTTTCAGAGGTCCACATCCAAGAGGAGGAAGCTTTGTAGTCTCCCTGGGTAAGCCCCCCAGGTGGGTCCTGGGACCTGAAAGGTTGACCATTTCCAGACCTACAATATTTGGCTCCACACCCAAAGTACAGCCAGGCAAAGAATAATTCTTCCCAATGGGGAAAATACCCCATTTCTGCTCTCATTGTCACATCCTCTTGTCCCACCGGAGCCAAGGTGCTTAAATCCTCTTTTAAACACACTCACTGGCCATGGTTATACAGGACATTAAACATGCTTCAGCCATGGGTCAAAACCTTCACAACTTATGACTTCAATCTTTCTGAGAGATATTTGCTTACCTTGATTAGTTTGAAGAAGTTAAAATCTTATCTGAAGCCCTAGAAAGTACTTTTTTTTCCTTTAGAATTTAGTATTTTGAGTCTTTAAAGTGTAAGGAAGGTATTATTTTGTGTCATTTTGTAAGTTAGCACCAAAATTCCTCTGTACGTTCAGGGCATTTGCACCCTATACATTCACTGCTTGGTGTCTGGAGCTCTGAAGAGATGTAGAAAGCATGCAGGATTTCCTCACCATTCCTTACAACGCATCAAGAGAAATTTGCTACTAAACCACTTATGGTGAGGTCTTGGAAAGAAGTACAGAATTGTTGTGTCTTCTTGACCACTTTTTTCCTTGCACTTAGACAGCTCTTTTCCTCCTTTGGCATTAAGCCTTGCTATCTTTGAAAGATTCCATCCATTCCATTCCATTCCATTCCATTCCATTCCATTCCATTCCATTCCATTCCATTCCATCCAGAATTACAGCACTCCAAAAGTATGCACTTACTGTATTTATGATTCAATTACGTTCCTTTAATCTGCCCTGCAATTTTCTAATGTATTTTGCACACAGTGTAATGTCACTCTTAAAACAGCAATTATTGTGCATTACTAATTAAGCCTATTTAGCTATTGTAAGAGTCTAGAAATACTAGAAATATGCCATTTTCCTCCCCAGCTCTCTCTGAAATGTTTCTTCAAGTCTTTGTTTCAAGAGAATATTTATTTGCATATGCTCTTCCTTCAAGCATGTGCCAATTTGTGTCTGTTAACATTCTTCTCTAACTTTTGGTAAGTATCAATGTACATCTTTTTCTGTGTCCAGAATATATGATGAATGATTTACATTTTCATTGCATTTTTTTTCATTATACTTATTTAAACAGTTAATGTGAAAATTCTACATGTGAACCTTGTTAGGATTTTTTTCATTAAATCCATGTCAATTATTCCCTAACAACATATATGAAATAATAGTTGCTTGCTGTATTTTCTTAGGGAGATTTAGAAAGCTGCAGTCCTGATTCTGCAAAAGATGAGCATACAGGCTGAACTTAAAGCTTAGATATGCATAGAATTCTGCTGAAGGAGTTCTTTAAAGAGAAAGCATATGTTGTTTTTTTACATATATATGGAATTTAAAGTAATTAAAGGACCTCACTGCACCCTCTATTTTCAGGTTTACATTGTTTCCATGAGGGACAGTTTCAAGAATATGGTACCTGGCTAAGGCAAACAGCCATAATTGTTTTGCTGTTCGATTCCACGTTAAGCTAAATTGTTTTGGGATTTGGCCCTTGGAAAATTGTGTTAGGTATAGAAAGCTTTGCAGGAGCTGTTCATTGCACAAATATATCTCAACAAGACAAGACCTGGGCTTATTCCAAATGCCTTTGTTCCACTCACAGATAGGAAAAGAAACAAGCTTTCTAAGCTTTCTACTCCTCTCCTGCAGACATAAGTGAGCATTTAGTGCTGCAAATACTGTCTTTTTCTGTGGGCCCTGGTTGTGGACCTTTCCCATCTGAAGGAAAGATTAACTTGCAGTATAAGAATTGTGCTAAGAATTCAACTTCACAACTCCAACATCAAAACTAGAGGATTTTTATTGGTAATTCTTGATTAATTTGAGGCACACAGGAGGAAATTACAAACAATTTCCCTTTCATTTTAATGACTAATCATTTCTTTCATAACTGGATAAAGAGATTGTTGTGGATGAATAGCATCTACTTTGAATGTGTTGCACCAATGCAGGATTTTCTAATTAATATTTTGTTCAGTGCTCCTCATTATAACATTTTGTTGTGCCTAACAAAGAAGACAATAATAAATTTTCCATCAGGAGAAATCTTTTGGTAAGTGCCAAAGCCATTTGTTTGCCCACAGCTGAGATGTGTTATAGTTTAGCCCTCAGAGGCGCCATGCCAGCAGTTTCCTATGGAGACCTGGAATAGTTCATGTATATTATGAGCTGAATATGCCACATACACATAGAAATTAATTGCTCACTCACCCTCCCCCCACAAAAAAAAAAAAAAAAAAAAAAAAAAAAAAAAAAAAAAAAAAGTAAGTCTTGATTTCTCCATTTCCAGACGAATTCAAAAAGCAAGAAAGCAAAATACTGAGAATTTCCATGGTACACAAGTGTCTGAAATCACATTGTAATTGGGGCTATAGCACAAGGTGTTGGCAAGATGAAATACTTTATGGAATGAAAAACAAACTGGAAGGTAAGATTGTGTGTCCCAGTATGACCATCGTGGTCATGTTTGGAACCCCAGGAGCAGAATTTTCATTCTGTTTGATAAATTGCTCTCTGCCTGACATAAAAAGGCTTTTGTTTCTTTTCTGGCTTCTTTTTATTCCATTTGGAATCAAAGCAATAAATTTATTTTATTTTTTATATTGAATATTAGACTGTTTTGTGATTGCATCCAATGTAAAACTTGTTGCTTTGCCCTCAATATAATTTCAGCAAATAGCTATTTTTTATCTTACTACAAATGCAATTCTTTAGAAAAGCCATCTGGCCCACCCTAGGCATGATGTGCCAAACTTGGAGTGTGACAGAGTTGTGTTTGAAAGATAAATGAGTGAGTGTCCTCAGTCCTCTTGTAATTCATTATCTGCAACTCCTGTTTAATATCCTTTTTCCCAATTATTTTGATACCAGTATAGCTGAGGGGAAAAAAAAGTATGATTTAGAGTCATTGATCCATAGAACGGCCTAGATTGGAAGGGACCTTAAAGATAATTCAGTTACAGCCCTTCTGCTATGGGCAGGGACACTTTCCACAAAACCATGTTGCTAAGACCCTCATCCAACCTGACCTTGAACACTTCCAGGGATGGGGCATCCACAGCTACTCTGGGCATATTTACAGTCATGCTTTCAAAAATCCAAACCCCAAATCCTCCTGTTCATTTGATAATCAGTAGCATCGGGACTCTTGACTGTCTTCTGTAAGCCTCCAGCTTAAATAAGAGAGAGATCTCTCTCCTTAAAGTGTCTGCCGTGTAAACTTAAAGATTTTGTTTTTATCCATTTGGGAAGTTCAAGAACATTGCACATTCTGGTGGTCCCAAGCACAGTTTTCTTTTGTGACTCTTCTATCAGTGCGTTATTCTGTTTACAAGATACTGTATTTGAATGAAATAACTGCCTTGTAGTTAAGGTAAATCATAGATCCCTTAAAGTCTCATCTATTGAGTGATTTTTCATGCACAGAATTTCTCCAAATACATTAATTAATCACATTGCTATAATTTACTTATCATGAAGAAGGATTTTCCTTGGAATCCACAGTATCTGAACATCTGTGCTCTTGGTGGGTGGCACTGGAGTGAAGATGGTGAGGAACTGAATTGAAGAGAGTGAAAAAATGTGGAAATAACCTAAGCTGACCATCAGAGTTCTGCTTGTGATCTGCTGCTGCTTTTTTCTTCTTTTAAAAGGAGCACCTGTGTACTTCCTGAGAAGAAAATTAATTGGTGTTCTATTTGTTTTATTCTTTGAAATAATATGACAAGCATTAGTCTTCACAGCAAGACTGATATTCAGTATTTGCTACTTCCAAAAGAGCTCATAATCATAGCTCCTGAGGGGCAGTTGTAGCCAATTTGCAAATAATAGAAACAACAGAAAAAGTAGGGTCCCATTTTCAAGGTGTCATTTTCACTCCTATAGATTGGAGAGGAGCTTGTCTAATAATTTTTGAAAACTAACTGGTTTTCTTATATCACTGCATGTTTTTAAGCAGCTGTCATTAGGAAGATTTTATCTGAATGATTTTCTCTTTTAAATATGCAGTGAGGTTAAGAAGGATAGCTGAGAATAGGGAATAGTCAGGTCTGAGCTGTCCATGGCATAAAGCTGCCTGACTACACTACTTAACATCACCAAGTAAATCAGGAAGTTTATGCATTTTTTGAATGTTGTTTTCATCATATGCTGAAACAGAAGGCAACAGGAGTACAGAAGAAGAAATTGAAAATCAATAAGAAACGAGGAAAAGCTCATTATATTTTTTAAAGGATATTTATTACCTCACCTTTAACTGCAAAGAGACAAAAGGAAGAATTATGACTGATAGTAGCATGCTGTGCAACATTCAGTCACTGTAGGAAACTGGGGATCTTTCTCCTCCCTCATTCATTAATGTAACCAAAGATTAGGTTTCCTTATATTATTTGAGCTAAAGCAAATAGAGTTAGAAAAGATTTATTTATTTTATTTTTATTAATTTAAATATCCTTTTATAGGGGGCAAGTAATTGCCAGTTACTCAGTGATTTACATGTCAGAGTGAGGCCATGATCTTTTTGGCTATATAAACAAATGTTGCAATAATGTTAATGCAAACCCAGGATTTCTCTTTTTCTGTAGTTTTAGTGGTAATTTTCTCTTATTTATTCCAGAGCATACAATTTTAGGAGAACATAATTCAAAAAAACTAACAGTGGTTTTCTTGGGGAAAAAAAACCCCAGCAAAACAACAGAAAATTTACATTAATTTGATTGCAAAAGCGGCAGCCCATGATGTAGTTTTTTTTTGTTACCAGTAGTGGTTTGAAACTCTTTGGTAGAAAATTAATGAAGAACAATGAGATTCCTTAGTTGGGTAAACATTAATATAAATGAGAAGATGTCCTTGGTAGAGATTCTTATTAAAGAGTAAAATAAGAGTTCAGATTTCTGAGATGGAAGTTTACAGAAATAATTGGAAGGGGACAAAAACCCCCAAACCCAACACCATAAAGTCAGCAGAAATTACGAAAAAATAGTTTAGGTATAGAGATTATGGGAGAAAACCTTGTCAGCAATACCTGAGGACCAAGCTCTTCCATGCCTGGACAGAAGTGTCATATGCAATAATAAAAATTAAAAACATTTTGAAACATTTCTTGTGTTTACTAGATACCCCTAGAACATACTAAAAAAGTAAATAAAAAATAGTTATGCTATTATTCTATCCCAAACTGTAGAATTAACCTCATCGCCCTGCTTGGACTGTTGGGTTTCCAGTACCATAGAAACAGGACTTGTGGGAATATTCAGAATACAGAAGTTTCTTAAAAGTTAATGCTGCTAATTGGCAGTATTCAGCTCATAGAAAGGATTGCTGTATCTGGACTAATTATAATATTGCTTATTGGAATTGTTCAGTGCTGAGTTCAGTTTCACAAAGGAGTGTAATAAGAATCCCAAATTATTTTATTGATGAAGATACTTAAGTGGGGCAAGTAAAAGCATTTGCCCTCATCTCAGAGCCAAAGCCAGTAAACCACTAACTTACCCACTGGAAATTTGCAAATTATACTTAAAATCCCTCAGCAATGCTGGAGGGCCGTTTGAAGATTGCTGTGGTAGCAATGAACTGTTCTAATGCCTTTGAAATATTTCTCACAGTGTATAGAGAACTAGGGGCTAGGGGCACACTTCTGGCTCTTCTCTTTCCTTCCTATTGCTACACTGTATTAGCAAGCAATAATTAATCCTAAGAATCGCTTTTGTTGTTTTTAATTCCTGCAGCTCTCTGGAGAGCAGTGTGTACAACTACACATCTGTGTAGTGACTGTGAGAAGGTATTAGTCGTTTCCACCTTGACTGAAGTAGCTAAATTCAGGGATATCCTTCACCAATTTGTGATAAGCAATTTATGATCAGTTATGATCCAAGCTGTAGAGCATTTAGAAAGCTCTTCTTTTTGTGTTCTGACTGGCTATATCTGTATTTGTCAGATCTCTCTGTCTTTACAACTCTACTTGTTCAACTGTAAAAGCTCTGATTTATGCAACACTGCCAAGAATGGAAATTATCACAAAGAAAAAGAACACTTATGGGAACTTTAATGCTCAAACCATTGTGGCCAGTAGCGTGGTAAGGAGCTTGACTTATTGTTGAACACTTTCAGGGAGCTTAACTAATGAAAGTAGTTCTTACCGGAAAATAAATCCTGCTTGCGAATTACTCTGGATAATTATAGGTATTTATTTGGCCCCAGACCAATCGGATACCTCACGGAAGACAAAACTTAGAGAATTTACAGTATTTCTGCTCCTAACACTGCATGGCTCATGCGCCACCCCGTGGGCAATCGGAAAATTTAGGATTTCTTTTCACTTCTGGCAATTCATTCATATGTTCACTACGTTCTGGGAGAAATTTCTCTGATCTTCCTTTTTTTTTTCTTTCAGATTATGTGCACCGGTTCTTTGGCGCTGTAATAGCCTTAGAGGAAAAGTTGCTACAATGGTTAGAGAGCACGTCAAACATTTTCATTCTATAATGCCACAATGTTATGTGCCTTCTTTGATGTAGCAATGAATTTCCTACATAAATGAGGCAGCTTTCTATGCAACCTTACTTAGTGCCAATGCTTTCCCTGGTAGTACAGCTACTCACTGCTACTGTGTTAAAGTAGTTACAAGGAATTGGAGAATTACATTTGAAGATCTGAAATTTCCATTAGGACCTTATTTTTATTGCTTTTCTTTCACGGGAAACTTGTTAACAACACAAGCTAGATTATAATTTTCTCTACTGAAATTGATTAACTTTGAATTATTTTTTAATAAGAAGAAAAGGAGCCATCTTTAATGGAGAGCCACATTGTCTATTTGCGAGAACATAAGCCTATACACTTATTCTGAGTAAAGACCATCTTCAAGGACTAACTGAAGTCAGCAGTGATGTGGTAACAAAATCTGTTACTGTCTGATTACTCTGGACTACGAAATAGCAGATATTTCAGATTTGTTGTTCAATGTTGTTGTTCCATTGATATTACAGCCAGCGTTCTGCATAGTTTTTTGTCTTAACAAACTTTCATTTGAAATGAGAAAAAATAACTAGGATATGGTGTATGAGACTTAATGCTTGGGATGAGAAAAATGGGAGAAGTGGACAAAAGGACAATTCACAACACTAATTTCAAAACATGGACATGGGGATGTCATAAATGGAACACACAAAATTTTTTATCTCACTATGATACCTATCCACTGGGAAGCATGAAGACAAAAGGTAAGTATGTGTTTTATAAATAACAGCAACATTTGAGTCCTCTTTTACTTGTACAATTTGAGAAACTTCCCTGACAGCAGTCAAATTGCACTACGAATAAGAAGAATCAACATCTCACAAGAACTGACTGATAGATGGTTCTAAACCTATTTTATTCATATGTTTTCCCTATTGATGTCAAGAAGCACTTGTGTAAGTAAGGATGGCTGGAGCAGAAGTAGAAGCATGTCATGGAAGCTGTAATTTTTAAAGTTTCAGTGATTGACTAAGACCAATTTTACTTTTGTAATGTAAAACTTTTAGCATTTTTTAATATGAGCATATTTCAAGGCAATTGCAACAGCTAATTTTAGGGTTGTAATGTACTTCTGACCAAATTAGGAAGTTATTTATTTTTATGAATCTTTTTTACAGTCAGAATCAGAGTGCTCAAATACTGCATGTTGTCTGATGAGACTTTTCAGCCTACAACTAACAGATGTGCACTGGAAATGTTCATCAGTGTCTGCAAGGTGTAGGTTGTCTGCTAGTAATTTCTCCCCCTTTCATTTACTCCTCTTTGGTGACCAGTAAATTAGGGGGAAATTGGTTTTAACACTGCACATAAAGAAAATTTTTTTTACATTCTTTGCATTCCATGTGTAGAGCATATACAGGCTTTTTGGCTAAATCCAATCCACTTTCTCAAATGCTTTAATTTCTGTTTATGTCTGGTGAAATCTTTAGTCTCAAGCAGTTGATGTAATAGAACAGTACTGGGAAGAAGCAGTTAAAAATGGAAGAATGGTTAGGAGGATGGTAAATGTGCTCAACTGACCTTGCAGGTGGGAGTGCCAAGAATTTCAGGGTGAGAAAACTCCATTTATTATGCCTAGTGCTGTTCATCCTCTGCCTGTTTCAAAAAGTGGACTTTCTGTGTAGGGATAACATACTCCTGCTGGGAGAGAGAGATCAAAGGCTCAGAGGTTATAGAAGCACAATCTCTTGATAAACTGTGCATGCACGGAGCCCTATGGTACACTGGGGCAGGCAGGTCCCCCACCTGCACAGGAGGATGAACTGAGCCTAATGGATCCCTATCCCTGTGTGTCACTGTCCCCCAGGATGAACTAAGCCTCATGGAGCCCGTGTCCCCATGTACCTCTGCTGCCCAGCATTGTTAGCAAGGTAATGAAATAAATGTATTTACGTTTCAGCTCTGGTTTGGTGTGTGCCTTGGCTCCTGTATGTGCCAATACACACCTAATCTATTAAAACAGTTTCAGCTATGGGATTTGTTTGGTTTGGTTTGGATCTTTTTGTGCTTTGGTGAACCATGGGCAAAAATATATCGTTTTGGGGACACAGAATTGTTGGAAACCATTTTGAGCAGACTTGGGATGGTTCTCAGGAGTAAACTAACACAGACCCCTAATTCCTCACCAAAGGCTGCTTGGTCCTGGTAGGGTACCTTGGTTTATGACCAGGTATATTATACATTTTGCTGCCTGTAGTTTACACAGTTCAAAAGTGATGAGAAGTTAACAATATTACAATGTGTGGAGAGCATATACTTTTCCAATATTACCATTTTTTAATGAGGGGACAGTATGCTTGTTTTATGTGAAGATTAAAGACAAAAAATTTCTATCACTGTTATGAAGGAGACAAATCCTATCTGAGAGTGTTGAGATACAGGCTGAATTGAATAACCTGTCACCCTGTCCCTTTTCTACCTGTGGCTGCACAGAACATTGACAATAAATATGGGCACCTTAATGCATTAATAAAATACATGTAATATAGCAGAAAGAAGAAAGAAGAGCTTATAAGCAGATTCTGTGCGCCACATATACCAAATTCTGCATGTATTGGCAACACAAAAAGTTATAATTTTGAAGTAAAATAAAATTTGACATTTAGTGCATAAATACTTCATGGATATTTTCCCCATTGATATTTGGAGAATAGGGCTGCAATCCCTCATCCATCCTTTGTGACAGAACAGGATGGAAGAATTTTGCCTAGAATGTGTAATATAAATTTTGTTTCTGGTTTTCATGGAAAACATAGGTATTTAGAGTAATTCAAGAAGCTTTTACTTGGAGGGTTTATGCTCTTGTATAGCTAGGCAAACTGCAGAAACATCCCCCCCGTCCCTCCCCCCCAAACTGAACAGAATAAAAAATCTTTCTTAGAGCTTTCATAAAATTTTACATTCCTATCTGCTTTACCATGTAGTAATTGAATTTCTCTTGTCCATAGACCTTAGCTGACATATATATAAGGTGAATGCCACCAGTGACTAGATGAGTCAGAGGAGTCATTTCTCCCTTGCTTTAAACATTAAGGTACCTACATGAACTAATAAATCACTCAGGAGCAGGAAAGCTGAAACCTGTGTCAACAGTTTTTTTCTTTGACACTTGAAAAATGCAAAGTTTTGGTTTCCAAATAAATTAAAGTCTGATCCTACTGTCTTCATAACACCTTACCTTATACTAGAATCTTCCTTTGAAATGAATAGTAGTGACAGAAATGTTGATTGGATACCCTGAAAAAGTGGACTGAGATGTTTAAGAGAGCACATATGTAGAACTTTGCAGGATGGGAAGGCAGCATAATTCTCATGTGAAACATACAGCTGAAGCATCCATCATTCTCTAGGCACAATATTTTACACAAAAGCAAATGACCTAAAAAGTGTCAGTTTCTGCTGAAGATAAGATTAAGACATATGGGGAGTTAAAACAGTGCTGTTAATTTTCAGAAAGACAAGAAGGGTTTTCTGTAAAAGTGTGGTTCTGATTTTCTATAAATGTACATATTGTTGTGTTTTTTGAATTGTAATCATAATCACTGTTTGACATTTTTAGGGTCAAATAAATATAGGAAAGCCCCTAGTTCTCCCATTTTTCCCCTGATGTGTTTGAAAGGAAACCAATGCCTTTATTATTATTATATTATTATATTATTATCATTTATTATTATAAATAGTTTTACACCCATTTTATTTAAGCCCATTTTTCCACCCATATTGGAACCAAACATTTAAAGTTTCAATAATGTCTTATTATTAATCTACCTGGGATTTAAGGACAATTTTTAGATAAGGGGTAATGTTAGCACAGGAGCAAATGCACATAAGCCACCATAAAGATATTTTGGTCGAAAGTTCAAAGAAGGTTCTTGATCATTAGAACATTCTGATTCAATTTGCTAAAAATAAAAATAATAAGAAAAAAAAGTTAAGAAATTTTAAGGTGGAATTCTTGAAACTGGAGGGGATTTAAATTAATAGATCAGGAAAGATCTTTTTGTCTTTGATGCCAATCAGGAAATTACTGTCCTACATACGGTCTTGTAGGATTTTTCCACCACCTATCAGCCTTATTACTTTCTGGGTAAATAAATTTATGTGTGTCAGTTTTTCTTAGTGCATTTAAGTGACAGATCCATGGAGAGGACTTCTTATTCAGTAATCAAGCTTCATGTTAAGATGGAACTGACCAAGTAAGAAGTGTGTGTTTTGCAGAGACACTGGACAATAGAGTTAGACAGCCAGTTATCATGGTGTGTTTTCCCCAGCGCTACCATAAACTATGTCAGTAAGATATAAGCAAGGCAATAAAAGCTCTACAGGATCACAGACTGAGCCCAGCTCACCATGAAGCCAGTGAGGGATCTGGCCATTGACAAATAAAGGAAGGCAGATAGACTATGAAAGGCAAACCAATCCAAATGGTCCCTCTGTGCAGCAAATATCTGCTCAATGTAATGAGCTATGATTTTGTTTTGGTATTACAGAGAATGTCAACCAAACACCTTTCCTAGCTGTCAAAGGAACTTGGAAATACCATGAGTATTATATGCACACATAAGATTTTAACTGGTTTTTTTTTTCTTGCACAGGCTGGAGAGGGAGAAGTGATTGAGCATATCTAGACTGCCACCAGAAAATGAAAGAAGGGTTTACTGTGCATCTATGGAGGTGAAAATTGTTCTAGTCTATAATTGTCAGTACAGCAGGGAAGGGTTGACTTTGGGGTCTTGTTAGGAAATCAAATTGCTGTATTTCTTGTTGTTCAGCAATCCCTCAGAGCCAAGGATTCAGTATGTCCAGTTCTTTTATTCTTTACTTTGAGAGTTGACAATAAAATAATGGAAATGTTGGAAGGCCTCTTGAGGAGAGAGTAGTCTGGTGCATAGACTGGTATAGCATGACATTTGAGTTTCTGAAAAAAGAGGAAAAGACCAAGGAATTTTCTTTTGTTTCCATTTTGGAAGCAAAATAGAGATTATAATGAAACTTTTCTCGAAAGGCAGTAGCAGACCACACATGATCTCCTTGAAAAGCTTACTTTCTTAAAAAATAAACCAAGCCTTTTTTTTTTTTATTCCCCTCATTTGGATTATTTGCAAGGTGTTATTGCAATGAAAAACCTGCTATTTGGGTGGGATCTAGCCACATAAAAATTACCATATCAATGCTTTTGTCCACCCAGAATGTGCATTAATTACAGGGAATTCCTTAATTTGGATGGTTCCTAAATTGTTATTGTGATTAGATTCAATATGTTACACATCAGTGATAAAAAGAAAGCAAAAAAAAATAGACTGAAAACCAAGGAAAAGCCAGCACAAATATCTCTCTCCTTTAGTTCCTCGTATGAGCTGCAAAACTGTAGAGTACCTACTAATGTAATTCTAAATGAAGTATTCTCTTTGATTTGTCCAATGATAATATTTTTTCTTTCTCTATGCTATTTATATTATGAAGCAATCTTAGTTTTGTGGAGTCTTGGGGCTTTTTATTATAATTATTATTGGTATTAATGTAATTTCTTGCTAACTACAAAAATTTGGTCTTGGTGTTAATTAGCAAATTTAAAATCTGAGCCATTCTTACTGGGCAATGGCACTTGAAGCAACTTGCTATACAAGATGCTTCACAATTTTCAATTTGATCCCACTGTTTTCAATGTGGTTATCCTCACCTTTAAATGAGTAAAGCCAGCACAGTGTGAATAGACACAGAGGTAAAGCAGACTCTGTGGAACAACAGAATTTCTGTTCTAATGCCCATGTTTCACTGTCTACAGCTGTGCCAGGTACTCCTGTAGTTTAAGAAGAGGAACTTTAATGGTGCTTGACTCATCTGATCATGTGGAAATGTCTAGTTTAGACTAACATGAATCTTATCTGAGATGATACTGGCAATACTGACTAGCTCTCTGTCAAGAGTAAAGGGAGACTAAAGTGACAAGTTCAAAGTTAGATGTCTATATTCAGCTGAACCATTCCTTGATTTGTGAGGGAGAAAGATGCTATCCTTTTTTTTTCCTTCTAACCATTTCCTTGTTGTAATCCTGTAGACTGCTGGCTGAGCAGCAGAGCGAATGTTACAGCAATCAAGGTTTGAAATAAAACCAAGGTCAACCGAGCTGAACAGAACACTAATGAACAAAAGACGCACTTGTTCTGGGAAGAATGGATTTTTCAATCTGAGTTGTCAAAATATCCCCTTTGAGTGTGTCTATAAATGCTGTAGGTGCTTCTGAAGCATCATCAGAGCTGCCAGTTTTGCAGATAGCTGGCATGGAAGAAGTGTGACTAAGACATGTCCTGGAACTGATTGTATTAGTACATGCACAGTGGGTTAAAATTTTGCTGCTGCACAACCTCTAAGCAAGAAGTCCACAAGCTGATGGAGATCTATGTGGTTGGAGAGCACCTAGAAAACAGGTTATGTTGTATTTACAGTTTTTTAGAATGATAATGACATATCCTACCACTCTCATACAGAGTGGTGTTTGCTAGAGGTAGAATTGGAAAGCAACTGAATCACTGCTGTGAGATGGGTGAGTATAGAATGGTGTTTCAGTCTTTCCTCTGCATCAAATTTTCTCCTACATTTGCAGGCATGTCTGTGGGCAGAACAATGAGACCTTGCTTCCTCATGGAGCTGCAAACACAGTAGGATTCAGTGCTTTTATCACAGCAGCACTCATAATTAGATTGCATTCCTTTTAGTTCTTAAAAGATTGCATTCTTCCTGGTTCTAAATATTTACCACAGTTCAAGGTTTTCTTAAAGTGGAAATAAAATCGTTTTCTATTCATTTTCCTTTTGCAGAGTACAGCCATACAGACTTCAACACATTTCAAGGTTTTTTGGCTGGGATATTGAAGATCTTTCAGTGTTCAAAAGTTAAAAGTGGTTCTATTAAATTCCTCTCTGCACTCAAGTCATTTCTATGAAATGCAGAAATTTCTACAAAATAACACTCTATCACTTTTGAATGATGCACAACAAAAATGTGTGTACTCTGTAAATTACGAACATTTATACTACTAGTTTCATCTAGTTCACCTATAACTCTATGATGCTTTTTTATGGGTAGCAAAAGGCATTAGCTTGTTAGCTGTAGTCATCATGTTCCTTTGATTCCTTTTAAAGTACTTTTCACTTAGGTTCTTCTGCCTTCCCCTCTTAGAGTGCGTTTCTGATGATTAAATCTTTCATACTCTCTTGTACTCTCTGCCATCTCCATCAAAGTACTAATGGAGCACTTTCAGTTCACTTGCCTTGATAGGGCAACTTGCCCTGTAGGACAAGAGGCATAGCTCTTGCTGATTTTTCTGTCTGGCTTTGAAAGCTTGTGTTTGGTCTCAGAGACAGTGAATCTTTTTTGCAACTGTTGGAATATGGGTGATTTTGGACACCGCATAGATTTCTGTTATTGTTCTTTACAGGGTTATAATATTTACTTATCTTGTTGGGAAGCTTAATTCAATATTGTATGATGCTTTGAAATCCTTAGATGCTGTGGAGAATAAATTATTGTTCATTTATTACATTCCACATTGTAGTGAGTAACTTACAGTAGTCTAAGCACCTTTTCTTACCAATGCATTCAGAGCCAAAACTTTGTGTGCCATTGTAGGACTTTGGTCTGCCTTATGTGACTTTTTCTTAATTTTTAATTAAACAATGAGAGAAGATCAAGAAGTAAAACTATTTTATAAAATACATGTATTTTTTTCATGTTTAATACTTCCTAAAAGCTAAAAAAAATGTTGTAATGCTAAGTGATTTTTATTAGCCATGCCTCACAGAAAGTATCTCCAAACTACCCCATATTTCATTAATACTGTGAAAATGATTTGTACTTGAAAGGAAATAGGAGTTTACCTTGGAGATAAATCTGGGCAACTGATATGACTTGGGTGGTCTCTTCCAGACGTGTTTTCTTATTAATGAAGACTATCCAGTGGTCATTATTTTTTATTTTATAATATTTTAATTTTATTTTAGTTTTATTTTAATAATAAGCTTGCCCTTCTATAATAGATATTTGCAGTTTGCTTTATATGTACATGACTTATTAAACACATAAGTTTTTGTTTGTGTGAGTGAGTGGTACACACACATACTTACACAGGGATATATATTCTGGGCTCTAGGAGGTAATAGAACCTTGTGGTGGGCTGGTACTAAATCCTCTAATTTGTGAAAAAGGCAGCTTAGCCACAGGCTTCTTCACAATTCTGTGGTCTCTCATATCCGATCAATTTTTGAGGCGTTTTTTTAGAACCCTCTTGCCTTAGTTAGGGAGACTTCTCATCTCCAAACTAGAGGAAACATGCTCAAAAAGTGTTTCATGTGATACCAGAGCGGATGGCACATTCAGAGTGCATTGTAGTGGCTGTTGCAGGTGTCATCACACACAGGGTTATTATGGTGTCTTTTAGTTTGCTGTGTGTGATGACAGTGCTGCACCTCTCCTACTGCTGTTTAGCAAGGCACGTGAGAGTTTACTGCATTGATTGTAGAAAGGATTTTAAAGTCATGCCTTTGATTAGATGCTTCCTAACTCCAGGCAATAAACTCAGGTTGTTTTGCAATGTACAGATTAAAACCTAGAGATGCTAAATCCAGAACATGGCTGCTTATAAATGAAGCTGAAGTGGTCATTATGAGAGGCCTCTGCTCTGCATGCCATTAAGGGTGGTCACAGATGTGGATTCACACACCAGAGAGCTCTTCATATTGTGTGCCTCCTGATAAGGCTTCCTGTTTGCTTTTGAGATCTAAGTGTGGAAGGAAAGACGGGGAAAAAAATCGTGGTACAGCCCTGCAATTTATACTTTGGCTTCATTCCCTCGTCATTACTACAGAGGTAATTTCATTCCCAGTTTCATCCTTACTTCCAAAATGGCTACTGAGATAGGGCAATCATTTGTGCTCACAATATTTGTGTGAGCACTTTTGTTGTATAGGCATGGATTTCATTATATACTACTGCAGTCTCCTGAATGATTTCCCTAAAAGAAGAGCAGGCAGACTGGAGTGGGACTACTCTGAACAAGACATGAATAAGTCACCTCTTTTTCAGGACATAACTACTACAGTAGTTTGCAATTTTTATCAATATGACAATAAAACAAATAGTGGTTTTCAGAACATCATACCAGCTAACACAAAATCTCATTCACCAAAAACCTACACTGTCTATTTTTCCATTTAAAGTAGGAGGGGGGAGGGCCATAATGAAAACCTCCAACTGGTCAGTGGGAAGGTTCTTCAAGGCATTAGATAGAGTAGCTTCGTTGTGAGCTGCAGGCTGATCTGATCTGGCTAGGCTTGGCTACAGCTATCTAACCATTTTTTTTCTAACCAGAAATCTAACCATTTCAGTTTTTGAAAAAGTGCCCAGATCGCAAATTTTCGTACAATTAATGTTCTTAATGCCAGACTTTGTTAGAAATTGGAAGCTTAGAAGAAAGAAAAGAAAGAAAAAGAAAGAGAAATAAAGAAGGAAAGAAAGACCCACAGAAATACAGGGAATACATAGGAAATTATCTGACAGGCAGGTGTGCAGACAGACAAAGCAATATGCATTTATCTTTAGGTATAATTGGGTTTGGGTATTATGCAGGAGCTTCCGTCATGACTGAAACCCTGCTCTGTACAAGATGCACCGTAGACATTTAATAAGAGGCAGTTCTGGAGTCATAACAAAGAATTACTGGAGTTTCATGTGTAACTGAAGCACCAAGTAACATACCACAATCAATTGTAAGAAAAAATTTATAATGTGGTTCAAGAGGACTCTGGATACTCCCAGTATAAGACAGAGTGCATGGCAGTATTTTAAACTACTTTTATGGGCAAGTATCCATATGTTATCTATACTAGGGGATGAAGATAACTGGTTTATTAGTGTGGTAATTGAGACCAAATGATGTGGACAACATAACAGGGAGGCAAATATATTTTTTCTCAGAATGCTTAAATGCTTCAGTAACTTTAGTGCATTACTCTGCTAACCTCTTCCAATCTGTTAAATATGTATTGAGGAGATAATGAGACTATATCTTCAGTAACACAAATTATTTAAAGTAAAGCAGTGGTTTAAAGCTACTAGTTGTGAATTATTTCAAAACCTTTCCCAAAGAAGTTCCCAAGATGAGGGCTGTAGATCACTGTCTGTTTAAGGAAAGAAATTGTGTAAGATTATGCTGGGCTCTTTTCCATGTTTTCAGCTGCTAACTTGCATTAAAATATGTCTAAAAATACATGAATTTTTCACAAATATTACTTTGCTGTGCCAGTATTTACTGTATTCTCCAAAGTGTTGCTATGTACTTGTCTTCAGAAAAACCTTCAAATCACGTGAAATCTCCTCATCCAGACACAAATGATAGTCTAAGAAGAGCTGACAGTCTCTTCTCTGGCATTTACCTTGTAGGCTGTGCATTAGTGAAAGGATGCCTTTTTTCCTGCCCCACAAATAGCAGATGGAAATGTTCCAGATTGATTTTGATTTCTCCTTTAAAGGTGGCTGAAGTATTTTCAATGTAATTGCAATAGGTTTTGGTAATATTACTAGAATTCACTTTCTATGCATTTTTTCAATATAGAGCTTCTCCTATGCATCCATGGATTGCCTATGAAATGGTCTAAACTGAATTAAGAAAAAAAACTGAGGCCAGATATGGTAAGGAAAGGGATCAACTATAATACTGTTATGTTAATGGAATCTGAAATTTGGCTTAGCAAAAAAATATTTTCCTTTAGCAAGGCTTTTCTTTCTTTACGTGCACTTAAATGATGCACCTAGACAATTATTTAACCCTAGAATCACAGAATCTGCTGAGTTGGAAGGGACCCTTGAGGATCACCAAGCCCAACTCTCAGCCCTGCACAGGACACCCCAAGACTCACACCATGTGCCCGAGTGCATTGTCCAAACACTTCTTGAACTGTGTCAGGCTGGTGCTGTGACCACTTCCCTGGGGAGTCTGTTCCAGTGCTCAAACAGCCACTGGGTGAAAAACTTTTTCCTGATATCCAAACTAAACCATCCCTGACTCTGTTCCATGCCATTCTCTTGGGTCCTGTCATTAGTCAGAAGAGTGAAGTGATTTGTACCTGCCCCTCTGCTTCCCCTCCTGATGATGTTGAAGACCACAATGAGCTCTCCTCTCAGTCTCCTTCTCTCCAGGCAGAGCAAACCAAGCGACCTCAACTGCTCCTCGTAACTGTTTGTCAAATTGTTCCATTACACAGTGCAGATTAATAGAGATCAAGATATCAAAAATGAAATTTCTAAAGGTAGATACTGTCTTAAGCACATTTTAGACTACAAACAATATAGGGACATGAAGCTTCTGAACATCTTCAATTTATTTTGATGTCTGTAGAAATACATATTTCCATTTTTTTTATCTGCTTGTTGTTTTAATAAAATTACAATAATTAACTCATGGTCAAGCCAAAAATGCACTTACTTCAAACTATAATTCTATATTTTTATCTCTGTTAAGAAGATACTGTGTCTTTTCTGCCAATGCACCTTCATCTTTCTTTTCAGATGCATTAAGATTAGAAAAGACTTTCCTTGCATTTCTGGAAAATAAATACTTTCTTCAGGTCTTTACAGCTTCTCATGGGCAGATGGATCATAATTTTCATGTAACCCCTTTTCCCTCAGAGAAATACTCATGAGTATCAACACTCCCAGTAGAAAACCCCACGTTGTTCTTTATAAACCTGAGACTTCCTCCAGTAATAGAGCTGTCCATTATCTGTCATTTCATTCTGTGCATGTGATCATAAAACATTGTTTGGTCATAATTTGAAATACATTGCATTTGTCTTTCCTGTGTTGTCCTCATATTTAACATTCTAGAGACTTGGATAGGAATTCTGCTATAGATGAGTTTTAGAGCTCTACCATGAAGATGGCTAAGGAAACCAAAAATATAAAAGGGAAACAATATTTTAAAATGGTAGTTTATTAGGCATAAAGAAGTTTGATTTTTACTTTTCAGTATTAATTCAAGAGTTCCATGACCTTTTTCAAGTTGGCTCATTTTCTTCTGTGTTCTCAATTGATCACTTTATTGGATGCCATTTGGTCCCACCAGTGTTTGAAATTCTTAATTATCCTTTCTAGCTTTCTGACATTGTGTTTTCCCTCTTGACATTCACATACTGTAAATATAGCTCTATCCAGGATGAATTCCATTTAGCAGACATTGCTTGACAGCTCTAGTAAATTCAGAATGATCTATTCATTCATCAATATGTGTGTACAATTTCCATTAAGCTCAATAAAATTTGTGTACAGCTGTAATAACTGGAATCTTTTAGCACTGTAGTATCTTTCTAATTGTCAGGGACATTTCACCAGTTGCCTGAGATATCTCTCTACTTTTTAAGGCTTTGGGAGTGTTGAAGTGGTAATTGGCACTGGTGAGGCTGCACCTCAAATTCTTTGGCTGGTTTTGGGCCCCTCATTACAAAAAAGATATTGAAGTGCTGGAGCATTTCTAGAGAAGGGCTGGGGAAGGGTCTAAAGAGTAAATCATACAAGGAGCAGCCAAGGGAAGTGTTTAGACTGGACAAAAAGAGGCTCAGGGGAGACCTTACCACTCTACAACTCCCTGAAAGGAAGGTTGTAACCAGTCAGGGGTTGGTCTCTTCTCCCAAGTATAAAAGCAATTGAATAAGAGGAAGTTGCCTCAAATTGTGAAAGGTTTAGATCAGATACTGAGAAAAATTTCTTCATAAAAAAGGTTGCCAAACATGGGAACAGACGGTCCAGGGAAGTAGAGTCACCACCCTGGAAATATTTAAAAGATGTGTGGCTGTGGCACTTTGGGACATGGTTTAGGAGTGGCCATGGCAGTGCTGGGACAGTGGTTGGACTTGACAATCTTAAAGGTTTTTCCCAACCTAAACAACTATGTGATTTTGTGATTTGAGAAATAAAAATAAGGAACATTTAATTTTCTTCTAGGAGTAGCTTTGATGGAAGATCCTCCTTCTGCACCTCTTGGCTAGTGTGCCTGTCCCAGTCTGCTATGACACTTTCCTAACCTCTACAGTGGAGTACATGTCCCTGTTGACCCAAGCTGCAAACACCTGACAGTTGCAGGATAGGGATGCTAAAGCTTGTAGGTGCCCTGCTGAGACCACAGGCATGTCTCACTGCTTGCTTAGAAACATCCTCACATTTACACTCTGGAAAAGAAAGGTTAGGAGAAAGAATAGAAGTATCTAATAACTTCATATTGTGGCCTAACACAATTTGACCATGTTTTTGTTGCAAAGGTTAATATATTCAATTTGGATTTGTTGAATCATGTAAAGTAATATTTCACAATATGCTCTAGGAAAAAAAAAAAATAAAAAAAAAACCAAAAAACAAAAAAACCAACAACAACAAAAAAAAACAACCAAAAAAAAAAGAAAAAAAAAGAAAAAAAAAAGAAAAAAGATAAGAGTATATATGGTTAGCTTGTTTTATAGGACAAGATCTTTCTAATGACTTTTGTGTGACAGAATCAGTCAAAGTTAATTATTTTGCAGGCCTCACTTGTGGTTATATTAAAAATAATTGCATTACCCTTGTACAACTCATTTCTGTTGCTACATAGTTTAAATATTTCATGCAGTTTTTAAGGACTGATCCTATTCTGAGGTGGGGAAAAATGCAATAATCTGTACCGTTTCTTCCGCCTCAAACCACAAGGAAATTTTCTACTATCACCATTATTGAGATATTCACCAGCCAGCCTGCTGAAGCTTCCTGTTTTGAGTTGTCTTATCCTTTATACATGTGTTTTAAATATCTACGTACTTACGGTCAATTTGAGTACATTTTTGAAAACCCCAATCATCATATGCTAAACAAGTGTGAAGTTTGAACAACTAAAATAAAGTCAAGGTTCTTGTCCTGAGAAGGACTTAACGAGGTAGGTGATATGCAGGTATATAGGTACAAAAGTGTGAATATGTGATGAGCAAGTATGTTTTTTGTTATGTTTGTTGGAAAACAGAAATTTTGTTTGAAAAATGGTCTGCTGAGCCTTTAAGTACTTACTCAGAGAAGCTGTTTATTACTAATTCAAGTGAAATATAAAGGGCAATGAATACAGAAAGGGTTTCAAAAACTCAGAATGTAAGTGGCAAAAATTTTTGCATGTCACATTCAGAAGTTTTTGCCATGAATATCTGCAGTCACTTTGTGATGCTATATCAGCTCTATCAGTGGTAGCTAAAGAAAAGAAAACGTAGGTTTACGAACTTGAAAAATTGTGGGATAAACAGCAGGAGGGGAACAGAAGATGTAAACAAGAAAGAAGATATGGAAAGAGGCAATTTTGAACTAATTTAATGCCACTAATTAATATTTGGTTCTTAGTTAATTCCCAAAAACCTCACTTATCTTAATGATTCCTGGACATCAAAATGTATCTGGGTTGTAAGGAAAGGGGAGGGTATTGCAAAGAGCTCAGAATGATGCAGGTAAGAGGTAACAGAGTCTCTCTGGAAACATTTATTCTTTCAAAAACAGAAATAAGTATAAAACATCATTCATAGTGTACTTTTCCATTTCATATTTGCTGTAGACATATTGGCATTACTTCTATGAAAGCATTTTAAATATTAATATATTAATACTCATGTTGGATAAAGCAAGGGAGGGAAAATCTCAAGGAGGAAAAATTATGGCTGTTGGACAAGATTACAGAAACACTTTCCCCAGGACTGGCATTTAAGCTTTGTCCTGAGCTGTGCTCAGACCTCTAGGCCACAGCTCTCCTGGGACATCACATATTACGTATGGATGAGCTTTCAAAGTGACCTAAAAGATAGGCACTGTACTCCCTCTGAAAGGCAATAGGATTGAGGATCCTAATATCCCAAGGCCTTTCTGAAAATCTCATCTTACGGTCTTAACCACTTCATCACAGTCACTAAATAACAGCAGGTACTTGTTAACAGCATGTGTATTAGTCACTGAAAATAATTTATCCCTGCTTTGGGGCTCCTCTAAAGAAATTATACCTCTCCATTTCTCAGCTTTCTCCATATAACACCTGAGAAATAATTGTTTTCATTTTTCTTTCCCTCATTGATTGTAGAATAAATAATCCATGAATAACTCCCTACCCTCATTATTCTTCCGTATCTGGTGAGCAATAAACTTTCGGTTCAGCTGTTTAAGGGCAGAAGGGCTGGAGAGGGATGGAAAAGAAGAGTCAGGCTCCCATCCCTGCATAAGGCTGGGATATGGCCAGGCTGTCTCCGTCATCTCTTGTAGGTGAAAACCATAGTGATACTTCAATGCAGCTTGCTCCCTGGCTCGCTCTCGGGCTGAGAATTAATTACCGAATGGCAACATCTGCATTAGCGGCTCCCGCAGCCCCAGCTCTCTGCAGGCGGGATGATGCTCGCTGCCCAGCAGATCTAGGACCGCTCGGAGGACTTGCCTGCGGGCCACCTGTCTCGGATCCCAGCAGGCTGGAGCTCGGGGAGCCGCGGTGTGCGTGGGGGCGGCGGGGAGGGCGGCAGGAGCCGACAGCGGAGCGAGCAGGGACAGCGCTCCGCCGCTCCCCGGCACCGCGACACCGCCCCGCCGCTCCGCTCCGCAGCGGCCCCGGCCCCATCCCATCCCCATCCCCATCCCCATCCCCAT
>JAOTQP010001286.1:55311871-55331950 GCA_026413545.1 Cichladusa arquata
GTACTAAGAGAGGCTCATGAAGTACAGCATTTGTTTCCCTTTGAATAATTGGATCACAGGAGAATATCTTAAAATCTGCGCACTAACAATCCCTTATCCTGGGGAGAGGTGGTAGTGGAATTACCTATGGCGCTAGTAAACATGATGAAGACTCACATTAAAAACTAGTTTCCTATGTAAATAATTATACTATAGTGTGATTGACAGTATAATTAGTGAAATTTAGAATTTCGCTGTAAAAGTCCAAAGTTTTTGTTTGCTCTATCCCATCCACGTCATAATTTGTTCCACAGTGTACGTAAGCCAAATAAACAAAACAAATTGGTTCATGCAGTCATAAGGGGGGAAGTACAAAGCATCTAATGAGACAGGAACTTCTGGAAAGCTGAAATGTTTTTGTGTATGCAAACTTCACACTGTCAAAATGTGCATTTAGGAAATGTTGGAAATTTCAAGGTAGAAGAACCTGGAGACTTTGAACTAGTCAGTCTGGGTACAAAAAGCATGGGTAAAAATGCTCAGGGCTCCTTTTCTCTATCCAGCTCATTCCAATATAAGGTAAAAAGGGGGTCGTATGTTATTCTTCTTAAAATCTGCTAGTAATTACAAATTCAGTCTCTGGCTTTATTATAAAGTCTGGTCCTTACTCCTTATTATACATGCCAAGGTTTCTGAGCTGCTTGAGCATTTTTTTTTCTCAACTCCTCTACTTCACAAGGGAAGAATGGATCCATGTTCCAGTATCTTACTGTAAGGACTGTTTACCTTAAGGATACTCACTTGGAAAAAGGAGACCCTTTTAGATATTTTAATGGGTCTCTGTCCTAACCTCAGCACTCGATTTTATAAAAACAGTTACATAAAATGTGTGCCTTAAGTATGCTACAATGGTCTTGTTAATGTCTCTTATTCTGTAGAGGTTTAAAGAATGGGCATCACATCTCATTGGGCTCTGAATTGTTACCATTTTTGAAATGATGACAACTTACTGAGTCATCCAGATTGTTTCCCTAATAAGAAAGAGAGATTGGTTGGGGAAACAAGTTTTTTCTCTCTTTATTTCAATTTATTTATTTTGTGTTGTACTCACTAAACTTTGAACATTGTCGTTGATAAATAGCAGGCAGAGAATGACTTTTTTTTTTTTTGAAAGACCTACTTTGATTTGAGGCTTCAGAGCTTTCAGTATGAAGATGACAAAAGCAAACAAAAGGTTTTAGTCTGTCTGTTGTATATCCTTGAAAAAGAATTACATTGCAATACTAAAATATCAATTTCATGTGTTAATACCAATATGAGAAGCCAAGCAAAACAAGATCAGATAGTGTTTACTGATAGCAGTATTTTCACAGGATAATTAAAAAAACCCCAGCCCAAACTCTTGTCAGAAATAGGATGTTTTATGCTTTTTGTCTTTGGAAATGTGTGTGGTTACTTTCTCTGTCATGATGCAACATAGAATGAATGCTTGCTTTTAAGGAGTGAGGAACCATGAAAATTCACTCCCTGGAAAAAAATCTCAGCAAAAAGAGTATACTGCCTCATACTCATGCCTTTTAGTCTGCCTTTTACTTTGATGTCGAAAACTTATTGTGTTAAAAAAAAAAAAAAATCTTGACCTATAAGGCAGCCCATCATTTTATGCAGAAATGAAAAAGGCTTCCATTAATATCTTCAAGCAAATAAATGAGACTCAAAAATAAGTCAGCACTAGAAATAACATTTCTAACTGCAATTAGCAGACAAGTTATGTAGGTGTTTCTGATAGTTCCTTTTCCCAATACAGTTGAAGCTGTTTATCTTCTACCAGTGGCAATATACTGCCCTTCCTTATGCTTGAAGGCAGAAAAGTTGGACAGTGGTATAGAAAAAGTATTGCTGTATTTTATTTACATGTATATTATTTAGGTAATTTTTAACAGTTTCCTAATTCTCTTTTCTGTTTTGCATCCTGCTCCATTTGTAAAACTTCTGATGAATTGTGCTCATGAGTTACGCAGGACAAATTGCTGACTTTATTTCTTAGAGAGACTTCTTATGTCTGTTTTTATTCCAACATTATAATAATCCAACAAGAATAAATACTTGGACTCAATGACTTTGTTGCTAATATTTGATACTTTATATTTGTTAATTTCTTTGCATTAGCAACAAAATACAAATTATATTTCTCTGGCTTTACATTATTTTATAAGGCAGTATAACTAGGCAAAAATAGAGTAATCTCATAGTACAGAAATATCATGGCACTGCAATGTTACTTGCAATATTTTCTCAAATTTCTTGATATTTCTTAGTTATATATGACTTTAATTTGGATAAAGTGGTTTTCTTTGTATAAAGTGTTTTTAACTGTTACGTCCAGTTTCAGAATATTTTGTATTTCTGACAATTAGAGCTTTTCAAGCATTTTCAATATGACTTAGATAAACTTTTACTCATATCTAATTACTAGTAGCAAGGGAAGAGAAAGGCCACTTTAATACTTTGCTCACTTTTTAAGCTTCATTTTGTATTCAGAGACAGGGAATACCTCTAGTTTGCTGGTTACAAGCAGGTCTAGGAGTCACATTGCAGGGTTTCACTTTAGAGTCCCTTAAATATATTCCCCAGTGGTTAGGCAACCACCTATATGGAAATTTTGGAAAGGATTAGTAGTGACCTTGTAGTGAATTACAGAGAAGCTAAAGAAAGGCCTTCTGAAAACAGTGAAAAAGTTTGCGATTTAGTGTTAAAAATGGTTCCAAGAAGCTGGAAATGGAATGTCAGATATATACAAATTAAATTTTTAGCAGATAAACTCCTACAACTAGCCTACAATCTTACTATGCAGCTTTGAAACTGGGTAAACAGAGGAATACAGCTAGGCTGTAGAGAAAACCACTTCCATGACAAAAGTCTGAATAAAAGGTCTTTGCACTTCATTCAGCTTAAATGATGAGGGAAAAAGTAAATGCATGAGCTTAGCAGGACATGCATCTAAATTAATGGTCAACTATAGGGATCATAGTTTTTTTCTATGGGTTTGAGAGAAAGGAAACTTTTAATGGAAACTTTCATCTACTTTGCAAATTCAGCTGCGAAAATTAGCTGCTTCTATCACATAATTAATTTCAGGTTAATAAATGTCCTATTCATTTATGTAAGATTCATAGTTAGTTCTAGACTGATACTGACACTGCAATGTTTATTGAGAAATGCTTATTAAATGCAATGCATATTAAAAACAGAAGTTAAAGTATTATCCTATTATGGCAGGGGAATATTACTAGATGCTGTTGATAAATATACTTTCAAGAAAGCAAAATAGGCATAAGCTGTTTAAAAACAATTTTTATTCTCAAGCTGTTCAAAGAGAATTTCAAATGTAGCAATGAGAAATATCAACATGTTAACTAATAAAAAATAATATTCAATGGAAGAGCAAACTTGTAGGAAAACAAACTTTCAGTAATTTCAGGAATTAAGGAAAACTGTCCTCAGTGACAAAGAAGGCTTTAGAACCATTTAGAGCTGTTTTAGAACTCAAGAACTCTTGATTATTCTGTGTAAGGAAGGCAGGAGACCAGCATGGCTAAACAAGGGCACCTTGGTTGAATGGAAGTGTAGAAAGGAAATGCACAGGAATCGGAGACATATGATGCAGGAAGAACACAGGAGTGCTGCCTAGATGTGCAAAGATAAGATCAGGAAAGATAAGGCAGAGTTGGAATTCAATTGGAGCTGAATTTGGGGATGTGAAGACTACCAAGAAAGACTTTTACGGGCATGTTGGCCAGAAAACAATGATTAAAGAAAAGTATACCCACTCAGGTAAGTAAGTCCAGAGAAATGGTAAAAACACTTTGGTCACTGAAGGCTGAAGTACTTTTTTTTGCCACAGCATTCAATAATAATCTGTCTTCCCACATTTTTTCAATTTCCCAAACCTCAAGATAGGACTTTAAGGAATGAAGTCCTTCCTCTCATTCCAGGAGAAGATTAGGATTGAGACCACTTGAGGGACCTGAACATACAGAAGTTCCGGGGATCTGACAACATGGCTCACATGGTCCTGAGGGAGCTGGCTGACAGAGTTGTCAAGATTTTCTCCATGCTACTTGAAGAGTCATGGCAATTGGGTCAGTCTCCCGTGACTGAAAAATGAGAAATCACACCCATCATTTAAAAAAAAAAAAAAAAAAAAAAAATTCACAGAATCACAGAACATACTGAGTTGGAAGGGATCCACAAGGATCATCAGGTCCAACTTCTGGCCCTGCACAACACAATTCCCAGGAGTCAGACTATGTGCCCAAGAACTAATACTTCTTCAGTTCAGGCTTGGTTCCCTGACCACTTACCTGGGGATTCTGTTCTAGTGCTCAACCCTCCTCTGAGTAAGAATCTTGTTCTCATACCCAACCTGAAGCTCCCCTGACACAACTTTAGTCCATGTCTGATACTTCTTTGACATTCCTGTACACCTAGGAACTCTTGTTCCCCTTACAGATTTTTTCCATAGAGAAAATGATAAGGTACCTTGAAAATATGTTGAGTGAACAGAAAAAATTGTGTATGTGTACATACATAAGTATTTTGGCTTAGTGCATCCATTGCTTCAAATAATTCAAGTAAAACGTGCAAACATAGGAAAGAAAGAAAATACTTGCAATAGTTTTGTTTGTCAAAATTCCTTCTCTTCATTCACTGTTAAAATATTTCAGTGTTCACTGAACAGCTAGGAATTACAATGGAAAAATGTAGAGCTTAGTGAAGGGTAGAATTTGTAAAAATAAATTAACCCTTTAACATTTTATGGTAAAGAGCAGTAATTTGCACCTACTACTCATTGAACTCCATGTTTTCTAGGGAGTAAAGGTATTCAGAGAGTCTGAATATAGATTATATTTTTTCCTGCTGTTGAGCATCTTCCTTTCATCCCCTGGAAGACTCTAGAAAGTTGACTTATTATTTAAATATGTTCTAACACCACAAAGTAAAGGATGATGCATCTGTGTAAACACCTTACTGTGGCTTTAAATATCACCTCAACACTCTTGCCAATGGTCTTCAGTGTATGAATAATGTGGACAATACCTAAGTTTGCCTGGTTATATCTTGAGGGTCTTGGTGTGACAATTCACAGTCTAAACACTGACATAGAATGAATTCTTTGAAGCTGTGAAAACAGAAAGCATATTAAAAGACATGGGAAAAGTATGGAAGCGCATACACCAGTGTATAAGCTATAGGAGGAATATACTTTCTCAGGACATTAGACGAAAGATTGATATAAACAAGGTAGTCTGAAAATTTTCTTGTAAAAAAAACTATCAAAAGATAAATATTTAAGGTGGAACCTACTTCTCCAGCTTTCTCTTGCCTCTTATCACACAATTTTGTGTTGATAGGTTTGACTTTATAAGAAAGAAGCTGCTTGAGTCAGAATTTTATCACCTTGTCTGCTGCGATTCTAATGCTTAAGGTTTATTGTGATTTAATTAATTTCAAACAGAAACTGCACTTAAACAATAACAAAAAATGCAGTGTTTTCCAACAACAACAACAACATCAACAACAAAAGAAATTGCCCAGTGGAAACTTCTTAACCCCATGAATCTATAATTTTCTCCTAGTTCTGCTCCCAAGATTATAAATGCTCTAATTCTTCAAAGGTCACTATTCTTAGTTACATAACAAATTTGTATCCATTTTCACGTCATGTCAAACATGTTTTTATTCTTCTAAAAACATATGGAATTATTATTCCATTTTTATACTGACTTTGTGCATCTCAAGTCAGGAATTGTGTTGAAACTTCCTCATTAGTTGTGTTTCCAGCTACTGAAAATTTCATGAACACCATTGTGTCAAAGTAAAGAAAAAAGCCCCCACCAGCAGAACAAAAAATAATAAAATTTCAGGAAAAGAACCAAGCCTCATGAAGTTTAGTACAAAATGTGATGAAAAGAGAATTAGAAACCATTTCTGAGTGGCTTGTTTGACCAGAAAGGTTGTTATTTTCTTTATTTTGTGTTTCAGTTTCAGATCAATGAACTTCTTTTTGTATTTTGGGTGAATATGTATGAAGTATGCGGCGTTCATTTCATTATAAGTATGTGTCCTGTTTTGGGACAACTTTGTTTCCTCTAAAGGGCAGAATTCAGCAACCAACTGGTTTCGGAGATAATACTATTTGAGAAAAGTGGAAAAAACCTGTTTATTTAACAAGTGAAGTACTCACGAACATGAGAAAATGAATAGTATTAAACACTAAAACCTCTCGTTGTTCTGAAGAGATGGCAAATTCAGAGAGTTCTCCTGTAGTCCAGGGGGAGCCCTTCCATGGGGTGTGGCTTGGCTCACTCCATCTCTCCCAGTCCCTCCAGCCCTTGGACCCGATGTCCAGGCTGCAGAGCAGCACCAGGTGACTGTCCTGGTGTTCTGGGCCAGAGAGAAGCCAAAAAGTTCCAGAAAAAAAAACCACAGTCCTGGAAAAAACCTTTCTTGCCATAGCTAATGAGGAAAACCAGCAAAAAAAGGCAAGGAAAACTCACTGCTCCTCTCTCTCTCTGCAGTGAGCTTGGAGAAAGCTGAACTCTTATCTCTATGTTTCAAATACAGTGCGAAAAAATTCTCCTTCTCTCTCTCTCTGGGCTTAAAGCTACAGCACCCATTTCTGAGCAAAAAGACAGAGGATGGGGGTACCAGCATCATAAAGTCACCACAAGACAGTATGGAAGACATTAGTTCTAAATAACAGAATGCACAAAATCCTGAATCAGAGTACTCATTGTGCTATTACACTGCAACACTTGAAGCAAAACACAAAATATTGCTCTTTTGTTTACAAAGGTGTCTGAACAACTTCCAGAAACACAAAAAGCATGTGCGTGGCTCAACGAATTTTACAGCCTTACATAGAAAAGACCTAACTGTATGAAATATAGGTGTTAAAATACCCAAACTACAATAACTTTTGATGTTATAATAATTATAAAAAAGATACCATTTTGCCAGTAACAGCAGTAACAGCTGCTTTAACAGCATCATGATTATCAGATAATTCCCATTGGATTCTAATGCAAAAGAGTCAAACACACCAATATTGAAAGGGAATAATAGAATCTGATATTTGTGATTGATCCTTACTGTGTGTCAAGGTCTTGCTTCCAACTTTTTTACTATTTTTTGTGCTATTTATGCTATTCTGAATTTTAAATTTTGGTTTTCTCTGGCAAATAGAACATTGATATAATGAACTAAAGCCTTTACATGCATAAAATAGCACTGACTTCCTTAGAAGTCTGTTTTAGAACAAATTTTACTGAGAAGATCTGATAAGGAGATGTTATATATAGGCACCACAGGCTAAACAATTGACAATACATGTATCAATATTAGTAATTTTTGGAATTAACACTCTCTTTTTGTCAATATACCCAGTTTTCATTACAGCTTCCAAATTTTGCCTGACAATGCCAATTCTATTTCCAAGCAGTTAGCAGAAACCCTGTCACTAGTTCAGTGACATAAAATGCAGATACTTTATGGAAATAATATGTTTACCATCCAGGATGAAATTAATCACCTTTCAATGGGCTTACAAAGGCTCTCTTTCACTCTGCTAAACCACAAACTAAAGTTTCACATTGTGTGTGTGTCCTTTTAGGGATCCTGTGTGCTAAAATAAACTTTACCAGCAAGAATAACTAGGGACAGTATGACCCTATAGCAATAACTGCTGCCTGTAGTACAAATGAGTACATGGAACAGTCCATGAACAGAACTGATTAACTCCTTCTACTTTAAATGGAATTGTGCTCAGAAAATTGACTCTTAAAATATCAGTTTTGGACTTGTCACTAATGTTTTACATATTCAGTTTTTGAATGTGTGTGTAACTCAAACACCTGCATCCTCCTTGAGAGACTTGAAAGACACACAGGACACACTGGGTGGGCGGGTTCATTCTTTCAGTTCCATAGATTCTTGCAGTTATCCAACACAGAAAACAGAAGTTCTGCTAGGAAGCAGAGCTAGAAACTTTCCCTCATTAATCTGACACACATTTTTTCCAGGGGTGTCATAATTTCTGAGTACATTGATCTTAATTTTAGAGAAGCAGGAAGTCTTTTACATATTGCAGGCCTAAACCATCTTGTTTCTGTAAATAGGGACTGAGATTTAGAACTATCTGGATATCCAGTACATTTTTTTTCTTTTTTTTTTCTACTGCTATGGAGCTTCTGATGAGACAGTAAATTTTCTTCACTCTCTTTAAACCAGAAAAATTTAGCAAACTGCTTTCACTGTTGTGTTTTTCCCATCTCATGGCTGTAAAAATTGAGTGTGTTTTCTTGAGACACTGGTTCCTGAGATAACAAATGCTTTTGGAATAAATTTTTCAGCATTTATTTTTTATGGCATATTTTTTAAGGTCTTAAGACTTGCATTTTATGATTTAAAATGGTTTAAATAATAAGATTAAAAAGTGGGGTTTTTTAATGATAAAAAAAGTGGTTTATGTGTTACAGTGGTAATGCTAGATTGACAGTTGAACTTGATGATCCTAAAGGTCTCTTCCAACCCTGAAGATTCTATGATTCTATGATAATAAAAACTTTCTTTTCTGATCTCAGTATTTTGATGAATGTGAAAAAAATAAAGTAATATGACTTTCACTAAGACATTTTCTTGGCTTAGAGTGTGGCCTGTTTCACAGTGCAGTCTGTTGTTGGTTTGCTGCAGTTATTCAATAAGCCTAAGTATTAGATGAAATATTTGTTGAATGCTTTTCTTTTTCTTTAATCAGACTACAAGCTACAATTAGTAGTTCTGATTACTTAAACAGTAAGTTTTATACAGAAAAACCTTATTTGATATCGTTGATCAAGCTGAAATTTTTAGACATTCAGAGACAGCAAGTTTACTGAAGTAAACGAAAGGAAATCCATTAAATTTAATGTACATTTCTTGGAAGACTGAAGAATTATTGATACAGATGTGGTTCAATAATATATATGTGCACTGTTTGATTTCCAAAAGTTATTACTGAATATACAGCATATGAACAACCAATTGTATTTGATTTGATCTTTGGAATCTTTGATTACATTTTATCAAAAAATTTGTCGTTTATTAGACATACCAATATGTATCTAGATCTGATTTTACATCTGTAAAATATTTTTTGTAGAAGTTGGATTTGCTCAACACTTTAAAAATCTAGTCAAAAATAAAGCAAAACAAAACCCATATATGCCTTTAAAAGTATGAAAATATGCATTTTATGCTTTTCCCAGCCTAATGTCTACGCTTGTGCAGAAAGTGCCCATATAGTGCACTGAGCCAAAGAGCTTCAGGGAATGTCAATCTTACCTAAGTACATCGATGTCTTTTCTTCACCAAACAGCTCTTCAAATGTAGAATCCTGCTAAGTCTTCCTTGCTATGGCATTATTTGTGTTTTAAATAATGCGTACATATACAGTAAAATCTTAATGAAGTAAAATATTTCTCTATTCTTTTCACTTTTCTTGCATTTGATGTTGAAGTATGTCTGAAATAGTTTATATAATCAATGTTCCTAAGTAAGTGCTTAGTGCTAAGATCTGTCTGCACTAAGAAGTGCATTCTAGGGCAGATTCTAGTAAATTTATCTATGCATTCCTAGATAATATATTTTAATGACTAGATGATGATGATCTAATTTTATTAGCTGTTTCATCACAAGAAGCATTATTACTGAAAGCATTATTTTGCCATATTGTACAAAATAGTCAGCTTCCTAGATTTCTATAAATAAGTTATAATCTTATTTTATAGATAATGGTTTCAAGGAATGTTTTAGAAAATCTTGATGTATCAGCTGTTGTTTAGTTGTGACAGTTGCTCAATGTTGCTTAGCTTTCTAAATCTATTCCACCTAAGACTATGACTCTTCAATAAGTGTTTTTAAAGCCTGACTACAATTGCTTGGTCATTTTGGACAAGATACTGGCCAGAATAGTCAAAATATATTTCCCTATGGGTATTGCACTTCTTTCACTAGAAATATAAACTGGATTCATTTTTTTTTCATCTTCTAAAGAGATTGATTTGAAAATTTATCACTTTTGCTTTAAGTCTGAGGTTTCCATTCAGTTTGGTGAGGTTCACAATACTCAAATACTGGGTACTAACCCCTCTTGTGCAAAGAATTTCACCTAACATATAGAATCCTAAGAGTCTGGCTTGGAGAGAGGACAGACATGAATACTTTCAGGCTATCCCCAGTCACATTTTCTTTCGGGACTTCGTTTGTGTAAACAGTTTATATTTCACATTAACAACCATTAAACAAAGAATACTTTATTTTTCTTAAAAATTAGTACACACTTAGGAGTTCTGTTCAACTTACATGCCTCTGAGTGCTGAGAACAAATTGAAACACTTACATAGTGCCTTAAATTCTGATAAGAAATTTATTATACTGTACAGGAACAAAATCAAGGGAGAGGTGGAACTTCATTCATTGCAGCATTCTAAATTTTTAAACTTTCTTCAAAGATTTTTTGATTGCTGTCTCTATAGTTCTTTCCTCTTGCCAGGCTATGTCTGTGTTAATATTTGTCTGTGACTAAAGCCAGCAAAAAGGGTATTCAGTGCTTGTCTTTGTACAATATATTATTTTAGGTACAACCCTGGGAGAATAGACTATAGAATTTTATATCATCTGTCAGAGCATTTATGTATCAGATGACAAAAGGATAAACGAACCCTGTTGCTATAGAATGATGCAGTCTTTTAAATACACTGCAAAATTTCATTATCGTATATTACTTTGTGATTTGGCTAGCACACTTTAAATGCCTACCTTTGATTAGGTCCATTGACATAGATAAAGTGAATCCCATTTTTTATTACATTTTTTCATCATACATATTTGCGCCATCATCTCCTCTTCTGCACAGGGAATCTCTACCTCCAGCATTTATTTTAGTTTCTCTCAAGGTATAATAGGATTGTTAAATAGCTATATGGTCTAATTTATGATTAAAAAAATAAATTATTATTTAAATTCACAGAGTGACTTTTCACAAAAATACATATCTTTGAACTTCTGCTAACAAAAGACACATTTCAAGTATGCTTATTTTAATCTACCAATCTGTCAGAAAAGCACATGGGATTATACTTCAGAGCTGAGTTAACAGCTATTAGTATATAGCTGGTAGATAATTTGAGGGATCATATACTCTGGCTGCAGAATTTTTAAACTTTGAATTTGGCTGTGCTATTTTGATTGCAATTGGTGTATTTAATAGTGGCATGCATTTAAGATGCAAAGCAATAAACTGCCATTTGTACATTGAAAATGTTTACTATTTGTTGTACTAAAAATACATATGAACTTATCAATCAAACTACCTTCTTAAGACTGATATTATTTGCTCTGAAAGTCAAATTGCTTTAATACTGTTTTTACGGATAATTTTGTTCTTATTATTTTAGTGGTTTGTAAAAAAGAAATTAAGTAATGAGTTAGCAGATAAAAAATTAACATAGCTAGTGAGTCCATCTTAATTTCTTTTGTATTTTGACTTTCATTTTCTGTCCTTTGTTTTCCCCAGAATTCTGGCCTAATTTTCAAAAGACTTTAATCATAAATTATTCTAATATAAAAAACCAAGATAGGTGGATGCCAAGATGCCTTCCACTCTTCAGCCTGTCCCAGATGCAAAGCATCCTGCCTCAGTTTCATCCACTACAAAGAGGCAGTGCTAAACAAGAATATATGCACAGATAGAACCTCCAAACTGTGGTGAAAGATACATTAAGGTGGGCAAGAAATTTGGTAAGCTAACAGGATTGTGAAGTAAAAGTTATCTTTTGACTACTGAACTTTAGATTCATAGGATCAGATATGGAGAATCTAGACGGGAAAGGAGGCGAATTACTAAGGAGACCAAGTCTTATATGGAAAAGCTATGAAAGCTTTTAGGTTGCTACAGGGCATAGGTGTATCCTGAGATATAATTTTAGAAGGATCTAGTGCTTCAAACTCTTTGCAAATGTATTATGAGGCAAAACTGTGAGTGTCTTTTATAAGATGAGGGGTTTTTTAAATGTCTCTCAGTTTCGTCCATTCTGTACAATACTTGTTATGATGCTCTTATACTGACAGAAAATATTATTAATTCTCACCTAAATTTGCCTCAAGCATGTAAAACTATTAGCAAATCTGCTGTGAAGTTTTATTGCCATCTGACTTTCTCTCAGAAGTGGGAGGATGGTTTTGTAATATAATTAAAAAATTCTACATGTATCCTTCTAGATATATACATACTATGATGATTTTCCACCTAGTGTTGCAGGTCAGAGGTTAATTGTAATTATAACTCACTAGACATTACTTGCATGTGTCCTAAACTAAGATGCTGGTGGGAAACCTTCTGAGTTAGTGATGAATTTTTCTACTGTTCTGAGTCTATAAATCTTGCTAAATGTAGAAGCAGACATCATTGTGTAACGTAGTTCCCTTCAATATGTCTTAATTTGAAAGACAGGTATCTGCCAAGGAAGGTGGGAACCTCCTGTGGAACGGAAAAAAATATGAGTCCCTTCCCTCCAAATTATCGGAAGATTGAAATTAAGAGGCTTTCAGGCAAAAATATGGGAAAAGGAATAACACTTTACTTGCTGACAGCAAGAGAGCAAGAGGAACCGCACCCAATCATCTGGCCAAATTCTCATGGTATCTCTGCCCTTCCAAAGAGAAAACTCTCCAGGTAAGAGAGTAGCCAGCTGCACCCTTCTCCCCCCTTGGCCATTTCTGTTGTCTCTTAAGTATCAATAGCTATCATCTCTTAGCAACAACTGGGAGAAAATTCCCTAAGAGAAAAGGAAAAAAAGGAAAAATCCTAACCCCCAACACCACTAAGATATAAATTAGCCAGAAATTACCACCTTTTTGCAACATTAATGTTGATTTTTATTCTCTTTCTATATTGTTTTTATGCTTTCTATCTCATCTTAAATTTTGCATATGAATTCACTGCCAATATACAAAACAAAATACAAAATACAGTGAATCATGTGATAGAGACATCTTGTCTTATAAGTGTTTGTCCACTTCTTTGGGATTTTTCTTTTATTTGAAATTGAAATTCATTAAACACTGTGCTGAAATAGCCTAAAAATGCAGAACTATCAGCATTCACTTTAATATTGAGCTGATGTACAGTAGGCCAAATCAACTTAGCCATGCATTTTGGCAGCAATGAAGACAACTTCCTGCATTTTATCAGGGTCAACATACTCCACAGAACAAGGGAAGTGATTATTCCTCTTTAACTCAGACAAGGGGCTAAACAAATAAATTCAACAAACCTTGAAGAACATTCAGTTCTGATATTTTGATATGTGAGCATGCTGGGTTGACAAAAAATACATGCAAAGTCCTTGGTAATGTGCCAGTGAGCCAGAAGGTCATGGACAGGGAACTTTATTTGCAAATAAAGACAGAAGAGGGAAGTAATATAAGTATGTTTTGGCTTGGTCGCATATTTTGTGTATTAGTCAGCACAGAGAGACTATGCAGACTGTTCTTGCTTCTGGTTTGCTTGTTGTTTGAGGGTTTTTTATTGCACGCTTTTCTTCTGCCTACTTGATAATAAAAGAAGTATTTTATTAGTACTTTAAAACTATCTAAATGCAATTTTTCTCGGTAAATATCCTGCCAGCTATATGACATGGTTAAGAATGGAGTTGATACAGTGTATCAACATGCAAAGTTGAGTAACAAATGTCTAAATCTGGGCATTCTGTGTCATCTACATATTACATTTTATTATTAAGTCTTCCCGATTTTAGTTTCTTCTCCATCCCAATTCTTTTTCGGCCAAAACACTTTTTGAAAAATTATGGAAGTGAATTAACAATCAAAATAAAATACTTGAGTTTTGCTCTTGTTGTTTATTTGTTTGTGCTTTTTTTTTTGCGGAAAAGTAGTGCTTTGTTTTCTTTTATTCTGGGATTTTATTTCAGGTATTTGGAATTTTGCCTATTCTGTGTGTTCAATAGTATGTTCAATATCTTATTGGATTTTAAAATTACTTTTAAGACAGCAAAGGTAGTCTGTCATATATTCAAGACATTTTTTTATGCCTTTGCAAAAGTGAATAGAAAAGACTGTAACACCAGACTCTTACACGTGGAGTACATCAAAAGTGTAAGCATGTAATTGATTATTGATGAAATTACATTGCAAGTTTTGCACTATCTCTTTGGAGGATGAGAGCAGTGAAACTGGATTCCCATCTGCTGGCATGGAGATGTGGGAAGTATGGAAAAAAATACTCAGAAAATTTAAGAGAGTAGAAGTAGTAGAAGTAGATAGAAGAAATAGTACTAGGCTTTGGAAGATTGACATCACTAGCATTCTGACCACATTCCCCAAGATAACTGCATGACAGGTTCAGCATTTTTTTGTGAGAATCATTAAGACTGTTTAAATGTAAACATTATTAAGAAATTATTTAAATCACTTATCAGTAGTCAATGTAAAAAATAAAAGAGTATTTTGTCTCCAATAATTTATGTTTTCTTGATACACTGGGTTTTTAAAAAACAGTTTGATTAGGTCATTATTAAGGCTTTTTCTTTTCTAGAAAATCTGAATTAACTTCCAGATACTTGAATGCAGCAAGGTTCTTCACCCAGAGGGTCGTTGGGCACCAGAACAGACTCCTCAGGTAGTGGTCACAGCACCAAAACTGACAGAGTTCAAGAAGCCTTTGGACAATACTCTTGGGCACATGGTGTGACTCTCTGATGACGCTGTGCAGGACAAGGAGTTGGACTTGAAGACCCTCATGGGTCACTTTCAACTCAGCTTATTTTGTAATTCTGTAAAAAAGTCAGTGGGATCTAGAAAGAAATGCTTTGCATCATAAACATGTTGTCTAAAAGGTGCTAGATTCACCGACCTTTAAAAACACCTCCAGTGCCTATGAAAAGAACATGAAGGCACTAATTTGTGTCTGCACTGCACATACCTAATATTAGATTGATGTACTTAAAATGCTGGCTATCTTGCCAAAGTATCTTTATACAAGGCATCAGGATAGGACAAGATGTCGTGTTCTATTATGGGGAGGAGTTCTTTTAAAATGGGCGGTCTAAAATGAAATTAAGGCCCACCAGAAAAAAAGTTCATCTGATAACTGTTTATTGGAAACAAAAAGGGCATTGCCCTACTGAAAAAGAGTATAAAAGGCAGGAAAGGAGGAAGGAAAATGGAAAAGGGTGGTGGGAGAGAGAAGAGAGAGCAGGAGCAGGCGCCAGAAGGCACCAGAAGGGCGGGTGTGCCATCGGTGCCCATGGCAGGGCTGTGCGCGCTGCCCGCCGCGGAGCCTGGGCAGCTCCCGCAGGAGCGCGGCTCCACAGGCACAGATCCTGCCCTGACAGACAGGTGGTGAGTGAGGGGCACTCAGGGCACAGCTCTGGACAGGGCCACGGTGGGGTCCACAGCGCAGGCTGGATCGGCAAGGCAAGGTTAGAGGCAGGCAGGAACGCAGGGACAAAGCAGGCAGGGCGTGGGACAGGAACACAGGGAGGCACAACAGGTGAAGGGAAGCTCAGAGGTCAGCCAGTGTCCAGCTGAGTGCCCAGAGAGAGGGAGGATGAGTGAGCCAGGGCAAGCAAGCATCAGCAAGGGCAAAAACGAAGGCAAAAGAGCCAAAAAGCAGATCAAAGCCAGGGCAAAAAGGACAAAAAGAGGCCAGAGCCAGGGCAAGCAGCAAGAAGAGCCCACAGCTTGTGACAAGTTCCTTTTATACCCTCTGGCTGCTCCCAAAATCTGCCTGTTGACAGGATACCATTGGCCCAGTCCAACCTTCCACTGCAGTCCGTGAGTAGAGACCTTCCACCATCTGCTGGGAGAGCCTCTGCAGGGTGCAGTGTCTCTGGTGTTCCCTGCTGGCTGCCTGCCCCATGTGAGACACGGAATGGTCGCCAGGCAGAGTCTCCCCTAGACAAGGCTTTCTCCCATCTTCTCCTAGCTGACTCCTGCAAGTGGCACATGTGCAAACCCCTCCCACATCTGACAAGCAGTATTGAGACAAACCAAAACTAAATTCTCTCTTCACACCTCCTCTAAAATTATGCAATACGTACTCTGTGAGAATGTCATTGTTATGGCCTCTGATAGTTCAGACAGTGTTGAGAAGGGCCACTTTTCTAGTCACACATTGAGAGCTGTGCAGTATAATATTAAATGAGCTACAGGATGATTCTAGTCTCTCACTGTCTTATTTACAAAGGTCTTTCACATGTTTAATCTCTAGCTCTTAGCTGATAAATTGATCCACATCCTTCTAGTAAGTTATTTAATGGAACCATGACCTTGATACTTGTATCTCTGCCTTCAGTTAAGGATGATGACCTACAGGAAATGTAACAGCCACAAAACACTGCATAGCTTTTATTGGTGGATTGTAGAAACACATGCATATACTTCATTATATCTATATATCTATATAAATGCCTTAGCTTTTTTTTTTTTTCAATATTTCTTTAGGGAATCAAATACTTATTTCTGTCTTTCTGCAGGGCTTTGAACTAGATGAAGAGAGTCTTGGCCTCAATGCCTATTCCACTCTGCAGGTGCCACAGCTTGGATGAGGAACTAGGCTGCCTCTTCCTCCAAGTGTGGTGAGGTTACTGCTATAGAGTGCGTGCCTCTCACAGGTACAATCTGACTCATCCCCAACTGTTCCACAGGGGCTTTGGGCATTAAAATTCTTTCCATACTCCTTTCCTACCCCTCTGCTTTACTTAGGGAGTTATTTCCCACACTATGGGACAGTACGTGCATGTTTATGGCATTCCAAATTGGAAGTCAGAATTGGTTAATTGATTAAAGGATAAGAGCTGACAACTAAAAATACATTCATAATGCAGAGAGAAGAGTCTTCAAAGAGATAAAGAACACATAAAAATAGAGACACAGCTAGCACCATATTTGATAAAATTTGTGTATTCCT
Source organism: Cichladusa arquata (assembly GCA_026413545.1). NCBI lineage: Eukaryota > Metazoa > Chordata > Aves > Passeriformes > Muscicapidae > Cichladusa > Cichladusa arquata. The sequence goes on from JAOTQP010001286.1 coordinate 55,328,883, forward strand.
CATTCATGAACAAAATTCAAAGTCATGAAAAATATAAATGCAGTGAGATAAAAAAGAAGACATTGAGATAAAGCCAGAGTAAACGAAACATAAGCTACATGTTTAGAACTTACAAGAAAATCCAAGAACTAATATTTTCTAAAATCCATAGGCTATAAAATTAAAACAGGCTAAATAATCTATAATTGCACACCCATATTACTAACGCACATGTTTAAATACACTGGTAAATCAGCTGTATTTTAGAAGCTTGAGTCCTTAACATTTAATAATAAACACAAGTACATAATTATTTCTGTGTCATTTCAGTCATTCTGACAATTATGTCACTGTTAGTATATTGGTGCATCAGCTTACTTGAATTTCTGGCTTACAAAATCTCTCATTTTTTCATTCAAATATCTCCTAGCACTCCCTTCTTAAACTAATGTGCAAAATGACTCAAGGATAAACACCCCAACAATCTGAGATTAAGTCATTGTGTCTCTAAATATCAAAATCAAGGCATTGCCTAAGCATATTGCTGCAAGCCTTGTTATTTTCATGTTCAGCCTCTCTGAACAGTTTATTATCCTCATCCATTGAGTCATAGCTAAAATTAAAAGGTAAGTTTTTTTAGATATGGGTATTATCATAGAATCATCATATTACCTGGTTGGAGAGGACCTTAAATTTCATCTAGTTCCAACCCACCCACCATGATCAAGGACACCTTTCACTAGGACAGGTTTATCAGAGATCTTGTTCCATAAAGGCGCTACAACAGTTTTAAGGAGTGTTGATAATTTCAATTATTACAAAAAAGCCTTAAAACAGTATAGGATAAGCATCTCTAGTAATTATCATTCTAATGAAGTTTTGAATTAAATTTGTAATTCAATAATTTCTTGATTGTTCAACCTAAATTCTATGAGCCTTTCAAATACAAAAAAATCCCACTTTCCATGTATTAACTAAAGTTTTAAGCTTAGTTTGTTAATGTTATTGTCACCATCCACTCTGAAATAGACTCTACCACTTGTTTCTCTTATATACAGAGAAGATATTGCTTCATTTATTGCTAAAAAAGAAAACTATTTGTATAGGAAGCTCTTAGGACTGAAAGATATGGAATATATGTGTTCTAACTGCAGTTATTACAGTCCAAGAATCTTCACTGTACCAAACAAAACACAAGACTGTCAGGCTTATAGTCCAATGACACTTCGAAGAGTACAATCAAAACAAACAAATACAAACTATCAGACTTGTTTATGATCCTGAGCAATACTTCAAATGCTCAACCTTTCCTAATCAATTCTTTAAAATTAACACATATATTAATAAACACATAAATAAGCGAAGATATAGTTTATGGAAGTAACTTAAATATGGAATAATCTAAAATCAAGGCAATCACTTCACTGTGAAACATTCTGCTCTGTTTGGAACAAACTTCATTACCTATAGCATATTATTTACTCTAATGTAGTTAAGAGTAGGAGTTAGCAGCAGGCTATAGGTACATCAAAGGAAATGCAGTACAGTTGAGTGAACTGGAATTATTCAGCAAAACTCACAACATAGGATATCACTAAAACAGGTTTATTTTGGGTACTTTAATATTTTTGCCAAGATTGCATCATGCAACATTGCTTTTGGACTTGAGCCAAAAAATTTCGCATCAAAAACGGTTCCTTACTCGTTTGTTTCTGACAAATTGGGTTCTGATTGTTAAATTTATATTTCCCATCATTGCTATAATTGGATTTTGAATCCAGTAAGGTTCTGGAGCAGATCATCAGGAGGGGGGATCACACTGCCCACAGAGGACATGCCAGGGATCAGGCCCTGCCCCTGTGCATGGGAATTGCGAGTACACAGAACTTTCAGGGCCTTGTGCATACAGGTAGAGATGGATAGAGTGTTTCACCTAAGGCATTGGAGGAAGCTTGGAGAATGAGGACAGTGAAAATGGAGCAAACATAAAACAAGCACATGAGTTCATATTTTAAGGAAACAGATGTTTCAAACAAATCGAAATAAGCATTATGTAAGCAAAACACGATCTTAAGTAGGAGAGTAAAAGATATTAAGGTTAGCAATACAACCTGTTATAAAGTTAATTAGAATCTTAAGATGAATCAATGTCTGTTTTTGAAGTGTTACATGATTGGTTAGAAATGACAGATTGCAGCACAGCTGCAAAAAGGAAAGCAATTGATGGTTGGTGTAAAACGATGTTACCAAGTTTCATAGAAGCATGTGATTGGTTAACAAAGTACCATAAGGCATTGGAACAAGGAATTAGGCTGCTTCTGATTTTAGGGCATTAAATGAAACGCGTTTAATGCCTCACCCTTATATGAGACTAATGCCATGAGACAATAAACCATCTTTTGAAGACTCTTTCAGTTGTCGCGTCTCCTGTGATTTGGATCTCCCGAGAAGTGTGCGTTTAGGAAAGGCAGGTCCCGCCTGAACCAAGCAATGTCCTTTGAGGTGTGGGTGAGCCACCTCGAGACTGAGGGAAAAGCAGTGGATGGGGTTTCCCTGGGCTTGAGCCGAGCCTTTGACTCCATCTCTCACAGCACAGTGGTGGATAAGTCGTCAGCCTAGGGCTTGGGCAGGGACACTCTTTGCTGGGTTAAGAACTATCAGGATGGGTGTGTGCAGAGAGTGCTGGGGAATGGTGCTGCATGCAGCTGGTGTCCGATCACTGGCTGTGTCCCCTGTGCCCAGGCCTGCTCCTGTTCCCAGGGTTTCTCCTGCTCACGTGGCCAAGGGCATCAAGCACAACCTCAGTAGGAAATTTGGGATGACACCAAAGCAGCTGGAAGAGTCAATGTGCCGGAGGGTGCTGGGCACCGGGGAGGTCACACTTTGGGTGCTATGTTCAGATGTGTGCCCCTGTCGAGATACAATCAGTGCAAGATGCTGCTGCCTGAATAAAGGTGCCAGGGAGATTATCAATCAAAGTTAACAATGAGGATTTTATTGAACAGTCAATGTGGGGTAGAGAGATATGGGTGGGAAAGATGAGGGTGGGAAGGAAACAGGGACAAATCAGGAGCTGGAGCCTTCAGGGT
>JAOTQP010001286.1:55332050-55355840 GCA_026413545.1 Cichladusa arquata
TTTTTTTTTTTTTTTTTTTTTTTTTTTTTTTAATCAGCCAGATGCAGAGGGGAATAGCTCCTCCTAAAGCCATGCATGCTGAGTACAGGGAACTTTCTGTTTATGTACTGTATTCTACATACATACTCATTTATTGTGCCAGACTAAAGATACATATGATAATCATTTCCCCAAAATCATTAACATAGTTCCTCTCCCCTTTATGCAGGCATTCTTCTGTTCTGGGGGGTCTGTCTGGAGGTCCATGGTGGTTGGGGACCCCAGAGTTCTGTCGACCTCGCTGAGATGACAGGGCACTGGGGCTGGTGAACTTCCAGTTCTTTCTCTTACACTGTGGGCATTGTGCAGTTCCATAGGCCAGTGGTTTTGGTAGAACAGGCATTGTGTTAGCTCACCAGGTATAGACAAATCTGTTAACACCATCATATAATTTTCACTCACATAGTGCTTTACGAGTGGAGATTGCATATACCTGCACCACTTTAAAAGCAGAGCCAGTATGAAAAAAGCATGCTCTGAATTTTTTACATAAAATTTAAAGATATATCGCACAGGCACAGTAGTTAATGGGGATCTTACAATAAATAAAAATCACCATAACTATTTATAAACACATTCAGGTAATTTGTAAAGAAAACAGACGTACTTACACAGAATGCGAAAATTATGTCTCAAATGGAACTGCATTGTTCTGAATATCCATTGGGAAGATCTCAGTTCAGGTAAAGTTTCTGATTTCTCTGTGATGATTTACTGAGGTGTAAAACTACCAGAATGATTAACAAACACATTTAAATTTGGTTTGTAAAATCACTAGCAAAATCTACATTGCAACAAGTTTTAAGTAGGTTATGTTTATCTTATGTGCAACTCAAAAACATATCATTCTGTGGTCTTTTTAGTTCAATTTTTACTTTTACTGAAAGATCATAATCAAGCATTTATATGAAGTGAATTTTACAGGCCAAGATTTATTTTGGCAATTTTCATCATCCTTTTCTACACATTTGTACCTGGTTATTAACAGTTTTCTATATCGACCCATGAGCCTGAAAATAATGATACAGTCTGAGATGGTGGAGTATTTGTGCAAACTCTTCACATTCTGGTTATCTGAAATCTAGCCATGAGCTGTAAAGTAAAACCCAACAGACTTCTGTGTTGGGATTGTCTCAATATGAAAAGATAGGGTCTCAATGCCTTCTCAGACAATGAAGTTGGCAGAAACCACCCAGTAGCTTAGACCAATTTAAGACTATTGCTTTCCATAACATGTGGGAGGTTTTGGGATGATCTTTAGATTTCACGTGGTAAAAAGTTAAAAAAAATTCTCATGCAACTGTTCATGCAACATATTTAATTTTTTCATCACAAATAAGAGGTATTTTTGTTACAGTTGTTTCCTGTATGCCATTGTGTGAAGCTAGATGATGAAACTTCTCTTTACATGCCTCCCTGGCACCTGAATCACTTCCAAATCTTTAGCTGATTAGAGCCCTCAAAATGTTCCTCACAACTTTACTGTACATTAATCTCTCATCCACATTTGAATGAAGCAACCAATTCATCATAATAGATTTATTTTCTGAGGAGTTTCTACTTTATTTTGTTAAAGTGATTGACTCCTGTCACATTCCACTGTGGGGAACTGCAAGGAGTTATTTTAAAAAATAGACGGTCTGGAATGAAATTAAGTCAACCAAGACAACCATGTATCTGAGAACCATGTATTGATAATGAAAACAAAACAGAAAGAGTTGCCCTACTAGAAAAGACAGAAAAAGAGGAGGGAAAATGGAAAAGGAATGGCTGGGGAGAAAGAGAGAGAGAGAGAGAGGGGAGACAGAGAAAAAAAGCAGGTGTTACCACCAGAGGATTGAGGAGTGCCATCAACATCTACACGATGGGGGGTGTGTGCACTCTGCCTGCTGGTGAGTGAGGGATGCTTGGGCAGGAGGTCCAGAACCCTGGACAGGGCTGTGGCTAGAATCGAGGTGGTGAGCAGGCTTGGAGGCAGGCAGGATTGGACACAGGTGGCTCAGGCAGGGTCACAGGGATGAAGCAGCAGGGCAGCAGTCAAGAACCCAGGGAGGCAGGACAGATGGGAGGTCAAGCAAGAGCCAGTGAGGGCAAAAGAGCCAAAAATCAGGCTGGACCTAGGGCAAAAAGTACAAAACAGGCTAGGGCCAGGGCAAGAAGCCAACCTCAGCAGGCAGGAGGCAAAGCAAAAAACACAAGACCCAAAAGGGCCCCAGACTTAAAAAGCCCAAGTGAAAAAGCAAATCTCAAAAAGTAAAGCAAATCCCAGAGTAAAAAAGCCACAAAAAGCACAAGACCCCAGAAGCCTCCACAGCTTGTGACACAGTTCCTTTTATACCCTCTGGCTGCTCCCAAGTCTGCCTGCTGGCAGGAGACCATTGGCCCAGTCCAACCTTCCACTGCAGTCCATGAGTAGAGACCTTCCACCATCTGCTGGGAGAGCCTCTGCAGGGTGCAGTGTCTCTGGTGTTCCCTGCTGACTGCCTGCCCCATGTGAGACACGGAATGGTCGCCAGGCAAAGTCTCCCCTAGACAAGGCTTTCTCCCATCTTCTCCTAGCTGACTCCTGCAAGTGGCACATGTGCAACCCTCGTACCCCACGCCTGTGACAGTGTTGAGACAGAAATCAAAATTAAATTGGCTACTCACACAGGATGTTCAAGAAGAGTACTCTGGGTGACATAGTTCCATGTTGGAAAACTACATCTACAGTGGCATAAAAAAATAATTACCAGTGGGACTTTGGACAGATATTTATTTTTGCTTTCAGTGTTTGCAAAGGATCTCAGTAATACAATTTTAATGAAATTCTTAAAATGTGGAAGGGTTTATAGTGGCAAATGTCAGATATTTTTGTAATGTCCAACATCAAAAAGTCATACTGCTATGAGATGAGAAAAATTACAGTAGCTCTTGTATAATTTCATATTATTTTGATTTGACTGTAATTCTCAAACGGAAGAACTAATTTTGTTGGTTATAATTAGGTTAGTGTTAGGTGTTTTCCACACTTTTCAGGTAACCAACCTGGATGTATCTCTAATGTAAAATACCAAAGATAATTTTTCCTGACCAAATACAACTACAAAGCTAAGTTAGATTTTTAACTTAGATTGGAATCAGAGGTGAAATTTTCTCAACTGTGAAATTTTCTCTTTCTCAGAGACAAAGATTGCGTTCTTAAACCTAACTCTAATATATAAGGAAAACTGCAGAAGATAGAAAAGATTTTAGGAAGGAATTTTGGATACTGAGTCTTATGAGCAAGATGAAATAATGTTCTTGAAGTTAGGAGCTTCATATTTCGTCTGTCCATCATCATTATCCACTCTTTCAATAAGAAACATCTAATTTTAAAGTCTGTGAAGACTTTTGCTGAGTGGTTTGTAATGAAAGTAACCAAATTATATTGGTATAAACATAGTTTTCCCTACTTCTTGTGGTATATAGGGTAAAATAAATGAGGACTGATGTGCTTATGTGGATGGTAGGACCTCATTCATAAATAGTTGCAAATGCAACATTTTCTTTAAAAAAAAATGAGGAAAGGCCTTTTCCCTTACTCATGTATTTTTCTTGAGCTCAAGTCTTTCATGTATGTTGAAAAGATGAACAAAATTCAGACATAATTTCAAACTTGTATTTATATAGTGATTTCTACCACCTGTTTCCTAATCTTTCTGCTGGTTTTCTGGTCAATGAAAGTGAAACTACTACTGTTTAGAGGACTGAGTTAGTTAGTTGAATGACACCTTGCTATCCAGCTTCCTCTTCCCATTAAATACATGGAAGTCTAACCAGAACATTGTTTTTAAACACACCTTGCAGATCATAAATAGTGTCTCTATCATGAAATATTGTATGTTATTGTCAGAATGGTGATAAGAAACAGTATCTAAGAGCTGGCAATGTTTTCCCTGGAGATGCTGAACTGAAAGAGTGTGATTGAAAATTAGCTGGAAGAATTGCTGCTTTTGTATTACTGTAGGTTTAATAAGACAAAAAAACCCTCTACGTTGACTTGTCACAGTTTCTATTGGGATTTCTTAGTCAGAGGAAATATTTTCTGCCTTCTTTGAGGCAGTGGGATATATAAGATTTTTGTAAATTCATAGTGGGCTTTACTCCAATCTCCTGACTTAGAAAAAATGAACATACACATGATAGTCTGGCTTTCCTTCTTACTGACTGGGGCAATGCCAAGTCCAGAAGATTTGAGGGCTAGATCAGCAGATGGGGAAGTCAAGATAATTAGTTGTCTTGCTGTGCTCAAACCTGATGCAAACGAATTTTTAATTATCCTCTAAGATTTCTGTAATCTATTTTTCAAAGCCTTGAGTGAAGAAGCAGGTGGACTGTGGGATTTGCTGACATCTATTATATGGTTCTTTCCAGAATTTTTCAAGTCTCATCTTTCCTTTCGACTCAAATTAGTATTTAGGCATTATGTCTCTCCCATAAGAATTAGATTCATGCATTTGACTGTGTTTTTCTGGGTAATCTTTTCCAGTTTCAGTCTGATGCATTGCACACATTGTAAAGTGGAAAAGTAACTGGTTTAACCGAGTTCATGTCATGCCACGTTTTGAAAGTTGTCCCACTGTTTCAGATGGAAAAGAGTTGAGGATTAGGTACTCCTGGGCCTGATTCCATCTCTATTAAAGAAGTCAGTTACCCGCCAGCCTGTTTAATAAGGAATGAAAGGACTGAGCAGCTAATCAAATTCATTGAATCAATTTGTTTGTCAGCAGTGAATGGAGGGGAAGAAATAAGTGAAATCCACCCCATGCTTGTTTCAAAATGTTACAAGAATTTTAAAAGCTGAAGACAGAAGTCCTCAGAGTTACATTGAGCTGAAAAATGTTTAAGTTGATCATCAACTCATATTCCTGTGATCTAGAAAGGACTAATTATTCAAAGAATGAAAGTATGTAAGGGATCCCTTAGTAGTAAAAGCGATGGACTTGTTTGGACAACATTATAGAGCCATACTAGATTGAGATGTTTGCATTACATTACCAAACACTTCTGCTATCTTATCACATACATAAACTCACACCTCAGACATTCTGGTGGTGTAGAAATAGATATATCCTTAATGGTATCACATTCCCTAGTGCATTCATGCTTTTATTGAGATAAATAATTTTTCATATGTAGCTTGAGGACTTTGGGGTTTTCTTTAGAATGGGTTTTGAAAAAATATGAAGAAGATGCATCTAGTATTTTTTTTAATTTTTATTTTATGCTTTAAAGTGACTGACACACTTTAGAAAATTCCCTAATTCGCTATGGTTATTTTCTCTGTATTCCTTTGATAAAGAACACTTTATTTTATTCTACTATTGGTTACTATAACACATATTTTTGCATCACTTATTATATTATCAGTATAATTCTGGTCCTAATGAACATTGCAGTCCATTCAGTCTCCTCCTTAACCTCTCTAACTGCAAAGTAGTAGAAAACCTAGGGTTTTTTGTAAAGCATTTTAAAATCCAAATGACCAGTAAGGTACAAAGTTTGCTGTCCTGCATAATTTAAGTCTGTGGTTGGGATAATTAATGAGTTCCAGTTAAAGCCTTAATTATTAATGGAGGTCTGTGTAATTGTTATGCATGTACAGAAACACAGGAGAACAATCTCCCTAGTAACAACTGTCAAATGATCCCTTACTTACTGAAAGATGTGTAGCTCACTGTGCTGGGAAAATAGCAGGGGAGGGATGTGCATGCAGAGAAAGAGAAAAACAGCAAGAATGGAGGGCAGATGGGAAACTCCTTTGTAGGGCAAAGGAGTGACAGGCAGGAAGGCCCTGAATGAGAAGGGTGAGCTGAAACCCTCAGAGGATCTATATAGACACTGCTCAGTTCGGAAGTTAGCGACAGTTTTTGTCACTGCTGAGACCAGAATATTCCAGGACACAAAGGATATGGAGAAGATTTGGACCAAATCCAGCTGAGAAATACATTTGAGGAGTTTAAAACATTTTTGATGAAAGGAAAGTGTATTTCAGGATAGCTTGGCAGCACTGGTCCTCAAGCTCAAGGAGTCCTAGTTCAACTTACCCAATGTGTATATTTTTTGTCAAGAAAATATGAAGTCATTCCTGGCAGACAAGTTTGTGATGGAGCTTTGCCTGGGTTTGTTAGGGGTTTGGAGGAAGTGGAATGACTCCCAGAAATTATTTTGATGAATAGGAGGGAAACCTTATTAGAATTCCAGTGGGATGTGCTAGTCCCTAACATGTGCAGGAAATGGCTGAAATTCTGGGGCAATTTGGCTGTTGAGTTTCTGTCTTTCTGGTTTGGATTTTTAAAGGTGCATTTTTGAATTTCAAATTTGGCCTGTGAAAAATCTAAATCTTCACACTTACCCCTCAAGAAGCTGCCTATACCCTTTTTTGTATTTTGAGCTTACAGTCACATTTTGGGTTATATTTAACAGACAATAAGTATATGTTTGCCTGAGATTACCCACAAACTGTTATTAAATTAAACATCATGTACGTGTGAGTTTATAAATACCTATGTATCATAACAGCCGTCCCACACCAGATCAAAGTTATATTAAGCCTAGGATTCTATTCCTGATAGTAGCCAATGCTTAGAGAGAACATGTAGGGAACAGAGAACTGTCACAGTATGGATCATAGAAACAAATCCTAACCATATACTCAGGTAATCAGTCGTTTGTTACATTGCCTTTTTTATATGCCTTCTTCAGGTGGGATACTGAAATATCCTCATGTTTGACATGCAAGAAGTGTTCAGGAGAGATTCTGTGTGCAAAAGGTGACAAAACCTAAAGTGGTGTGTTCAGTGATCTGCTTTCAATGCAAACTTACATATACATGGGAGAACAAACAAATCCTTTATTTATGATAAATACTTTTAAAATCTCACTCGAAGCTGCCCCAGATAACTTCAAGTCTAGAGTTAAACATGTAGTTACTGAAGGTTTCTCCTAATCTGTTGACCCTGAATATGAACTTGCTCATAAGAAAATACATTTACCCTTTCGCTTTTCATCTCCTTGGTAGATGCAAAGTAGGATGATGTACATATTTTGTACATAAAACAAAAACAGGGCGTTCAGAGTATTTTTTTCTTTCAGAATTGCTATTGTCATATTGTCATACTATTGTCATATTTCATTAATGAAACCATACTGTTGGAGACTAACATTTAATTTTATTGGACTTGCACCTCTTTGCTGAAGATTATACTGACTCCTAATATATCAGTATATATATCAGTATATATATATCAGTATATATATTATATCAGTATAATGATTTTATATCATTAGGAAATTATTAACACTAAGCAAAACATATGACATCTACTTTGGGCCACTAATTACAGCAGCATATGGGTAAACTATGATGAAATTACTCCCTGTTTAAACAATAAATAGAAATAGTTTTCTATCTATCTATCTATCTATCTATCTATCTATCTATCTATCTATCTATCTATCATCTTTCTCTTGCATTATGGTTTTTTACATGGTATGGAAAAAGCTCCCTGAATTTATATTTGGGGTTATGTTAAACCTACATACAAAATTGTTTCTTAGGAAACAAAAGAAGCTTAGCTTCTAGATGTACATGTCGTTTTCTTCTTTCTTTGAAAATTATGAAATCAATACACTGATCCTGTCAGAACAGGAAATGACAAAAGAGATTGATGGGAAAGTGCACATAAGCACAAAAATGCAGAACACCCAGGCTGCAAAATTAATGCCTAATTATGTGTTTAAAAACTACCAATTGCCAAACTGTACATAGCCCTTCATGACTTATGTTAATTCATTTCTGCTTTCACATTAAGTCACACAAGCCCAGTAGTTATAGTAGTTCAGTTGTTTACCTTCTGCTTTAAACTTCCAATGATAATATTGGTTTAGTAGAATAAGTACGGCTGATTATTCTTGTTATATTTTCCAACAAAAGAAAGGTATCTAGAGTTCTGATCATATAATGGAGATGGAGAGCAGAATATATTACATATATTCTTGTCTATTTTATTTCTTAAAGAGGTAGAAATATGATGAGGAAATCCACTGCTTTCTGGCAAAGCTTTTAAGACTGTAATATATCTTTCCATTTCACATACTTTTATTGTGAAGAGTTTCTAGTATTTTGAAAAAAAAATTTGAACTTATTAAGAATTTCTTGCAACTTGGAGATAATTGAATGTTTTTCATATTTAGCAAGTTATTTGTTCATGTCTGAAGGCCTTCTTCATTTAAAATGGACATATTTAAACAAAAACTTTCCCATCTGGAATTTCCAATTTGTCAGTAGAAATGTTTTTCAAGCAAGGTTCATATATCTTAGTTCCTTTCAATACGGGAGAAACAATATTAGAACAGCAAATAATCAGCTGTGTTCAGAACACCTTATAAAGCCCAGGCCACTTTTCTAATCAGAGCAAACCTTGAATTTTAGATGAGGTTCCCAAGTACCAAATTACAGAGTCAGTTTCACATAGTTCATACATACACTGCAGAATTCTCTAGTATGTGTCAATGACCTTGATTTCTGACTTATATAGTCCTGAGATCAAATCCCTGAAATGAATATAGTGATTTTCCTTCCAAAGTGTGATTTTTCTTAAACTGATTTTTCTTTTGCTAGTTCAGTCCTATAACTAAAGTAAATGACATTCTAAAGGTAACTTCCTTCATGCCTTGTCTGAACTGTAAACTCACCTATGTGTACTTTAACTATGAGTTAATCAAAGAAAGCATAAATATCCTTACTCATCACTGTTAAACCTTCTTCAAGGTCTGTACTGAATTGTTAAAACAATTTGAAAATGCCCTAACATGAGCTGGGAATGTCCAAACTCATGTTCTGGCAGACATGAACTGACAAGCATGCAGGAATCTTGTCCATACTACTGTGATTCAAAAGTCTCGGAGAATCTCTTCTTATGATGTCACGATCATATTTTTCTGCTCCTTCATGTCACCTAAAATGTATGACCTACAGGAGTCTTCCAAAAATTCCTGGGGCAGGTGGCATGTTTACTACATTACACAACTATCCAAGTGATACAAGCAGGACTAGGTTTGCTTGCCTTTCAGGCTTTTTAGGTTCCATAACAATTCATCTCCCCCTTTGTTCTCACTACACTACATGCACATAAACATGTAAAAAATTACAGTTTGATGAACATATTTCTAACAAAGTGTTCATCACAGATTTAATTTTTTTTTTAAATAATTTTCTGCTCTGAAATTCTCTTATTTTTGTAGCTGCAATGTTAAATTAAAACACTTACTCCTTAACCACCATCTTGTTTATTTTGGTGTAGCTTTTCCATATTCTTTCACCTAAATAGTTACTTAAACTTTCACTCATGTTTTATATAATGTGTTCCTTTATCTGACATGATAGCAAGATAATATAATTCTATAAATGTATGGTGGGGGGAGGGGGAAGTATAACCAGTTGTAGGCATAGCATATATTTCAGTAATGCAAAGTAATACAAAACCTGTGCAGACATTGAAAAATACTTTTTCTCATCATCTCTGCTATATTAATTTACCAAGAATTCTTTTCTGCACTTCTCAGAGAATTTCTGCATGATCTAAATTAATTACTTCAAGGTCATCATCTTTTCTTTACCTTACTTACACTGTGTAACAGCAGTATGATGCAGCCAGTTTAAAGTGTTTGTCCTAAAGACCCTAAAAATGGGTCAATGCAAGACTTGTTTTAACTGATTCTGTTTAGGATTTTTGGGCTAGTCAGAGCACTTGCAAAAGGATCTTTAAATGACACTGATCGTGCCATGACATACTGAAGAGTGTGCTGCAATTTAAATATGGAGATATGCAATAATGTGAATCTGAAAGCAGAAAAAGCCTACTTTTAGTTTGCAACACTTTGGAGTTTGTTCCCCTAGATGTAAAGGAAGTGTCAGAGCTGGCATGCAGCCAGGGGTCCACACTACACATTGAGTCCATGGGTACCACAAACTGATGGTGGATTTAACGCTGGCTAAATCACCAGTGCACCTACTGGAATTGTTTAATAATTTCATCCAAACAAGCATCCACAATGATCTTATTGAACATTTGTGTTTCATGTGAACCTCAACAAAACAGAGGTGTTAAAAGAAGAAACAATACCACTGTCCACACTGCAAATTAAAACAGAAAAGAATCATAATGACAGAAAGTTTTAAGGGAAAGAGATTTGAATGGGGGAGGAAATCAAGAAATAATTGCTCATTAGTTTCTGAGATGTCCTTTTTTTTGCCTAAAAATTTATGTTGAAGATTAATTTGCAAGTGTGATGGTTGACCGGTGCCCAGCCAACCTCTCAATCCTCAATGGGACTGGAGAAGAAAGCAAGAAAAATCCTGTGGGTCAAGATAGGAACAGGGATGTCATTTACCAATTTCCTTCATAAGCAAACCAATCTCAGTTTGGGGAATTGTAATTTAATTTATTTCCTATTAAAATACATCTAGATGGTGAGAAACAAAGTTCTAATCATTCCCCACCTTTTTCTCAGCGTTAACTCCCCTCTGATTACTGAGTTTTGTACCTCCCCTCTGCCTCTTCCCCAAACAGGACGGAGCTGTGCTCAGTCTGCAGGCACACCTGGAACCTCTCTTGCACTTCATCCTGCTCTCCCCTCAGGGCTCGTAGCGCCGTTTTATGGAAGGGGGCTTACAGCTGGTCTGTGAGCCAGAGAGAGTTAATGGATAAGGTTTACTTTTGAAAGGAATTTTACCAAGCCAGCTGTGCCCACTCGGGGCAAACCCATCAGCTCCTCAGGGGCCTGGCGAGATCCAACAAAAGACAGTAGATGAACTTATAGTAATTAATAAAGACACTCAAAAATACAGCTGTCTCACACCAAAGTGTCTCATACCTTTGCATTTGTTCTCTATTCATGAAGTTCCCAAGAACACTAACTGAAATTTAATCATAGTCAGTCAGTGGTGATGTATCTAGAGTTGAAGATAAAAAAGAGGTAAGGAAAAATAGATAAGTCCAACTGTGTATTTAATTTTTGGTGGGGCAGGCATTTAATGACATTACTTTCCATCAGAAAATGCCCATCTGACATATTTTTCACAGAATGTTTTTACTGAATACTTTTGGTAGTATTTTATTTAGTATTTTATTTTTGTTTAGTATGAATTTGAAATCTTGTCTGGTAGGAATGTTAGTTTTTTACATTCCTGAAATAATTGTTTCTGATTTATGATGTCGTTTGACTTTCAGTTTTGACTTAAGACTTAAAAAAAATTATTAGAAGAGAAATTCTGAGTTTCATTTCCCTCCAAAATTTCAGTGTCAGTTTTTGGATAAATCAGGACATGCAACTCTAGGTTCACAATGGGCTTAAGATGTCCTGATCTAATTGTAATCAACTGGTACATCTTAGAGGCCAATCTTTTTTACCTCCTGCAATATCATTAATAGAAGGAAACTGGCTTAATAACTTTAATAGATACCACCCTTTGTCTCTAAGCCTCATGATCTGTGTAAGACAAAGTTCTCTAACTCTCTGAAACCCACCAGTTTTTGAGTGAACTCCTGTATGCTGTGTGCAAACCCAGCAGATTGGCCCTGACCATAGGCTAACACCCATGTGTTATCCAGAGGAATTCCTCACAGCCACAGCTTTGATATATGGATTGCTTGCATTCCCAACTAAATATATTCTAGGTTAATCTTAGTTAGCTTATGGTGGTAGAATATGAAATTTGCTCCTGTGTGTTTTATTTGGATAAAACACATTTCTTTTCCCGCTTTGTTCAGTTAAATACTAATATTAGGCACCTAATTAAATTTCTAGATAAATTAGGAGGAGAAATGCAATTCACAACTACTGATTGAAACATAATTACATGAACATTGATAAATAACATAATTTCAGGGCTCATTTTTCATAACACCATGTTATCTCAGGTGAAGAAAATCTATTTTAAAGTCTTGATATAATTCTAGAATACTAAAACATTAAAAATTGGGTGTAAAAATATATTTTGTCAAAGAAAATACGTATTTTGTCAACCTACAAAATTGCAGAGAAAAACTTACAAAACACATTTCAAACAAAGATGTGTGTGGTTCCTCTAACAATAATGACATTTTAGAGAAAATAATTTTCTCATCTTGAACTTTACACTTGTGAGCGCTCCTTATAGTAGTGCTAAGAAATAGCACTTTTGTCTAGAATTCTGTTCATAAATATAGGCATAGACTGTGACCATTTCTGTCCCTTGAGAACTACTGCAATGCATGTGGAAAACAGATGGCTAAATGTTACACATTATGATGTAAAGCAAATCAGTGCATTTCAGTGTAACATCATAAACCAAATACTGAAACAGTCAAGAAAAAAAGCCAAGCAAACCTACACTAAAGGCTCTTCCAAGATATTTTTTTTGTTATATGAATTTGCTTTTATGTATCACATTGGCCTACAAGGAAATTCTGATAGCATCAGCCAAACTTGGAAATTCATCAGATTTTTTCAACTAGCCATAAAAAATTGATGTCACAGAGGAATTACAACTTGGTGTTATATGAGAGACTAATTTTCAGAAGTGGGAGTGTACATCAGTTCCCAGCTGCTTCATTTTGGAAAGTTTATATTTTTGCACATTGTTATGGCTTTTGATTTCTCACAGTAGTTTAGTTAATCAGCTTACTCATGTCAGCTATTTACCAATTCCACTGTATACCTGCAAAACCGAGATATAATAACACTTGTAAATCTAAGTCAGGTCTAGAAAATTTGACTGGTAGTTACTCCTTGTAGGATGAATCTTTGCAACGTACTACAAGAAGAAATAACAGTACGAGGCATGGTGTGAAGATGAGAAGGGAATGTGGACCAAAGATCTGGGAGGAATGCCAGAACTTAAAACAGCTGTCATACAACAAAGGTCCCTTGCAGCATTGTGGTCTGCATATATTAAAGGCATGGCCACAACGCCATGAAGTTAATCCTGTAACTCAATCTGCAGTTAATCCATGTAAGTAATTTGCATTCACTGATTACTTTTACACTAGCAAATTAAAGATGACTGGATGGTTTTCTGCCCATGCCTATATTGTAAGAACACTTAGCTTCCAAAACAGGCTAGCTATATGCAAACTATCCCCCAAGAGTACTTCCTATCTGCCAAATGATTACTTGGATTTGTTAGAGAGAATGTTAGTTGCCGTGAAATCGTACAAGGGACTGTTCCCATAATAAACATAACCAAGAAAATATTAATTCATAATTAGCAGCCTGTCTGAATGATTTCTTTTGTAGACATTTAATAAGTTTAAATGAGATTTGAATTATAGACTTTAGAAACATGTAGTAAGGAATATGCATTTTACATTAGAGAAAGCCAAGGACCTTTGTCTTCAAATGTGCTATGTTTCTAAATATGATTTTTAAGCACAATTTGCCACCTGGTCAGCTCAGTTGCCATTAACAATGGAAAGGCCTAATTTGCAACAAGCTGAATCATCTAGACATCCTGATTTCAGCTTTGAGTAAATTTAAAACCACCAAACTGGTAGATGATGGTGCCAAATTGACCATACAAAAAGACATAAAAATGTGTAGTTTGTCATCCCTGTACTATACCTGTTCTTTGAAAGTCGGGACCTTGAGACTCTTGGGGTAATACCCTAGCAGCTAGGTCAAACATTTATTTTAATTCACTTCATAAATTAAGAAATATGTCATTATTTTATACAGAGTTGTATTTCTTCAGTAACAAGAGAGTCTATAAAAGCCCCATAGTTCTCACATATTTGTGATCAATGAACATTAGAGAAGACAGAAGAAGGATTTTAGATCATATTTATCACATTTTATTTGGGTATGCAAAGCACTGTGATTTTACAGGGTGTAAAATGTGACTGAAGGAAGAGCACCTCTTCAGGTTGTTTGTTTTCCTTAGCTAGGGTAGATACAGTTTTCATACATATTTAAGATTGTATACTCTGTAGGTATGAAAGTGAAGTTGGTGACAGAGGTTGCTGGTTAGTTCAGGTGACTGCACTGGACTTTGTGAAACCCATTCTCTGACTCCCAGCTGATCTTACATGTTTTGTACACCTGACTAGAAACCTGGCTTGGGGTTTTATTTTCCAGTATAACAGATCAGTTACAAATTAGGCATCCTGATATTCTATGTAATTTCTATTTTTCTAAAATTTAATCTGACTAAAAATAATGTGTTCAAACTATTGTGCAACTTAGTGTAAATCATTAATATTTACACATGACTTTCCTCATATTTACATGCTATTGTAATCACCTTGAACCTTGTTCATAGAATTATTTATCAGTTTCTAATGCTGAAGACCTTTCATGACGAACTAGACCAGAAATTAATACAAGTATACTCTAACCTGAGCTATGGACTTATTTAAAAATAACCCTTAATACAAATTTTGAAGAAATACAACACTTTAATTTTATTGGTACATGCATTTTATATGTCTATAAGAAGTACTTTTATTAATTGATTACAAACTTCTTTTAGGTACTAGAATATCTGTGACCTTATAAATAAAAAATGTAAAGGAAAGAGATGGTAGATTTATTGTAAGAAGAGTGTCCCCTTAGCACTTAGATAATGACCACCCAAGCTTTGTGTGTTTACAACAAAGTTAAATGGAAGCAGAAAATTGTAGATACTGATGATATAATTTTATTTATTGCACCCACTTTTTCTGGGAAGTGAAAATTTTCAGTCTCATAGCTTGGCCTAATAATCATTGCACACACATGCAGATGTATTACAGATGCAGTAAAGAGGATAAAAATAGTGGATTTATGTGTGCTCATTCTGAGTAAGTCATAATGATAGCACATATATTTAACACAAGGTTTAATTTAAAATGGTTTGAATACCACTATGCTAAAATGTATGGCAGAGTGTGCTGAGCTCTGTTGGGAATGCTTGTACTCACATTTTATCTACACATGGACTTTGTTGCTCTTGGGGACAAGGATTTTTTTTTCTTAGGAGGCTTTGGAAACAGACATCACTTAGCCTGACAGCAGTTTTATTAATCCTCTGGCATCTAATTCAAAATGCATGTATTATGCTAGTTTTTAAATAGAAGTAACACAGGTTTTTGAAGGAAGTTGTAGACTCAAGTGTTTATTCATTGATCAAAATGCCTATTTAGCTGATCACTTCGCTCTTTTACCCTAGTTATGATAATGATCTATTTCATATCTGCCTACTGTAGTGTAATATTTGATTATCAGTTTTCAAAGACTACAGCAGATACTATTTTTGTTTTGTCTGTAGGCTGCTTGGTGACCTTGAAAGTCACTGCAATGTAGTAGATGTTTTTCCCAGACACCACCTGCTAGAGATCAAGTGGTGAATTCATATAAGGATTAAAGATCCACAAATGTTTTCTCAATGTTTTTGAAGCTCCTGTCATAAATTGAGTAGCACAGACAATAGAAAACTGTACCAGTTTGTCCCGAACATCATAAAATACTTTGCTCATGCAGACTCTTTTAAAATATACTTGAATGAACCTCTGCCACTGGTGCTCTTTAACCTTTCTTGAGTATGGATAAATGGTAGCTGATATTAGGCTGTTCTAAATATGTCATAAATAATAATAAGATTTAAAAATTTATATTCAAGTAGTGTCCATCCAGATTTCTAAGCATCTTTGAAATTAATTGCAAGAAGGAATGCTAGTAAAAGCAATGAAAATAGTTGTCTGCATTTCTTCTTACTCTTTTAACCATTTTTGAATCTAATCCATCATCCCAGTATTATCAACCTAATATAGCCTGAAAACTGTCATTTAATATTATCCCCTAATATATTGTTAATCTAACTGCATCGGTGTGTCTTCACAATGTGGAGACACTGGGACACCACAAAGGTGTAACAAAATTAAAACATAGTGGAATTAATCAGCTAGTGGATGTTGCAAAAATTTTTGAGATTTTCTTTTTAAGAGAGCACGGGAATGCAATAAGATGTTTTGTTATTTTTTCTGCCATGTTTCTTGTCTCGTTGACATGAACTGTTTCCCAGTATGGGCTCTAAACTTAATCTTGTTATGAAGATCTACACCACAAAGTATGATCAGTCTGCATTTCACCATAGGTGCACAAGTATTTAAGAGCACACCCTTACACAGCATCAATTAACACTGCAGAGTGGAGATGCTTGCACTAGCTGGGCTGTTTGCTAATGGTTTTCATTCGAGAAACACGTCAACATCCCACATCATATAAAGTCAGCTAAGCTGCTTTCTTAAGTTGTTTCAGATAGCCTTATATCTACATCACAGTTTTGTCTAGCTGTATCTCCTGGTTGTTGCTTGGAGTGCTGTAGTTGCCGAGTTTTCATTTAATCTGTTTTCACAAGTGGGAACTCATTGTAGTTATTGCTTGGACTGTTTTTAAAAGTTCTCTCGTATTCTAATTTCTTCTTCGTACCTTGAAGTTTATCTACACACAGTAATATTCCAGTATTATTCAGTAGATTTTTGTTTAGGAGAGTTGGCCTAGATATAACCTGTGTACCAGATTTGATATACTGTTTTCAGTAATGTGGTTACAGTTGGCCTTGTCTGTAATCTGATCCGTGACTCACACCACTGAGAGTGTTGGCTCATGATGGTTATGCTTGATCTCATTGTAGGACTGTGCAGTCAATGTGAGACACACTTTGGCAGGGAGGAGCAATTATTTTTGAAATTAAAGCTTGTGCCCTCAGGCTTCCAGAAGTCTGTTACTGCTATCTGCTCTGGAGTACTGTGAGGTTGTGTACTTTGTCACGCATATTTATTGAAAATAAAACAACCTAACGACTTTGATTTAATGATATTTCATATCTTATGCAATTTTCCCAGTTGTTCTTTTACTTTTGACATTTCCTTAGTTTGTTCTGAATATGGGGAATCTGCTTGCATGTGTTTTAAAATCTAGTGGTATAAAATATGCACTGTTTAAATGCTGACATGTAACTTTGAGTATATATTTAGTTGACTGGAGGACCCATGGTAAAAAAATTATTCCAGGTGGTTTTTCATTAGGAAAACATGGTTTCTCTATTGTCATGGTTTAGGAATTGTACTCCTTAATTCAGTGCCCTCACTGAGACTCTTCAAACCGTATTACCTCTCTCTGTGAGTGAAAAAAGAAAAGCAACCCACAGTGCATTATCTTTCCCACCTGCAAAAAGGGCATTTTTATTATCTCATGGATATGTTCCAGCCTATAGTAACAGCATGGACAAAGATGGAAGAGGCTCACTTGGAATACACACTACTGTTTTACAGTGAAAAAAGATGCAATACTGACAGAAAAATGTATGGGTTTAAAGTGCTGGGGTCTTATATTGGTTTGGGTTTCTTTTTGTTTTGGGTTTTTTTTAAATTAAGAATCCAGATGTGATGGTTTGATAAAAATGTTCTCTTCCATTGATAATACCTGTGCTGTCAGAATTTTGAGGAAGGCAAGAAACCTATCTTCTTGCAGAATTGAATCAATTGCTTGCCTGCTGAGCTGATGGGGGTGTGACAGAAGGGGAGAATGGTCTGGGAAATTAATACTTATGTAAATTTATAAGGCCTAAGTAATTTTTCTAATAAAACTAATGGTTTCTTTTAGCAGCTTTGTTTAGTATTAGTACAGGTGAAACTATAAATTTGAAATAACATAATTTAAAACAAAAAATTAAACCAAAGGCTTATTAAAGCAAATTTAAACTTTATGAGGAGACAATACTAGCTGTCACAGAAGTTGCAGTCATAATAATTATAAAGTGAAACAGAGTGGTACAGACACTCAAGTAAGAGTTTTTAATACAAGTTTTGAGAATTTTTCCTAATTCAGACCAGCTCTGGTTTGGTCCCAGGGACTGCACTTCCCCAGGTAACTGGGCCATATGATTGGGTTCTTGGATTATTCCTACTGATTTAGTTTCACCCAAAGGAATTCCATTTACAAGTTGTGAAACTGCTTCATGATGGAAAGAAACTGCAGCAAGAGGAGACTGATAAGGAGATTAGCTTCAGAAAATCAGTCCTGATCCAGACTAAACTTGCATGTCTGTAAATGCAACAAAACAAATTTATGGAATCAGAATTTAGTAACCTATAAGTTAGGGTAGGAGAGCGGTACATGCTGATTATAGAATTTAATAGTGATCAATGTAATGAGTTTGTTGAAGACATGAAACTGCATGAAATAAGTTCTTTGCCAGGATTTGGGTTGCAGCAAAGTAGGTCTTCTCCATTTGAAGTTAACAGGAATAGAATCAAGGTTGACAGATGACAGATTACTGCCCCTGTTTTGTAACAGGACATAGCATGCTTAAATGTCTTTAAAGCTTTTGTGCAGTGTCCTTTGCAAGACTGGGGCATATAGGGAGACATAAAATTATATAGCTCATCAGTTAGAGACCTCTTTTTTTCTCAGTAAGAATGTCTATCCAGGTATGACTCATATTTTGACTGAAGCAGTAATTTGATCATAAATAGTATTTACTGTAAGAACAGGAACTGATGAATTATCAAGAAAAAGTTATTCATCTAGTAATGATTCATAATACAGTCTTAGTCTACAGATTTATGGAAGCATCTATGTTGAAATAAGTTATAAAAAGAAGAAAAAGATTGCTTAGCCTTGCAAGTCACAACATGAGGCATTGCAAATACTAAGGTTAAAACAGTTCATGATCTGATCCTTCTGCTATTTGAGGCATAAGCTTGCTTCATTAATGTTAAAATACATGCTAAAATGGGGAAAGAAAAGTTGATGAAAATTTACCAGATGTTGAATTAATCACAGAATCACAAAATAGTTGGTGCTAGAAGAGGTCTCTGGAGATCAACTAGACTAGCCCCTGTACTAAAGCAGGCTCATTTCCTCCAACATTAAGTGTATTTTGGACTATTAATAAAAGCTCCCATCTGTAATAATGGGTGTGTCTTCCATTTATCCTATCCTCAAAACCAGATATTCCCAGATATGTTTCTAGTTTACATTTGTCTGTTTCTCCCTGCTGACTTCCCAGAATGATCTCACTGTGGGTGGGCTCATCAACTCAAAGCAATTGTTAATGGGGATAGGAAAAACATACCATACCCATACGAATTACCCTGGTTTGTGGATATTTATTCAAGCTTTTATGTTAGATTATTAGCTGTCTTGAGCAGTTCCTGGGCAAGCCCACAAAAATGTGCTTGTTGACTGTTTTGTTGACCAAAAATAAGCATGCTTTATTCTGAAATTTGCAACATAACACTATTACTGTGATTTTTTAGAGGCTTGAGCTGTAGTGTTTAAAGTAGGTATATGTTTAAAGAGTATGTAGTTTTTTTCCATTACCTTTGAAAAGGAATATATGGGAATGATTTAACTGATTTTTAAATGAAAAGTAGCAGTGAGCATCTCCAAAGAAATATATCTCTTTATTCACCATAGGAGTCAGATCCCTAATTTATAGAAATCAGTAGTGAAATGCTGCATAAATACACCCTCTAAGAACATGTATTCCTTCTTTCTGTAGACCACAAATAATGCCTTAATAACCAAATTAAGCCAATCAGTTTACAGAATATATTTGTATTATATTCAACAGGATCTTAAGTACTTTTTCCATTGCATTTCCACTTTCATTATTTTGTTACTCTTTAAAACCTGCCAAACTTTACTAAATAAACATTTCTTAAGATCCTCAAATACAGCTAACTTTGCCAACAAAATGGAAAAGTAAATTTCTTATTATCTCATAATTCCTTTTTGCTAGAGGATTCCTATTTATAGGGATAATGCTTTGTTTTTCTAATTAATGGATAACTTATTTTAATTACTGAATTAATTAAAAATCTGATTACAGACATTCTCAAATACTAATCTACCTTTCAGGTCTTGCTATTCTTTCTATTTTGAAAAAAGAAATCTTGCAACAGTATCTGTTTTTTCCACGTGAAAGCTTATATACATAAACTGAGGAATTTTCACTAAAACATAATAATATTTTTCTACTTACATCCATTATGTATCTAATTGCAATCAAGACTATATTGTACCATATATGAGGTACCTTTCAGACTCTTTGCACAAGAAAATGTTAGACATTCTCTCTGGCCTTGTAAAAGAAAAGAAAAAGGTGTAGAACTTCAGTCTGAACTTTGGCGAACCATGCAAGTACAGGTTGTGTAGGGACTGGAGGAAGTCTGAGCTTGCAGGTATACTAAAATGCTCAAATCTCTTTGGTTAAAAAGCTAAATACTTGAGAGAGTTGTTAAAAAGGTGGAAATATTTAGTTTATGCTAGATTGTTTGCCATCAAAGACAAACTACCCACAATATATTACAAGTTATACCTCAAAAAACTTCCAACATATTGAAAACAATTTCAAATCTTGCATGCTATGTAAGGTTCTCAAGAAGCCAAAGTGAAAACCCGAAGTAAAACCTACAGAAACCCTAAGAAAAACCTACAGTAAACCTAATGCCTTTTCACTTAGTTTCAGACTTGTTCATAATGTGGGAGGCAGCAGCCATTGAGCTGATGGATAACAAGCTGCTGAGAGAGTTCAAATTAGGATATTAATACAGTTACATCCATCTGTAAACACTCTGCAGTCAAAGGGTCTGCAGCCTTTGACTTTATTGACTATGATGCTGTTAAGACTTCAAAGAAAAGCAGATAGCTCAATATTTGCATAGCTAAAGACAATTGTTTACATTAAATAAAGTCTCTTTTGACGGTGCTTTGAGAATAAATAGATGCTTTTACAAATTTACCCTCAGGCTATGGCTGTACTTTTTGTATCAATGGTATTATCAGAACAAATAAATATTTATTTCTGAAGTATCCTATTGGCTTTAGAACAAAAAGTAGTGTTTAGTTCTCTTTGAAATATGTATCTAGATGACAGAGATATCCAATTGCTGTTATGACATGAATATAATGTTTTTAATATGACCAAAGAGGTAGGCCTTGTTTCTAATAAGAGGAGACACATGCCAAAATTTCCATGAACATTAAACAAAGTTCTTTTCTGAGAGCCAAAAACTTTCACATTTGTAAGTTCTTCAGTGCCATTGCTCAGAAAGTGTGTCAAGAAACCAAAAATACAAACATTTCACTTGTATGTTATCTAAGAGTTTATTTTTTTATTACTTTTTTTCCAGCTTTTGTGGAAAGTCAGTTGGGACAAATTCTGACTGTTGAAATACTGAACTGCATAACAATCAGAGTGGTTATAGCATCACAGAATCCTGTATATTGAAAAAGACCTCTAGTATCGTGTAAAACTGGAATGATTGGTGTCTTAAGACATTTTGGGATACATATGTGGGGGAGGAGGGGGCAGGATGGGCCTTGCCCTAGCAAGGCAGTGCACTGCCCTGCACACCCTCAGCCCCAGAGCTTGTACCCCAGTCTGGCAGTGGCAGGCCAGAGGCAAGGCTCCACATCCAACTCTGGGTCTCCAACTTAGCTCCTGAGAGGCTGTATGACTGGAAGTCTCACCTGGGGGAACACCACAGGAAGGCCAAGGGGTATTTAAGGCTGAACATGAGACAAGCATGTGTCTTGAGCCTACTTTCCCTTGAAATTTCTATCTGAACGCTGCTGGAATCCAGGAGTTGGCAGCTATATGTGCACTTTCCTATATATTTTCTGTCTCTTTCTCCTTCTTGGAACTTTTGAATAACTTAAAATCAAATGGACCTAGAGTTTGCTAAGTTGAATGGGCCAGGTTAATCCTAAGAAAAGAGTTTATATTGATTGAATGCTGCACTAAACCTTTGGCTAAAGTTCAATGATTTTCTAAAATGGCCAGTAAAATTCTGCTTGTTTTTCTGACCTCTTGAGAACATCTTGTCAGTATTTCTCCCATATGTCTAACTCAAAGTACATGCACAACTGCAAGCTCTCTTAAAAGTCTCGTTGGGTGAGTTGTTATGGGACTTTCATATCATCAGGCCTATCCATTGATCTAACAAGGTCAATGCCAGCATTAACCCATGTCCCTAAGCACTGCATCTACGTGTCTTTTAAATACCACCAGAAACGGTGACTCAACCAGTGCCCCAGGCAGCCTGTTCCAATTCTTGATAACAGTTTTGTGAAGAGATTTTTACTAATACCCAGCCTATAGCTTCCCTGATGCAACTGGAGGCTATCTTCTCTTGTTCTGTGCATGTTATTGGGAGAAGAGACTGACATTCTTCCCACTACAATCTCCTTTCAAGTAGAGATTGATAAGGTCCCCCTGAGTCTCCTTTTCTCCGGGATAAACACCTGCATCTCTCTCAGCTACTTCTCATAGCACTTGTGTTCCAGACACTTCATCTGCTTTGTGACACACTCTATCACCTCAGTGTCCTTTTTGAAGGGAAGGGCCAAAAACTGAGCATAGGATTTCTGGTGCAGCCTGGTGGAATCAATGCTGAGTGCAGGGGGTCAGGCACTTGCCTGGTCCTGTTGGCCACACTGTTTCTGATACAGGCCAGGATGCCTGGGCTTCTTGGATACGTGGGCACACTGCTGGCTCATGTTCAACATCTGCCAACCAACATCCCCAGGTCCTTTTCTGCTGGGCAGCTTTCCAGCCACTCTGCGCCCAGCCTGTTGCACTGCATGGGGTTGTTGTGACCCAAATACAGAGCCTGGCAACTGTTTTGTTGACGCTCATAGAACTGGCCACGGTGCTTGGATCCAGCCTGTCTGGATCCCTCTGTACGGCCTTCCTACCCTCACACATATCAACATTTCTGCCCAGGTAGGTGTTGCCTGCAAAGTAAGTGAGGCTGTACTTGATTCCCTCATGCAGATCATCAATAAAACTACTAAACATGCCTGACCCCAATACTGAGCCCTGGGCAGCACCACTTGTGACTCGCTGTCAGCTGGATGTAACTCCATTCACCGCCATCCTCCAGGCTCTATCATCCATCCAGTTTTTCCCCAGTGAACAGTGTACCTATGACAGCCACAAGCAGCCAGTTTCTCCAGGAGAATGCTGTGGGAAAACACTGTGAAAGGTTTTACTGAAGTCTAAATATGCAACATCCACACTTTCCCTCTTCCATAAGCGGGTTGCCTTGTCATAGAACAAAATCAGGTTGGTCAAGCAGGACTCGCCTCTCACAAGCCCCTGCTGTCCAGGCCTGATATTTTGGTTGTCCTGTACATGTCACAGGATGGCATTCTAGATGAGCTGGTCCATAACCTTCCCTGGCACCAGGGTCAGGCTGGCAGGGATGCAGTTCTCCAGATCATCCTTCCAAGTCCTCTTGTAGATGGGCATCACACTAAGTGATCTCCAGTCAATGGGGACTTCCCATTGTAACATAAAAAATTAACACCATTGTTTGCAGAATTTATACTGTGAAAGTTTTATTATGCCATTTCTAAAAAAAAAAAAAAAAAGAATCTGCTTGTTTTAATTTATCACCAGATGTCAGAATAAAAGAAAGAACTATGAATATCTCCATTTTGGATATATAACTTCAGCTTTCTTATTTAAGCTGATTTGTCTAGAAAGAGTTTATTGACCTCTGCTGATGAAAGTTATATTATAAATGTTCTAAGTTGAGCAGAAGGATGTTAAGGAAATACACACTACAAATCAGCTTTTAAAATTCTGATCCAAATCATTTGCTTGATGATTCAGGATTTGGGGTTTTCTGGGTTTTTTTTTTTCTTCATGATAATGAAACAAATCCTCCCACAATATAAGGAACAATTAGTAAG
>JAOTQP010001286.1:55355874-55366902 GCA_026413545.1 Cichladusa arquata
TAAAAAGACAAAAGACAATCTTCAGCACTTCAAATGCATAAAATAAAGTTTTAAAAAATTATTCTGAGAGATTAGATAACCCAGTAAACTAGACCCACATGTGCAGTTGGATCAAGAGAGAGAACTTTCAAAGCTGGGTCCAGAGTGAGAAGCTTCTGTGTTAATGAGAAGAAAGGAAAGTAATGCTAAAAAATTCAGGGAAATTTCTTATGAAATCCTGATTAATTTCTGGAGTTCAGAAAAATAATGTGTCAAGTAGTATACAGCAGGTAGACAGTAGATGCTACATGTTCATGCTTGAGGGGAGAAGTCTGAGGATAACAGATAATATAAAAAACATGATACTCCTTCATTAGAAAGTTAACATAAAATGATACTAAAATGTATAGAAATTAAGATTTCAAATTTGGGTATTTATAGAGCATATGCACTGTAGTGCAAGTAAATGACTGTCAAGTGAACAGATAGAGGTGAACAAGTTTGGAAATAGTTAGCTGAGCTGATACATATTATGACACTGCTACTACTACTGACATTCATACTTAGCTACAAGGCAAAATTTTAACCCTTGGACAGATTCTAGTGGTGCTGGCAGGCATGCCTAGCTATGCCCATGTAGTCTGAATTGTACTTCTGATTTAAAGCAAAAGATGCCATTCTGGTTTGTAACTTAGGCCATGACATACTGGTATGTGCACACACTGAGCAGGGTGACAAATGTTCTAAACTGGAGCCACAATCTTCATTGCCTTTTTGTGATATGACAGAAGACTTTGGTTTTTTGCCTTTGTTCTGAAGTGTAAGAGAAAGTACCATTAACCTCAAATTGATTCAAATATAATTTTTTGTGATCTCCAACTGTGAAATGCTATATAAATATTAAGTAAAATTAATTACGAGAGGTTTCATTGTATTTCCCCTATTCCTTTTCATTTGCATATGTTTTATGTTTTCATTAAAACTGTTGCTGCTTTAGAAATATGGCAGAGTAAATAATAAGCAAATGTGTTCAAAGAACTTATACTGGATTCTAAGTGGTTTTGCAGTTTGGCTGTTCTTGGGGCTTTTTTCCCAATAAACCCAGACAGTCTAAAGATCTTTAGAACCCACTCTAAGCTCTTCTTTTTGAAAACTACAGGCATAGCTTCTAATAAGTCAAATGGTGTTCTTATTTCTGCTGCTAATGAATAGAGCTCCAAAATAGCTGGTTGGATAACTCACGGAACTGACTGCTTGCTAAAGAGGAAAAAAGGGTATGCAGTTCAGAGCTTTACAAGTAGTGTCAATGGTTACTGTTGCTTTGTTGATGAGCAATCTGTTGAATTAAGTTTCACTGAACTATAATTCTGACAGTCAGTCTGGATTCCTGGTCAGGTTTATCTCTGAAATCTTGGTGTTTGGGGAATTTTACTGGAATTATTTATGGTAAATTTGCTTTGATATTGGCATTTCATTTACTATAAAGCAATATTTCTAGGAGAGGCTGGCATGTAGTAGTGAGAAAATATCTTTTTCCTTGTCTGCCTAAACACGGGTGATTGGTAAACCTCATTGAGTGAACTGTCAATAGATGATGTGATTTACTGAAAGCAACCATCTAGCCTAATCTCTTTGGTATGTTAACCAGTCTCAGTGCTTCTTTTCTGTGCAGACACTGAGCATGACAGAGGGAGAATAATGAAGCCTTACCTCTTCACACTGAGATGGTGGGCTGTGCATCAGCTAGTAGATGAAAGAAATATGCTAGTGAAGTGTGGTTCATGATGTCTTACATAAACTGTCTTAGAACCAAGGAAAGCAGCACATAGTTCCTAACTGCCTTGTTGCTCTCTGGGTTTTGGTTTCAGGAGGCTATGAAAAGGGAAGGCAAGTGAAATTTGACAATGAGGTTAGAACTCTATGAAAGATCCCTTTTGAAACCTTCAGTAAATTCATCACTCTTAGAATTTAATCTAGTTTTTGTTCCTGCAGATGCATACAGCCCTCAATGCAAAATACTGAAAAACTGGAACATACCAGCTTACAGTGCACTTGCTCAAAAGAATACGATGACATCCAATGTGTAAAATCAGTTTCCATGATCATATTTGCATTTGGGTAGTAGGGATGTGAAGAGTGCCAGTGAGTGATTCCTCTACTGCAGCACAGTTACTTTGAGAGAAAACAACGTGGCAGATACAGACTTTGTTACAGTTTATTCTCCTTTTCGGGACTAGGAGATCTCTGAACAGAGTGTCCCTTCCATATTTTCCAGGGACCCAGCAACAATATAAAATTGTGCCTGAAAAAATTTGCCAGGCTAATGGAAACTACACTCAGCTTATTTAAATATATTTCTTTTTGGTGGACACTGTTGAAAGGATAGAGAGTCCTTGCTAGTTCTAAAAGTTAAACAAGGGTAGAAAATTAATTGTTTAAAAATTGCATACTGGTGGAATAGAAGTGTACAATTGTAATAATGCCATCCTGAAAAGTTGTTTCTGGGTATACTGAGATCTCTAGTATCATTTCATATTTGTAAGGAAGAAATTATTCTAGAACTTGTATTCTAGGTACCTGAAAATGTAACTTCTTAAAAGTCCCTACTAATCATGACTTCCTATTTCCATACTACACTTACTTTAGATATTTCGAGGCCTCTGATTCATGTCATAACATCACTAAGTCATCTTTATTCCTTTATGTCTTGACCTACTCCATTTAGAAAATAACCTTCTGGGTCTGCTTTGAAAATGAGCTAAGGATCTTCAGGGCCTCTAATGGTCAGAAACTTGTAGGAAGGTGTAAGAATCTTATACTGGTTGCCACAGTTCAGATTTTGCCTTTATAAACAGTACTGAGTACTGTTTTGTGCCATCTTAGGAGTAATCCAACACAGTTGACTTGGTTTCTTCATTGGCCTTGAGCCTGCATGTCAGCACAATCAGGAGCAGATTGGCATCCTATTCTTAAACTGTCTCAGCTCTTGTGAAACAATTAGATAGCAAACAACTTTCCTACAACTCTTTATGTAGGGGATATAATGTACTTTGAAGGCATTGACCAGCTGAAAGCTCAAGCCACTTGAATTGTTAGCCATAGCTGTGTTGAAGGGGAGAATTAAAACCAAATGAAATTTTCCTCTGTATTTGAACATGTTTATACATTGACTGATGTTTATGTTTATACATAGACTAATTTAAAAACAATCTAAAAATCAAGGAAACTTGATAAAATTTTCCACCTAGTTTGGACTAGGTGCATATGATCTATAGAGTAAGGCACTCTCTCTAGTAGATTTTGTAGGATGGGTAACATTGTGAATCATCTTTGTGACCAGCAGCCTGAACTTCATATAAAGTATGGGACATTGTTCCTGACAACAGTTAAAAGAAAATTGTCTGGACTAAAATTATTGCTATGTATCATGGTTTGGCTTAGGTTTTATTCTTCTTAACTATAATCTTCTCTGTGAACACTAGATGAAGCCCTGATGCTTCCACACAATAAGAAAAAAAAAGTACTCAATGAGCTAGGTTGTGTCCTGACATATATTGAAGTCCTGAGTTCTGCTAAGCCAAAACAAGTTTATGATTTCTGCTAAGCCAAAACAAACAGAGCTTTTTCTTTTTCTTTTTTTTTTTTTTTTTCTGGTCTGCACTTCTGTTGCACAGATGAGTTCCTCTAAGCTCAAAATGTTCCCAGTCAGGGTAACTGAATAACTAAATAAAGTAAAAGAGGCCTTATGCTTCCTTTTATCTTCAAAATATATTGTAATTGTATTTCCTTTTTTTCTCTTTAGGCTTGTCTTTTTGAAAAGTTAAAAAAAAGTGATAAATGTATTTCATACTCTAACTTCAAAATGGTGTTTAAATTTCTGTTCTGAAAAAGTAACTGTTTGGTTTACTGACCCTTGTGTCTCAAAGGCCTGTCTGATTTCAGTGGCTGAAAACAATAAAGAAGCTAAATGGTTTTTTCTCCTCTTCTGCAGAATTCCAGCATGAGTAAGATCAAATAAAAAAGAAGGTATGAAAAAACAGGAGACAGTAAAGGGAAGTCAGAGGCAGAAGCCACACTCTAGTCTCACAGACGAGGAAAAAGAATCAAAATGACGCTGTAAGAAATTCTTCTTGTTTTTTTCATTAATAAAACTTTACTACCTGTACTGTGATAATCTAAGGAATTCTATAAGAATAAAGCTATTTGGTCAGCCTTCTGTCTGTAAAAATCACAGCCTACAGAAGAGTAATTTCCATGAAGAGAACTTGTACTCATTTGATTGCATACATTGTAGAGAGCACAAGCAAATGAATAACATGTAATTGAAATTTCCTTGTTGGGTACATTTTATGTCTAAGTAGCATGTAAGTGTTTATCTTCTTCACAGTTCATATTTCTCTCCAGATACTTAAGTTCTTATGTAGCTGATGATCCAAGGAGAAGGGTAGCAAACATCTCCTAGTCTATTCTGAGGCAGTGTTGCAGGATAGAGGAACAGCACGGAAATGGTAAAATACAGCCTCAAAGAACTTCGAACACAAAGAACTCAAAATAGCTGTTCTGCAGCATGTGTAAAGTTTCCTTATTTTAAGGAATTGAAACATAAAAATTAGTGAATCTATCTTGGATTAAGAAATTCCAGAGGTGAGAGGAACCTGTGTGCCCACAGAATCTGATCAACTTTTTTAGCATGGAAACCCCCAAACATCAGATTTCCTACTGATGCATTTTCTCACATATCTGCAGCAACTTGGAATTAGATATCAGAGTGTACTCTGAGTTCACAGAGCCACTACCTGAAAATGGCTTCCAGCAAGAGAAAATTGCAGTTGTGTAGTAAATGAATGGATTTTAAAGATCTAATGTGGTTTTCATAAAAAGAGGTCCATGTTTGTAGGAGAATAGTTTGTAAGGATAGTGCAGAAGGCAATCTTTCCCAGTGAATTACAGCTGTACTAATTACTAAGGAGTGGAAACAGCCTTGCCTGCCTAATGAGGATGCGTGTTATAAAAGGGTGGGTCAGCTAGCCCAGAGTGAGTTGCAGTTGGAGCTTATGATCTGGAGTCTGCTGTAGTTTGGGATGGAGTCAGCTGTGCACAGGTAAGGGACATGTGGCTGTGCAAGGGACAGGTTGAGGTTTAGCTGGTCATACAGAAGGAAATTTGCAGAGAGAAAGAGTCAGTGCTGTGTGGAGCTGCCTGTAAGAAAAGGAGTCAGAGTTGCCTGCCAGAAGTCTATAGAGAGAAGGCATGAAAAGATTTTAATAAAGGACTGGTGATGGTGCCAGTTGTCTGTCTCAACATAATTACTACACATGTTGATAGTCAATCAGCTGTAAGTGTAGCCTATCTTATGTTTCTGACTGATGTTCTGAAGACTGAGGATCCCGTAAGGCAGAATCAAGTGGTGTTTTTCTAACATTAGGAGAAGTGCCATATCAAGGGAGAAATTATTGGAATTAATTATTCATAGCCTTCTTAATTCTTATTTCTAAGTAGCAGATAATTTTATACCATCAGTACTTCAGGATTTTCCATTATCAGGGAACTCTTTGGATGCATATGACTTTACTTCAGAAAAGTGAAGCGAGTGGAGTCATAAACAGTATAATCAACAAGTACTTTATATTGTGCTCAAAGGAAGGATAAAAAGCAAACTAATGGCTAAAGGAGTTAAACCAATCCTTTCCTTGTCATGGAAATGGCTGTGAATATATCAGTTCCCCCAGAGGTTATAAAATCTAATTCATGGTTCCACTTCTTTAGACACCTAAGAAATGGATTTTATAAACATGAAGCAGTTGAAGGCTATGGTAAACAAATTATTCTTCTGCTGCATTGATAAAACTCATCTGTGGAGAATGATGATCCTTAAATTTCAGCAACATGATGTTATGAAAGGTTTAAGGATTAAGGGTTATTGCATCTGCATATGTTCCAAAATGAAGATGTCTTTCTTTGAGTTTGTTTTCTATAACTAAAATAGCAACATGGCTTAGTACCAGCTAAAACCCTGTTAATGTTTAATTTCTACTTTTTCTTTATCCTGGGTTTGTTTAGCTATTGGAAGCCAAAATCTGCTATATTTACACTAAAAAAACTGCTCTATGTATCTACGCTTTGTGTATCTGTTTTTCTACCCTCAGGGGTATTTTCTTACCCCTGAAATATTTTATTTAGTTCAAAGAAAAAGCGGTAGAATTAATCACTGGAAGACTCATGTAAGGCAAACTACCTACTTTCCATAACAAAGTACTTAGTTACTGGTTTCCTGACCCACTGCCATGATACTAGTACCACTTACTATAATTGACATCACGGTTTGGTTATTAGCATTAAATTGCTCATGAATTTAAACAATTCATTCAGTTTAGATCAGAGATTTTGCAGTGTTTAATAGCCTTTTTCTATGTGGATTAGATTAACCACTACCAGTAAATTTAACCACCAGGTGACACTATTATACTATGGTACAGAAGTGGACATATTTTATCAGACAGAAGAAGGATATTAACTATCAGAAGTGGAAGTTTTACAAAATTAAAAACTTGGATTTCTCACATTTGTTCTGTCTTTTCCAGTTTTTTCCTAGTCCCATCTTGAGGCTCAAGTAACTTGTTGCAGCAAAGCTTAGATATATAAATTTAAGACTGTATTAATTAAATTAATACAGTTTGTTAATGTAATGAAAACTAATTTTAATTTCTCAAAGTAACTGCCATCAACTTTCATCTCAGGAGGAATTTCTGTCAGCAACATGCTTTTCAGTTTTATATTAGGCATGATCACAGAATCATAGGATCATAAACTATCTTCAGTTGGAAGGAACCCACAAGGATCATCTAGCTCAACTCCTAGCCCTGTGCAGGACACCCTGAGAATCGTACCATATGCCTGAGACCTTTCTTGTCTGATAAGAGCTTTCTAGTGACATGCACTATTGCAGTTCATCTACTGGAGAGCCAGGGAGTGGTCAGCAAGACTTGCTCACTCTTTAATAGTCCTGTATGCACAGTATGGCCAGTGCATAAGTCCACTGGAGAGTGGAGACTGACTGTGGACTATGGTGGCCTAAACAAAGTTACCCCTGAGTGCTGCTGTGCTGGACATGCTGTGACTTCAGTACAAACTGGAGTCAAAGGTGACACCACTTTGCTGCCTTGAACATGACTAATGTATTTTTTTCCATTCCTTTAGTAAGGCCACAGCTTGCTTTCACCTGGAGCTAAAGTACACCTGGAGCTGACTGCCCCAGGGCTGGAAACACAGCCCCAGTATTTGCCATTGACCCATCTGGAGAAGGGTGAGGCTCCAGAACACTTGCAGTACATTGGTGACACCATCATATGAGACAACTCAGCAGAGGATGTTTTTGAGAAAGGGGAGAAGATAAACTGAAGGTCAGTTTTGCCATAAGACAAAGTGAGGTCAAGCAATCTCCTCAGCAAATTCAGATTTAAGGAGTAAAATGACAAGATGGATGCCATCAGATTCCAATGGATGTGGTCAACAAAATAGCAGCTATACCCCCACCAACAAGCAAGAAGGAAACACAGGCTTTCCTAGGTGCTGTGAGTTTTTGGAGTGTACGTATTCCAGATAACAGTCAGACTGTAAACTGTCTCTATCCTGTGACATTGAGGAAGAAAGATTTCAAGTGTGCTCCTGAGCAACAACAAGCTTTTGAACAAATGAAACAGGAGATTGGCTCATGGGCTATTGCATGAACAATCAGGATGGGACAAGATGAAAAAAATGTGCTCTACAGTACAGCCAGGAAGAATTGTCCTTCCTGGAGTCTCTGGCAAAAAGTACCCACCAACAATCAAGGAGAATCCCTAGGGTTCTGGAGTCAGGGATATAAAGGATTTGAAGCCTGTTACACCCTTACTGAAAGAGATCCTGGCAGCTTATGAAGGGGTTTGAGCTGCTTCAGTAGTGATTAGCACTGAAGTACAGCTCCTCTTGGCAGCTCAACTGCCAATGCTGGGCTGGATGTTCAAAGGAAAAGTCCCATCCACACATCATGCCACTGATGCTACATGGAATATGTGGGTCATGCTGATCACATAGTGATCTTGAATAGGAAATTGCAATTGACCAGGGATCTTAGGAGGCATCATGACCTGGCACAAAGGTGAGAATTTCAGATTATCCCCAGAAGGGGAAGATGAGCAGGTGGCACATACTGAAGAGGCCCTGCCATATAATCAGGTACCTGGAAATGAAAAGCTTTACTTTCTCTTCTTTGATCATTCCTGCCATGTTGGAAGGACACATTGAAAATGGAAATCTGCTGTATGGAGTCATGTTTCAGTTGTCGAGATAGACACAACTGGCATCATCACCAGTCCATTATTAAAAACTTTTCATGCCTTCTCTCTGTGGATTTCTCTCAGGCAACTCTGACTCCTTTCCCCACAGGCAGCTCTACACAGCTGTGACTCCTTTCCCCTTCTCTCTGCAAGTTTCCTTCTTCCTTCTGTATGACTGGCTAACCCCAACCTGTCCCTTACTAGGCCACCTAACCCTGTCTGTCCCCCACACATCTTCTTACCTTATCTGTCCCTTATATGGCTGCATGTCCCTTCCTCCTCACAGCACAGCCAGCAGACTCCATCTCAAACTGCAGCAGATCCTGGTTCTCCAACTGACTCTCAACCAGCTAACCCACTCTTTTATAACTCCTATCTTCATTGGACAGGCAAGGCTGCCTCCACTTCTCAATAATCAGTACAGCTGTAATTCATTGAGGAAAACTGCCTTCTGCACTATCCTTACAAAATATCTTCCCACAGAGTCCTACGCAACAAGTACCAGAAGCTATTGAGGGACAAGGTGGATCAAGTCAGGTCATAGAGCTGAAAGGCTTCCAGTTGGCTTTAGATCTCACTGAATGAGAGAAATGGTCAGCACTCTACCCCTCATAGTCACTCATGGATGGTGGCAAGTGCACTGTGGGGGTGTCTGTACCGATGGGAAAAGATTAATTGGTAGAACAGAGGTAAACCTATCTGGACGGTGGAACTGCAGCAAGACATTCCGACCTGGATACAGAAGTTGGCTGCAAAACTGCCTCATGTAAATGTGTGCATACTGAAGAGTCAGGCTACCAAAGAACATGGCAACAACAGGTGGATCAAGCTGCCAAGATTAAAGTATCCTAGGTGAACCTGGACTGGCAACATATGAGTGAATTATTTTGGGCTTGGTGGGCCTATGGCACCTCAGATTATGAGGGAAGAGCGCAACATACAGATGGGCTTGTGATTGAGGGGTGGATTTAACCATGGGGCTCTATCTCTCAGGTTATCCATGACTGTGAAACGTGCTGCAATCAAGCAGGACAAGTGGGTAAAGCCCCTGTGGTGGTATGGGGGACAATAGTCAAAATATAAATATGGAGAGGTCTGGCAGATTGATTGCACAAACCCACCAAGGCAAGCACTATGTTCTTATAATGGTGGAAACAACCACTGGAGGGCTGGATGTGTACCCTGTGCCTCACACCACTGACAGTTGCATCATCTCGGGCTTTGAAAAGCAAGTTCTGTGGAGACATGACACCCAAGAAAGAAGTGGGTCAAATAATGGGACTCATTTCAAAAACAGCCTCATAGACAGCTGGGCCAGACAGCACAGTATTGGGTGGGTGCCTTGTACTCCCTCTCATACACCAGCTTCTGGGATGATTGAATGGTACAATGGACTGTGAAAAAAGAGATTGAAAGCAACGGGTGATGGGACTTTGTCACTACAGAGGCAAGTGCTACACACAAAAGACACACTGTACTTCAGAAGGCTCATATCTGGTTATTACAACAATACTGTCTTTTATAACCTTTTCCCAGTTTACATTTTCATTGTTGGTCACAATTAATCAACATAATATTCATTGGTGGTAAGTTTTACCACCCCTTTTCTCCCCAGAACCTTTCTAAAAATACTCTTCACAGCTGTGAGGTATTTTTCCTAGTTCTCTTCACTTTCTTCTTCTTCTCCTCTTGATCTCCATGCCAACAGCCTTGGTCAGAATATTTCTCAAAACAAACCTTGTTTATTAACCCTCTCTAACTCAGCTGTGGGTCCTACTATAGGACCTTCAAACACTGGGGTCAACATTTCACAAAGGTCACCAGATTAGAGGTTCTAACACTAGGGTTCTACCAGTCAAGCTGGCCCTATCCAGTCAAGATCTCCACACACCATAGAAGGGGATAAAGTCCCCATGATGCATATGAGGAATGTGCTAGGGAATACAGTTTAGGTTAGTCCTGCCTCAAGCAAAGGCAAAGCCATTTGTGGGATTTTTTTTTTTTTTTTTTTACTCAAGGACCTGTATGCACTTGGTGAGTAAAGCAGAAGGATGGGGAAGCACAATGTGTACCTCAAGGGGGCTTGCTGTTTGGGTGAGAACAGTCTATAATGTTGAACTGTATATTATATAATGTTGATGAATGATACTGCCACTGTATGCCATAACTGCCATGGACAGTGAGGATGGACTGTGCCAGATACACCAGTTGAGATCTCCTGATGCAGCTTGTAACCACCCAACAGCACACCAGCCCTCCTACCCTGGAAGACATCTAGAATGGATATATGTACATAGTTGGGAGGTGTAAGGTCTGGGAATGGCATAGAATAAGGGGTGGATAATGTCCTAGTTTCAGCCAAGGACAGGTTTAACTTTTTTGCAGTAGTTGAGAGGGAGCGGAGCCGGGAGCCTGTGGATATGTTTAGGTTTTTATTCCCTACCACTCATGGGGGAAGAAGTAAGGGCTTCTCTCTTCTGAGAAGAGAGGGGAGTGGCTTTCGGTAGAAGAAAAAAGGTGCCATGGAGAAATTCTGCAACCATTTTGTCCTTTTCCATGAGAGCGGACAACAGGCTGAATGGCAGGGTGCTGCTGATCCTGACTGGGGCATTTGTCTGTGTCACGGTGTGACTTGGGTTTTTGCCAATTTTAATATATTCAATTTCCTTTTAGAGATAGGACCCAGGAGTAGAGACAAGGCAGGCTCAAAACTTAAAAAGGTACAAGAAGAAAT
>JAOTQP010001286.1:55375309-55391799 GCA_026413545.1 Cichladusa arquata
ATCTGTGTGTGTGTGTGTTGTGGTGCCAATCTGTCTCTGTGTGTTCGTGAGTGGCTGTGCCCTTTTTCTTTTTCTTTTTCATCTTCTTCTTCTTCTTCTTCTTTTTCTTTTTCATTTTCTTTTTCTTCTTTTTCTTTTTCTTTTTTTCTTTTTCTTTCTCTTTTTCTTTCTCTTCTTTTTCTTTTTCTTTCTCTTTCTCTTTTTCTTTCTCTTTCTTCCTCTTTCTTTTTCTTTTTCTTTCTTCTTCCTCTTTCTTCCTTCTTCTTTATTCTTCTTTCTCTCTCTCTCTTTCTCTCTCTTTCCCTTTTTGTCTCTTTCTCTATTTCTCACTTTTTCTCTCTATTACATGAGCTTAGTTGAGTTATAAGACGATTGAAAAATTTGGTTAATATACAATGCAAGACAGGTGTAACTGTGTTAGCTGTCTGCTAAAGTTTGAATTTCATTAGGCTTTACACACTGTGTGAGCAGGACTTTAGTTGTCTGATACAACTTCATGGTGCTTCTAACATAAATTTTGGGGAAGAAAATCTGTTTGTCTGTGAGCAAAGAGAAATAATTTACGTGTGTACTCTCCTTAAGTAGTCTGACAGCCCTAGACTCTAAAAATTTATTTGCTTCTCCTGGGCAGCAGATTTGGTCTCATTATGATGCAGTAGATGTAGTTTGAAGTATTACCGGCACCCCAGTGCTCAAGTGAAGTCTGGATAAGGAGTAGGGCAGTCTGAAAATGGGAGCAAACAGATACAGTGGCTTATTGGCTACGTAGCTTCACATGTTCCCTGTCACAAGAGAGCATCACAACCACAAATAACTGCCTGTGCATGCAGTCTTGTTTATCATCCTGCTGAGAGGGGGAGCATTTCTTTTCAGACCATCTCCATTTACAATATCTCATGTGCTCAGAGCAAGTGAGGACAAAGGGAAAACTGATACTAAGTACATGCTGTTCATATCTGCTCCAAATGTGGTAACTATTCTCATATGCTGCAGCAAAACACTCCCTCACTGAAAAATACGACTCATAAAAAGGAAAAAATAAGGATCTATAACAGAAACAAACTGTCCCCTGAGATGGCTAAACAATTCATAAGGCTTGAAAGAGTTTGACATTTCTTTCACAGGTGGACTAGAGGTTAACTTTGTAGACTAAATCAAGGAAACTTAATATTTTGCAGATTGGAGTTTATACTTTTCTCTCCAGATTATAGTTACTTAGACACAGCCTAAAAAGGAGAGGGACAGATGCCAGAAAAACTCATTATTTAGATGAGTGTGTTCATTGCAATATTATGGGACAACCACTGAAACTAAGACATTTATTCAAATTCAAAATTATATTTAGCACTAGGAATAGAATTCAAATAATTTAGGAATTCCTAAACATTGTCTCTAACCATTGTTTTGCATCTGCTGATGCCAAAAGATTTGCTTTTTATATATTTTTCCATGTACTTGCAGCTCTATAGACTATTATTGTATAGTTATATAGTTTCTTAGCTAACTACCCTGTTAGGTTAAACAAACACATTCCTGGAATCTTATTCTAATCTTCTTCTTCAGTGAACCAAGGCCATGTCACTTTCCCATGTATTTAGACATATTCAGTGTGAGGCTAGAAACAAGGGGGAGGCTTCAGTAGGGGGCTGAAACAAGAGGGGAATTACTTTACTAACTAAACATCTAATTGGGGATTTTTGTCAATTATGCTAATTTGCTAAACTTATAAAAATTTCGAAGCCCTATATCACATGTACCTTCCATCATAGGTGTGCCTAGAGGACCTTCAATAAATAGTAATTGCTGCTTATTGTTTTAATCTTGTTTGGCTTGTGATTTTAGGGCTGAAAAGGCATCACTGCAGATTATCTAATTCAACACTTTTCCTTACTGCAGTAAGAAATACTGTCATTGATCCAAGAATGAACAGGGTTGGCTTGTTTCAGTGTGTATTTTATGATTTGGATTTATGAAGTCTTGTAGCCTGTAGCTTAATTTAATATCTAGTTTTAAAAGATAGATTGTATTAAATGGAAGCTATTTTTATTATTAATTGATCTATTTATTGCATGAAGTACAAATCAAAAATTATTTTACTTCTTCTACATCTCAGTAATCAGCTTTATCATAATTCTTCTCATCTTCCATGCTTTTAAATTTCCTGTTCTTTAAGTAACTAAGGTTCAACATTAAAGTTTGTAAGTGAAATGTAATAAAGTTTTGTGCTGAAAGTTGAGGAGCAATCCAAATTAAACTTAGGCTGTCTCATATCTTTTAACAAATCTTGTACAAAATATGGCTGAAATGCTTTAAAGCTGTGTTTAAACTGGAGTAGTATGGTCAGCTTTGCTCTGGCAGAAGATGGAAATGAATGTTTTTTAATGTCTCGGGATATGTGCTAATTCCCATTGCTTACAGCTTGTGGCTGGGAATGAGGGCCTTCAAGGAAAACTCTCAAAATATCCTAAAAGGTCTACCTCTGCTCCTGAGGTATTTTTGGCTTGATGGGAAGTAGAAGATAATGTCATACTGATCCCTCATGTGACTCCTTGCCCCTTGAGTCCTGTAAACTGTTTTAACTCTCATTCACTTGTATGAGTTAAGTGGATAAATCCCATGACTTCTTTCAAAGTCTCAAAGGAAAAATTAATTTTCTTCTGATAAACATCCAGACTCTGAACTTGCTCTTCACTTTCTAATGTTGTGAGTTTCAACTATGAAAATCACAGAAGTCTCTCCATTTTTTTTTTTTTTATCTCAGTGTTTAGCTGGGGAAGGAAAATTTAAAAAACTTGGGCTAAATGCATATGGTAAGAAAACTGCTGGCACTTTTGGAAAATTGATTGCTGAACTCAATGAAGTGGCAAAGTACAGACAGTCAGGTAGTGCCTGTCACCACGCAGCATGCTCCCCACCTCAAGCTGTGCATTGCTCCCTCCTTACAAGTTACTGCCTCATTTACACAATGCTGGGACATGGGATCAAACCCTGGCATTGCTGCCTTAGAGATGGCTATTGGCTTGAACTGCTTTTGTGGCAGTATGACAAGGGCACAGGATGTGTGTGTACTGTTAGGTCTCTGGCAATCCTGAATGCTGAAAACAGCTGAAACTATTACTTTCCCCAGCTGCCAAGTGGCAGTGGCCACTTCTGGACATTGCCATTCCTGAACTAGGTCTTGTCTCATCCCATCATGAGCCATAATACACCAGGCTGAAAAGTGCAGGGGATGACCGACAAAAGGGTCAGATATCCATGCCTCAGGGGCAGCATCCCTCTCAGAGGGGCAGGGTGGGTGAGTAGGAGCCATAAGTGTTTCAAACTTCTGGTTTTATCTATCACAGACTGCGTGACAAGCTTCTTAAAGTATTAGATGTTCGCTTCAGTGCAGGAAAATCAAAGTTTTAGCAAACTGAAATGTTTTGAAGTTCTGACCAGTAACATGCTGCTAACTGACTGGTTTGAAAGTGTATAAGTATATAATTGACATTGCTTCTTCTTTTCATGGTACAAGAAAGAGCGTTCTTGGCAAAGCTGGGATTCTCCAACATCACAAGAATTCATATCTTTCCTAAATGCAGTAAACAGCTCCCTGCAGTTTCTAGTTAAAAATACTTATCTTTGATGAATTGTAGTTTATTTTACTTTACTTATGTTGGTCTAGAATGGAACAACACAGGACTGTAATAATTACTGCTATTTATTTTTTAAATCCTTCCTATGGTACTGTTGCAAGAAGGACTATGTCGAGTTAGTGGTAATTAAAACAAAAAATGCAAGCAGTTAGCTTGGTTTATGGTACTTTGCTGTAAAAAGTATTCTTCCATTTCTTGATACAGGGCAAAATACAAATCAACAACACAGTCATTAAACAAGTATTGGAAGAATACAGAGAATAAGTTGTTCACAAAATGAAAACACTCAGTACTCATTTTGATTTTGATTCAATTTTAAAACCAGGAATTACATTATAAGTGTTGTCATGCTGCAGTCTTTTACTAATTATATCACTATTCTCCAGAAACTGTAGCTTCTTCAGAAAGTTTAGTCAGAATTCATATGCCTCTGAAAATCTGTTTGTTGAAGAAAAATGTAAGATAATACATTGGCTGGTATTTATTTTCTGGCTTTTTAGACTATTCCATTGCTATTTAAGGATTTGTACTATGAAGATCATATCCATTGCAGAGAGTTTATGTGGAAGAGCACTTCCAGATTCTCAAATTGTGTAAGACAACAGTGATTTGTCATCTCAGACCTAATTTGACTGTTCTGTCAACCAAGCAAGAGCTTCTCTGACGAGGTAATCAGTACAGCTGCACTATACGGCTCTGATGTTTCTGCCTCACAGGAATGGCCTGTGCACGGATTTTATACACATCCCCTTTGCAGTCAATGTCTATTTGTACATCAGTTCAACAAGTTGTGGATTTATTGCATATGAGATAACCTACTGCACTGAAGACGTCCTGGGGCAAAAAGAAAAACAAAAAACCACAACCCAAAAATGGATTTACATTTGTAGAAGAGAGCTCTACTTGTGCAAGAGATGTACATGCAATGGTTTTGGCCATGTAGCCCTCATTTCACTTAGGTGGAAGCTACATCTTTCTTACTATGAAAGAAGTTTGATGTGACTGGGAAACACTAGAGTTACTGTGCATGTCCATCCTGGCACAAGTGAAAAGGCACAGTTTTCCAGAAAATAATAAACCACATACTTTTCTTAAATTATAGCCTTATACTGCATAAAAGTAGTAGGAGGGGGAGTAACCAGTTAAAATGCTAGATTCCTTAGTCCCGTATTTTGTTCACTTCTATGTGAAATCATATCTGCAGGATGTTTAGCAACCTGTTCATCACTCCCAGGCAGGTTAGTTCAGCCTCCTGCCTATTATCCACCATCAAGATACCCCCTAAAAGCACTGGCATATATTTTTCTTCCTTTTAACAAAAATACAGGGTTTCTTCTGCAGACTCTGATATATTGTAAATTCGTTGATGTGCTTTACATGGATTAGGGAGTACTAATAATCAACAGTCATTTAACATCAAAAATATTATGAGCATAAAGCCTCCAAGTTACTTATAAACTGTCACAAACAATAATAATGTTTATAATATGAAAGCAAGCCAAGCCAAAAAAAGACCAGCCCAACCCAGGGGAGTATTACAGTTCATACACATATAAGAGATACCAAAAACCCCCAACTCGAAACCAAAATTGTTGTTTATCCTCCACTGTTGAGTTTGTTCCATGTATTGTCTGCAAAATGCAGTCAGAAGTATTGACTGGCTTTTCTGCTTTGTTGTATGGACTACACTTGGAGTGTTTTTTTTTTTTCTTCTCTGTTACAGTATAATTCAGTAATCCCCCTTATCAAACCCATGGCAGTATCTTCCTAAAGATACTGCATAAAGCAAAATCTTCATAAATGTATCCAGAGTCTGAATAACTATTTATTTGTCTTAAGAGTACCTAAGACAACTAAATGAAGAACTTGCAATCTCGGAATCACAGAGAATTGCAAGTTGGAGAGAACGTGTAAGGACCATCCAGTCTGATACACAATATTTTTAATGATGCAGTAATGAGCCTAAATGTCTTTTACATTTAAACACAATCCAAAGGCTGAGAAAATCAACAGTGACTTTACACTAATTTCTAAAAGTCTTATAGAATATGTGTGTTTTGACAGACAAAAACAGCAACTAGAAAAGTTGGTGATGAGTATGATTGGCATACAAGAAATGACCTTTCTACTTGAAAAGAAAATAAATTGTTAAGATCTACATAACACAAGTGTAAGATGAGGAGATAGAAGAAGATTCCTACCCCTGGGTAACATAAATGCTATTATGTCTGTCTGCGCCCAAAATTGTTACTGTCTCTTTAAGACCCTGCATCTGGAAAACAGAACCATGGGGCAGAGTGGGGGGATGCCTGGGTTTATTTCAAAAGCTGGATTTGCCCAAGCAGAGCTGGCTGGCCTCTTGGGTTAGCTCATGACGTTTGCCACAGGGCTCAGGAAGAGTGGGTGCTGCTCCCTTTCTGGGTTTTCTCTTGCTCCTTTTTGAGGGCACTGCTCTAGGTGTTTGTTGTTTGGCTTTCTGGTTTTTTTTCCCAAGAGGGTGTGTTCCAGAGGACACAGTCTTAAGCTGCATCAAGGGAAATATAGGTTGGATACTAGGAAAAAGGTTTTTACAGAAAGGGTGATAAAGTATATATTTGTAAGAGATTGGCTTCCAGTAGGGTAATTTTGTATTCTTTCATTTTACAAATTTTTTTTAAAGTACCTGTCTTCTTGATGCATG
This sequence comes from Cichladusa arquata, assembly GCA_026413545.1. Taxonomy (NCBI): domain Eukaryota; kingdom Metazoa; phylum Chordata; class Aves; order Passeriformes; family Muscicapidae; genus Cichladusa; species Cichladusa arquata. Next base: position 55,381,625 of record JAOTQP010001286.1, read on the forward strand.
ATACTTCAGCTACTGTAGTGAATTATATTTACTTGCTACTATTTTATTTCAAAACTAAATTAAGTGTATTTATGCAATTCATAGTTCATGTCTCTATGTAGTCAAGCAGAGGCCAAATAAAACATTTTCCTTTTACTCAAGTTGATGTACACCAATATTTTTATCGGACAGGCCAATAGTGGAGATTTTCACTTGGAGAAAGAACAAAAAAGAATTAGGATTGTTCTTGGTAAATGATATCTTCTTCAAAGGAAATTGATCTGTTTTCACTCTTCCCTTTTGATAAACCGTTGTCTTTTATAGACATAAAAGTTATATGGACAAAAAAATCTTAGCCTTGATTTTGGAAGTAGAGTGCTCTGAATTCTGAAAGGGAACAGCTCAGAAAGCTATTACACCATTATACTGCATGTTCCAATTACAGTTAAGATATACATATGTATGTACAAGTATATGCAGTACGTAAGTAATACATATATAAGTAGTACATGTGTATAAAACTATGTAAGACTACCAAAACCAATCTGATTTAAGATGCTATTTAACCCAAGAGGTAAGTGTATTGTCTTTTGTAAGATTTAAAATTAATTTTAGCTTGGACTTACATAATTCTTTCATGTTCTCGGTATTGCTCTGCTATAGAAATCTGCACCTACCACAAGACAAGCTTCATGCAAATAAATGTGGGTTTTTTTAAAAAAATGTATTTATTCCTACAAGCATTTACCTAAAATCACTGACTTCTCTTCTGAGCTGCTTTGACCACCAGTATCAAAAGCAGTGTGTTTCAACATGGAAAAATACTATGTTTAGGTGGTCTATTATGAACAATTCATAATAGTTTAGCAATTTCCTGAGTCACAATGGAATACAAGCTGTGTAAGGGTTTCATGATTCTTTTTAAAAAGCTTCCTTGGTTCTTTTTTTTTTTTTCCTTTTTTCTTTCCTAGAACTACCTATAATGCAAGAATGAGACTAGGTGCGTCAAATTGTAGGAAGTTTCATCATTTTAAAGGGAGCAAAGGCTGGTAAAAAATATGCAGGACTATGAATGTCATTTCAAGAAGAGTCTATGTCTACAAAATTTCAGCATTTGTAAGATCTAATGTTCAAAATAAGGCCAACTTTAATATAAAGAATAAACTGGTGAGTAAAAGAATGATTTGTTCTAGGATTTTTTGTTCTCACCAGTACATATCAAATAATTCTACCCTAAAATATTTCTTTTAAAGTTTTGTTCTACAGTGTTAAATCAAAAGACTAAGCATGAACAATGTAGCATATGCTATGACTTTCCAGAATATTCATACACAGTCCAGTTTCTTGAAACAGGAACAATCAGCAGGTTCCAAAACATTATTAGATCATGCTTAAAGGAGAAGAGAAAAGGCTATAAACAGGTATAGGCATAGCTGCCAGTGAGAATACATGCTGGATTGATTTCCTGTTACCTGTTACAGTATAGTGAGAAATGAGGGAAAAAATAATAAATTGCTCATATATTTTGATCACTGAAAATTCAGCTTCTTCTCTTAATTACAAACATGGTTAAAATATATTCCCCAGCTACCTCTGCACCGTTCAGATTTCTACACTTTAAAATAACATTGCATTTCCCCCAAAACTGTTCCAGAACAAATATTTATGTTTATACAGAATGCAACTAAGCAAGAACTTTACAGATGTAATGACAGTGACACGTTTTTAAATGAAAAGTTGTAGCCAGGTGGGGTCAGTCTTCTCCCAGTAACAGGATGAGAGGACACAGTCTCAATTTGTCTGGCAGGAGTTTTAAGTTGAACATTAGGAAGAAGATCTTCACAGGAAGAGTAATTGGACATTGGAATGGGCTGCCCAGGGAGGTGTTGAAGTCACCATCCCTGAAGGTGCTTAAGGAAAGACTGGATGTAGCACTCAGTGCCATGGTCTAGTTGGCAAGGTGGTGTTAGGTCATAGGTCGGACTTGATGATCTCAAGCATCTTTTCCAACTTGGTTAATTCTGTGATTCTATGATTCTGTAAGTGAAAAACTTCTAAAATGTTTCCTTAGAATGGAATGTTTGCAGTTCACCTTAACAAATAACATATATATTTGATTTCCAAAAATGAATCTCAGTGCATTAGCATAAGCTTCAGAAGAATTTGACTTCCTTTTCATAAAATTAAAAATTGCAATGAAGACTTTTTACTTTGATAATAATTCAAAACCTTTCACTTAAGGGTTAGGCTTCACGGAACTTAGGTATTGCTACTTACCTGTAATTAAAAACAAACTACGGAAACTATTTCAGGTCATTCTAGAACAAAATAACTTAATACACTTTTTTCCAATAAACTGAAAATTCAATTTCAAATACTAGTTTTGATCAAATAGAGTGTACTCTGGCCCTGAGATAAAAATATTTCTGATCCAGCAGTGAGATTTTAAATACTTTTTATTATTAACTACGTACATAATGCAGGGGAAAAAAAACAACCAACAAATCACTAAAATAACAGCTTTAAATCAGAAATTATTTTGAGTAAAGAAATGGAAATGTTTTCCTTGAAACTGAAAGCAGAATTTTAACCTTTATTACAAATGGATTTTTTTTCTCTCAAGTAAAAAATTCAGTTAAAATTCATTTGAAGATGTGTTGGTTGTTTTTGGTAGTGGGGAGGCCACAGAGGTGGCTCCTGTGAGAAGCTGCTGGAAGCTTTCACCATGTCCAGCAGAGCCAATCCCTGATGGCTCTGAAGATGGACATGCTGCTGGCCAAAGCTGGGTCAATCAGAGATGCTGATGATGCCTCTAAGATATTTAAGAAGAAAGTCAAAACAAAGTGCACACAGGTTTTGCTCTTAGCCAGAGAAGAGGAGGAGGTGAGAACATGTGAGAGAAACAACATGGAGACACCAAGGTCAGTGGAGAAGAAGGGGCAGGAGGTGCTCCAGGTGCCAGAGCTGAGATTCCTCTGCAGGCTGTGGTGAGACCACGGTGAAGCAGCTGTGCCCCTGCACCCATGGGGATCCATGGGGAATGCAGAGATCCACCCACAGCCCATGGGGATCCATGGGGGATGCAGAGATCCACCCACAGCCTGTGGGGATCCATGGGGATGCAGAGATCCACCCACAGCCTGTGGGGATCCATGGGGATGCAGAGATCCACCCACAGCCCATGGGGATCCATGGGGGGTGCAGAGATCCACCCACAGCCCATGGGGATCCATGGGGAGCAGAGATCCACCCACAGCCCATGGGGATCCCACACCAGAGCAGGGGGATGCCCAGAGGAGGCTGTGCCCCCATGGGAAGCCTGTGCTGCAGCAGGGTCCTGGCAGGACAAGGAGCCCCATGGAGAGAGGAGCCAACACTGGAACAGGATTTTGGCAGGATTTATGAACCCACAATGGACGCCACTGGAGCAGCCCATTCCTGAGGGACTGCACCCGTGGGAAGGATCCACCCTGGAGCAGTTCATGCAGAATTCCTGCTCATGGGAAGGACTCACACAGACACAGTTCATCCTGAGATCTGGATCTGTCTCCTGGGAGAGGAAGCCCACACTGGAGCAGGGGAGGAGTGTGAGGAGTCCTCTGAGGAGGAGGAAGGAGCAACAGAAACACCATGTGATGAACTGCCCACAGCCCCCTTCCCTGTCCCCCTGCTGCAGGAAGGAGGGCCAGAAAATCCAGGGTGAAGCTGAGCCAAGGAAAAAGGGAGGGGTGGGAGAAAACTGTTTTGACATTTTATTTTGGTTCTTAGTACCATGAACAAAGTTGTTATGTTTTGTTTTGGCTTGGGATTTTTTTGGTTTGTTTTTTGTTTTTTTTTTGTTTTTTTTTTTTTTTTCTGAGCAAGTTATCTCCCTTCCAGAGGATGGGGCACTGTGAAGGTCTCAAGGGTGAGGGCAGTAGAGCTCCTCCAGTGTCATGCCAACAGGGAAGACCTGGGCATGAACACAATTGCTCCACTTGGCAAATCCTGTCACACACAGCAGGGATATTTAAAATATCATTCAAAATGGTGAGTCAATCCAGCAGAGTCCATGGCCCAGTTAACATGTTCTGGCACAGTCCATGGCTCAGTAAACATGTTCTGGCAGACAGAAGAGGAGCCCCCAGGAGAGAATGGCACCCAGCTCACCCAGCTCTTCAGTGCCTCAAGCTTTGCACTGGCATTGTGTTAATTGACTGTGTCACCTGCTGCAGTGTGTGACTGGGAGCTGTGCACAGCCTGGCCCTCTAATGAGCCCTGACATCTATTTCTCAATGGAACAAGGATAGGAACAGGGACAGTTTCATTGGACACATCCAGATGGATGAAGCCCTTGCACTCAAATCCCCTTCTTCCATTTCTTGTTGTCAAGGATGAAATTGTGTGAGCAGAGCAGGGAGTTAATTTTCATCTCAGCTGATCAGTGTGACATTAAGCATCAAGCCACAGTTGTTATTTTTTTAATAACCATGTGGGTAAATGCACTGAACATTTCAGACACCCTGCCCTTGGCACATGACCAGTTTGCTCTGCACTGGTTCTTTGTGCTGCACCAGGATTCTTTGGTGTTCTTTGTGCTGCACCAGGATTGCCCCACAGTGCTGTGAGCATGGAGCTTCACTGTGCTTCATGGTGAGTGTTGAAAAGACACCTTGCAGTGCTGTGGTGTATCAGTAATGGAAGTGCTGCCATTCTGATTTATTCTTTATTTGCTGTTGCATTAAATCAATATTTTTTTTAAAAGCTGCTTTAAAAATAGAAAGAAAAATTGGATGAATGAACTGCTAGGCTGAAGGATATTTTTCCCTGTACCTTTCTTTTTTCCTGTACATTTCTTTTCCTAAAAAAATCAATATTCAGTTTACTATCCTTGCAAGCATGTTCAATATTGGTTTTTATTTCTCTGTTTCTCATGGTACATGCCACTTACATTCATTCAGGCTTGGGGAGACCAACACTTTCTTAGTTTCTTCCAAACTGTGGGGATTTTTCCTCTGAGATTTCTGAAAAAATTGTTCAACAACTTGAATCCTTGAGTTTCACCTCTTCACTAAGCCTGAACTAGTTCATGAGACAGTTCATAACATTCAACTACACCCTCTGCCTTGCCTGGCACAATCAAAATCTTCTAAAATTCCTCAGTTTTGTGGTTTGCCTGGGGCTATTTTTAAGCTATTTTTGTTAGTGAGTTTCTTTCCCAGCCATCTATGAACCCTTACTGTGCCAGGATTTTCACTCACGTGTGGTTTTTTTGCTGGGATTTTGCCATATGTAGTAAGATTGAATTTTACCAAATATGAGCAAGTCCAAGGTTTAAAGCTGCTGGACAAGGATTGTGATTGAAAAAAATAACCCTTTCACCACTTTTGTTATTTTGTTGTTAAGATTTTAGTGCCCTGACTACTTTGCTGCTTGAGCAAGGAAAGCAAGTCAAGACCAGTTAGTAAGACCAGTTCAGATGGGAGCTGAGGACATCATCAGTGATCTGTTACTAGCAGTGACAATGTCACCACCTGCAATAAACCGGGGAATAAACCCAATTTCCTCCCATTGCCAGCTTTCAGCAGTTGTTAGCCATTTCTGCAAACTCTTTCCTAGAGGTAAGGGACATGCTCCAGAAGAACTTTGATTTATATTTCACATCTACTGATTTTTGAGCCTGTACCAACTATCAAAGTCCTCTTTAAAGAAATTTCTGTTTGGAGAGCCATGTTCCTGCTATCTCCTAGTGCCAAGGATGGTGTTCTAAATGACACCCATCTTTTCCTTCTTTTCCACCTTTCTTTGCCCTTGCCAAGTCCTGGCCATCCTGAGTTATGCTGCTGTCTTTAACCCTCCCTAAATGCTGCTGTTTATTGCTCTGCTCCACGTTGATGTGAAGAGCTGGAGGTGAAAAGGGCCCCAGGTGTCACTTCAGGACTTACACCACAAACAACCAGTTTCCCTGGACTCTTCCCAAGGCTGCTGGGGCAGCAGCACAGGAGTGGTTCTGGAGGGCTCAGAGCTCCACATCCCAAGAGCTTTCCTGGTGTCTGCAGCTGTTTTGCACACACTGACAGTTTGGAAGACTGAAGTTCTTAACCTAGAGTGAATTTCCTCTTTGGAAAATCCTGTACTTTTCACCTTTCCCTGCTGGGGTTCTTCACCCCCTGAATAAAACATGGCATTAAGGATGAGTGTGCTCTGCAGAGCAGCCTCAAACCAGCTGAGCATAAGGCTCTGTGTTCCTGTTAATCCTGCAGTGAACTGGCCCCAAGTCACTTGGCACATAGGGTCTTCAGTGGTGCAGTCTGGATTTTGGGTCAGTTAGAAAATCCCTTCCTGAGTTTCATGATTCCTCCCTTTACATGCAGCTCTTTTAGGCTGAAGAACCTGAGTGTGCCAAGGAAGGGTGAACTGACTGGAGCCAGTCTGTACCCAAAAGCTGGGCTACTCCCACCTCTTTCATAAGGAAATGAAAAAACAAGTTGCTTTTCTTTTTTGTGTAACCATCAGAGAGTGGTATCCAGCCTCACTGTGAGACTCTGCCTTGGCTCAGAGAAATTTCAATATGTGTGGAAATCATTTGCTGCTTCTTATCTTCTCTTACCATTTTAGGACAGAATCCTTTTTTTGTGTGTGTTTTACTGCTAAAACACAATCCTTCCACCTTTGGCAAGCATAGGAAGACACCCAAGAAATCATGACAATATTTTTTAAAATGAAACCCAAAGAGTATAATCATCTCTATTTATCTTTAATACTAAAATGTCAAGTGAAGTAATTTATTAAAATCTTTCAGTGACTTGTGCAGTCTCTTAATTCCTAGTCCTGTCAGAAAGGTGATAGGGTAAGTGTCGAGTTACAAAGCATCTAAAAATGTTTGCTGCAATATTCTTTCTGGATCAGTTTGCTGTGTTACTTAGGAAAGTGATTCTTGACCAGAGCTGATGAAAGAGAACAGACTCTGAGATTCTGTACAGACTCAAAAATCTGTCTCAGTGGAGAAAATCGAGGATCAATCTCTGTATTTCTTCTTTGCAAATTTCTTTTGCAGGTTTCGGATTTTATTTTGCTACAGTGGGAATTGAAAGGGCTCCAGTTAATGTAAACATTTTCTGAGTTCAGGGTGGTGATGATGATTTACACACATATCTTTTTAACATCCAGCCCAGTCTTATAGGTGCCTGATGCTGCTGGTGAAGAAAAGTGAAATGCAATACTGAAAGAAGCTTTTATTACCTCTGTGAAAGCAACTTGTAGCACTGCAGATCTATTTCCTCTCTTACCAGAAAAGTAAGAACAACTTGATGAGAAAAAGCACCTTCAAGTTTAAAAGCATCCTCTGTTCTGTGGTGGGGGGCTGCACAGGATCCCAGCTGTGCTGGCAGGAGGGAGCCAGCAGCGTGTGACATTTGCTGTGACAAACCTTGCCTGGCTCTGGCGGAGCCCCTTCCTCTGCCTGGGGCACTCCCTGGTCCCCCTGAGGAGCCCCTGCACTTTGGGAAGCTGCCCGAGGGGCAGGATGCTCCAGAGAGGGAGTTTCTTGGGGTGAGATGGATGATGGACAGCAGCAGCACGGGGGGAGGGAGAGGGGAGGAGCAGAGCAGAATCCAGAGCCTGGGAGTCCGAGATGGGAACTGGGGGCAGAGGGAGATTGGCTCCTGCTGAGGAACAGAATGATTTTCCCCTCTCCTTCTGAACTGTAAAACTTGAAACACCAAGAGCCCTGTGGATTTATGCTTTTACAGATCACTGTGGTCCAGACTTTGAAATGAAAGCAGCTGTGGAGCTCTAGGGGGGATGCTCTATACGGAGTTAATAAATAAGGTAAGTCCTTTTTCTCCTCCTGTTCTGCTAAGATGCTGAAAGTGTGGATATTTGCATGCACAAGAATATGCAGGTGCAAAATGGCAAACACAGATAACACCAGGGTGCTTACCTTACCTATTTTCACTCTATTTTTAATTTAGGTCCATTTTCATATTATCTTTGCTCATACTTAGTTTCTCAGAGAATCCTTTTCATTGCTATTCTGTTTTTCTTCTCCTTCCTGTGGAATAAAATGTTTCATCATAGGAATGAGAATGTCAGGGTGCAGTGCAGCCTTCTGAAATAAACCCAAGAAATTCAGAAGAAAATCCTGAAAGTTTTGATATTGCATGGTGTCATTTATTCTTTTCTCTCCTCCACTCCTTCTGAGGGCATTGGAGTCTCCAGGCATGTGTGATATAACCAGGGATGATTTCATGATGTAGCAGGACTGGCCAGTCTAATGCCATTCTGATAAATATTGTCCTTTTTAGACTGTTTCCATTAGTCTTTCTGAAATGTTGTCCAAATCTGGTATTGTCTTTATCACAGAAAGAATTTGGAAGAGAACTGTTCATTTGTGTCTTTGGGCAATAGCAGGAGCCTAAAACATCGATTAATTTGATACTGATTATATGATTGCTATTGATTGTATGCTGACCATTGGTTAATTTCAAAGTAAAAAATTAAAATTAGAATCCCAAAGTATTCCCTTACAGCAAGAGAAAAAGCATTTGCAGAAACTTTGCTCACAGACAGAAGGGAACTGCCTGGAGTTGTACAACTGCAGGTCAGCACAGGGTTGTGATGGCACTTTGCACCTAAGAAAATGCAGTTCTTTGTATTCAGCAAAACCCTAAGCTTCCTTTAGTAAAAAAATAGCATTGAAGTGCTCACCTGAGAGTCAGGCATCAGCAAATCCTTGTGTTTGCATGCCTTTGGAGGATGTTTCTTTGCTGAGCTGGATGCAGACACCTGCTCTGTGTGCCTGCCTGCACCCCAGTTTGCAGTGTGAACTTTCTCAGTAATAAACAGGCAGCAAAAGGACAATTTTAATATGAGGGTCAGCCTGTAACAAGAGGACAGAGATCCAGCAGAGAGAGAAAGTTGCATTCCCAGCCCCTGACTCGTTACATGACTGCACGTAGGTGACTGAGCTGCTCTAATTAAGTTTATGAGCTGGAAAATAGTTGTGCATTTAGTTACTCCAAGCCTAATGTTTTACATGAGTAAGGATCAGAGGAGATTTCATGCTCTGATCCACCAGGAAAACTTGTTCATCCCTGGGACAGAGTCAGGTGTTTGTGTGCCTGCAGGACTTTGGTTTACTGGACAAATGGGCAATGATGTCAAAGCAGAGGAACAGGATTTCCTCTGCAGTAGGAAAATTCTATGGGAAAGTGCTCCAGGAGCCTAAACCAAAATGTCAGGAGCTGTATCTTGCAGTCTGGCACTGCCTTTCTGTTCTTCATCTGGTTTTCTTTTCATGGCTTTTCCCTGTTGCTTGTTCTCTGGTGGTGCTACAATTGGGGTACAGTTTTCTTAGTTAAAGCAGCACTTGCTGGGTTACTGAGACCATTTCTTGTTCCTCTCTAAATGATGCTTGGCTGTGACTGCTTTCCATTCTCTTCTAGGCAGCCTCTGCTGATTATGTATCTCCCACATTTGAGTGGCACATGCTTTTTTCACAAGTCAGCCCCAGGGAAGCAGGAGTGTGAAATGCAGCGCTGTCGCTACCGTAGAAAGATTCAATAAAACCTTTACAGCCTCTCCAGATCCTGTGAAATGTCTGCCTCTGTTTTCTTAAGTTTTGTTTTGGCTCAGGTCTACAGAGACAGCCAGATCCCTTCTGCAGGATTAGGAGAGGGGTAGAGCCAGGTATCTGTCATGTTAGTTTGCTGTAGCAGGTTCACAGCGTTGATTTGGTCACTGCCAGGGCTCTCAGGAAAAATATTGCAAGAAAATGTGTCCCTTTCTGCCCCAGACAAGAGCAGAAGTGGGTGCCATGAAATTCATGATCAAGGTGAGCTCAAACATAGATGTAAGGAAATTCTGATGTGTCAGAGGGATCCCTGGGAATACAGTGGGAGCACAGACCTTTTCCTCCTAATAGGTTGGCTATCATCACTGAGGAATTTGCAAAGAGTGATCAGAACTTGTTGCAGGGTGGTTGCCTATGATGCTTTGCAGTTAGGTTGGTCTAAATGCCAACCTTTAGGTCTTTTTATGGCCTGAAGCCCAAACAGCAGGAAATCTCTAGTGTTGTTTATCAAACATTTACCTTTACATGGTTCTCAATTTTAATATCCCAAATTGAGTTGTTTTCAGTGCTTCTTAAATGCTTTCTAGTCACAAAAAAAAAAAAAAAAAAAAAAAAAAAAATCAAATTTGGGTTTGAATTCAGG
>JAOTQP010001286.1:55396252-55414271 GCA_026413545.1 Cichladusa arquata
GCTCCATTGGCATGATAATGGGAAAAATTCTTCAAATTGACACAGTAACAGAAAAAAACACTCAACCCCCAACAATATCAAAATGTGATTTCTTTTTTTTTAAGTGATTATGTGTAAAGAAATAGCACAATCAAAATAAGAGGACAAAAGGCAGTGAATTTCATTAGAAAGGGCCAGAAAAGGCAATAAACAAAGGTTCTTCCCTAGAAAACAAAACATATGCATAGGCCCATTAATCAATAAGAAAGAAAATAAAACAGTGAATGATATACAGAAGATAGATGTGGTCCATTCTTTTATTTTTTGTTTTGTTTTTTCTTTTATTTTTGTAGTGTGAAGTTTTTTATCCAATATCCATTTTTGGTTTTGTTTTTTGTCTGGGGTCGTCACTGCCCCCGCATCCCCCAGCTCTGAGTGTACTGCGATGGGTGAGAGCCAATGCGGGATTTCCTGTGGGTTTGTGTGCTAGTTTGGCACAGCCTGGTTTTTGGTAGCAGAGCGGGCCACAGGAGTAGCTTCTGTGAGGAGCTGCTGGAAGCTTCCACCATGTCCAAAAGAGCCAATCTCTGATGGCTCTGAAGATGGACATGCTGCTGGGCCAATCAGAGAAGCTGGCAACGCCTCTGTGATGACATCGAAGAAAATCAAAGCCGTGCAGGCGCAGTTTTTCCAGGGGTGGTGGAGTGCCGCTGCCAGGGGGCCATCCAGTGTGCCACCATGGATGCAGACATTGTGCTGCAGGCAAAAAGGGCAGGGGGTGGCAGTGACGGCTTCCCCTTCCTGACACTCCGCATGAGGACAGGCGTTACATAGCACCAGTGTCTGCCACTGCCTGGGCGATGATGGTGGGGCAGCCTGGCCAGCAATGGAAGTGTAATGAGTGATTCCCTGACGTGGAAACAAGACAAGATCAACTTGTTGACACTGCGGGATCCTGCAAGAATCATTGAATTAGTGGAACTTGTTGAGGGTGGCACCTACAAGCAGCAGTTTTCGAGTCACAGAAGAGGAAAAAGTGAGCACGTGTGAGGGAAAATAACATGGTGACACCAAGGTCAGTGGAAAAAAAATGAGGGGTGGAGGTGCTTCAGGTGTAGGAGCCGAAATTCCTCTGCAGGCCCTGGTGAGGACTATGGTGAAAAAAACTGTCCCCCTGTAATCCATGAAGTCCATGGAGGATACAGAGATCCAGTCACAGCTCATGGGAAAAGGGTTTACGCTGAGCGGGTGGATACTAGAGAAAGCTGTGATCCAGTGGGAGACCTGAATAGAGAGAGAGAGGCCCCTTGCTCCCAGAGATAGAGGGCCTTTGTTTCCAAGCTAGAACAGCCTATCCTTTGAGGACTGCAATCTGTGGACAAGTGACCCACACCACTACAGTTTTGGAAAACTGTTTTCCTGTGGGAGGGATTCCACGGCATAGCAGAAAAAAGACTTCTCTCTATGAACGAACAGAAAAAGATCTTGAATGATGAGCAGACCTAAACTCCCACCCCCTGTCTCCCTGCACTGTTGCTTAGAAAGAGGAAGGGGCTGGAGGGGAAAAAGGTGTTTTAAGGGCTTACTTTATTTCTCTTTATCCTTCTCTGACTCTGTTAATAAAAAAAAAAAAAAAAAAATTACTTTATGCCTTTAAATTTAAACCTGCTTTGCCCTTAGAATATGTTTCTCCCAATCCTTATCTCAACTCATGAACCCTTCCTTAATACTTTTTTTTCCCCTCTCCTCTGCTCAACTGCAGCAGAAGAGACTAAGCAAACGATTCCTGTGGGTGCTTGGCATTTTGTCACTATGAAACCATGACAGTTTGTAAAAGAAGCCCCTTTCCATCCCTTCCCCTGGCTGTGCCGCCATTGTCGTGTGCTGCCAAGCCCGCGCCACAGCGCCCCCTGCAGGTGCGGGGGAATCATTGCACCCGCCCTGCCCGGCCGGGAGCCACCAGCGCCCCTGGCGGCTGTGACCGGAACTGCACCAGAGGGGAAAGCGCCCCACAGCCCAGAGAAGGCTGGCACTGCGCCTGGGGTTCTTCATAAATGAGGCATCTTGGGAATTATGCTCTCCCATATGTAAGAAGTACTGTCTCAATATACTCTTGCCAAATGCTTGATGGTCAAGAACTATGTGTTGCCGTCCTAGCAGTGTATAACAACGAAGGCTCCAATCCCCTTCATCAAATGCAGCATGGGGAAAGGAAGTTTAGGGTCAATGAATGACTCCAGATACAAAGAAACCTGACAGCCAGGAAGACCATTTTCTTGTTTAGAAAAGAGTCTGGGAGGCTGTCAAGGACAGAGTAAAGTTAAAATTTTACAGTAACTTAACATGAAAATCCAGAATCAAAATGCAACTTGGGCACACATTAAGAAATATGTTAGAATGAATTATGCAGCACTTAGAGATTGCAAAAGCAAAACTCAACCCCAACAGAGAATTCACATTTGTTTCCACCATCCCAGCTGAACAGGCTATGTAAGTAGCTTGTGGGAAACCTGGATGAAAAGCAACTGATACTTTTTCCCAGAGGTACCATAAGGTTGCTTCTCAAACTCTTTTGCAATTAGTTATTGGATTCCTACAAGTGCTGTGGAAAATGTGTTCTCTAGCTGCATATCTACTCATAGGCATTGAACTACTCAAACTTTGCTTTTAATTTTTTCTTATTTCTATATGCTTCTATATTCATAAAACAATGAAGAATGTATTTATATGGAGCCTTGGGAATGCTTACTGAAAGAAATAATTCAGTAATAATTCAGAAATAATTCAGTTCCAGTATCCACAACTATAATTGCACTAAAATGGTTTTATAAGACCTTAGAGAAATTTTCAAAGGTTCAAATTCTATTTTCCCTAAAATTAAGTTTTTTTTCCCACCATGTCAGCAGACAATAGTGCCACACCAAATGGACAGATGCGATGTCATATATGACTGAACTATAACAGCATTCAACTAGTCTGATGTAATGCTGCAGAAGACAAATTTATTACATTTCCATTGTCTTTGTACTGTCTCCTAACTTAGCATCAGCACTGCCCCCCGTGTAAGAAGAACATGGACATGCTGGAGCAATCCAGATGTAGGCAGATGATCAGAGGGCAGGAGCACTTCTCCCATGAAGACAGGCTGAGTCTGAGAGAGAACTGGGGTGGTTTAGTCTGGAAAAGAGAAGGCTCCAGGGAGACTTTTAGAAAGGGCACCTACAAGTAAACTGGAGATGGACTTTTTACAAGGACCTCTAATGAGAGGACATAGGTTAATGGCTTTCTGATTTTCTTCTCTTCACTTCCCTCACAAGCAAAATCACAGTTTGCGTTTGTCTAAAGGAATGTTTTCAATGGCATTTGGAACATCTGGTGCTGAGGGCTAAGTCACTTGGCCTCTAATCCCTTCATATCTTTAGCTCTGTGATGGGGATGAATTTCTACAGTTAGGACAAAGGCAGCAGACAATTTTAGTAATACTGCACTAAAGAGGTGGTGCTTCTACTTTTCCATTAACCTGGATGAAAGGCTGGAGCATTTGTGTAGGTGATCACTCAGCCTAAGGAGTTAAGAACTCAACATTTCTTATCTGACAAAGAGAAGATGGATGCATCATCTCCTGGTCTGTTGCAATCTGAAGAAAAATAATGTTGATTAATCCATAAGATAAAGAGATCATTGACTGTAAATTTGAACAAGTAATAAAACTGAGCAATGTAAATACATTGACAACAGTAAAGGTATCAAAAGAAACAAAAAAATGCATGAGATTATTATTACAATAATATTATCAGTGCTGCTTGATTGACTTTTAAGAATTAATTGAAGGTCTTACAAATGGATGTGGCCTCAACTGAATTTCACTGTCTAATTTATAGTCCTTCTGTAATCTAACAAATGCAACCATTCTTTCTATTTATGGTTTGAAAACAAAGTAACTTAGACTATGAGGGGCAACAATATTTGAGTCTACAAACTTCCATCAAATTAATAAAAGTATTTCCATTTTCAGTTTTCAAATACTTGCACTTCATTCCTATAACCATGCAAGTAAACATGCAACTCAAATGATATTTTCTGTTCCTGAATCAAAGCTTTTCAATAATAGCTTTGGAGAAACAACAGTTTTGTTTCTGAAGAAAACTTTTATGTAAGCATTAACTTTCAATGAAATTTTAACATGAATTATTATTAAATATTTTAACGCATATTAGAAAATTCCAATTTTCATTAAATGTTAAAAACTTTTTTGGGTAAAATGATAGAATTCCATCATAAGGATAAAAATTAAATTACTAAACACTGACATTTTTGATGGAAGTTTTTTCAATTCATTCATACTCGTAAATGGACAAATGTTCATTATTGTTTCCGTGTGCTTTCTGTTTTTCTAAATGTTATCAATCATTGGTTTGTAAAAACGACTGTGAAAGAAGTGTTGATAATATTGATTCCAAAAGTAATTGTGCCTTTTAACTCATAGTATTTAACCAGTATAAGGACAAATAACCTTTCCTTCTTGTGTCTTTGTACACTTGAATCTTCTGATTATAGATAGTAACAATATAGTAATCAATGCATTTAATACCTGTCATGTCTGCAACCGTTCTTGAAAGCACCTATTCTAGCAAAACAATAGTTATAAAATTCTGAAAAATAGCCTTTAGACCATCATCCAAACTGTTTGCAAAAATATTGAACATAGTTGGGTTCCAGACATTAAAAGAACCTGCCCACCTGATGAGAAGTGCTCTTCTAGAGAAAGTGTAAGAGCAGTGTACACTTGTTTTGTTGCAATTACACATAGATTCTACTTCCCTGGTTTGCTTATGGCATGCATTTTCAAACAAAATGGGTGAATAGGTCATTGAAGAATTCCGCTTTCAAAACTGAAACACCATTACAACTTGATGTTGCTCTAAGTATCATGTAACCTAGTTTCATCTGCCCATACACCATCATGCCCTGACAGCATCTCTCCTTCACTGCTACTTTCCGACTCACAATTATTTTCTGCCTCCTGGATCCTCACTACCCATAGTCACCACCCACAGCAAAGCTGACTGCTGCAGGAGGATGTAGGAGCCTTCTGTGTACTGGAGGACTGTCATCAACAATTTCATCAAGAAATGTGCACTATAGGGGGAAGGTTTATACATGCTTACCTTCTGGGCGAGGAACCTGAACTTTGCAATTAGTTCACTGTGTATCCCTGGTGCTCACTAAGTTTGGCACATTGCAGTAGTTGTAGACATCACACAGCATACGGTACATCTTTTGCTAGGCAAAATTTGTGAAGTGTTTGGCCTAGTTTTGGCTAGATCTGGTGTATTAGAATGGGTAAATGTCTTATTAAAGTTGCAGTAGGTCATATCTACATATCTTTGAATCATAAATTTAGTTAATCAGCAAAAAAAATGCACATGGAATGATTTGACCTGATTTGCTCTTTATAATCTTATGTATGTTTCAACATATTTTTTGAGAATTTTAAGTAGTATATTTAATGTTTTACTCCATTATCTTTTATCAGTGCCTCTGCCTGAGTTATTGTTCTCTGTTTTTCTTCACTTTTGAAAATTGGATACAGTATTTGCTTTTGCCTTTTATCAGTCACATTAATCCTCTGTTAGCCCACAAATGTATTTACGAAGGTTTCCACATTAAATGAGTTGTTTGAGCATCCTTCAGAGGTTTACTCTGAGAAGTATTAGAGACCTATATGTCTATATCCTTTTGAACTTTTAAAGTTCAAAACTGTCCTAGTTTGAACAAGAGGTGTCTGCCAAGGAAGGAGGGAACCTCCCCTGGAATGGAAAATATGACATGCTGCCCTTCCAATTATTATAAGTTTGAAATTACATGGCTTTCAGGCAAAGATATGGGAAAAGGAATAACAGTTCTTTACTAGTATGTATACGTATAATGAGAAAAACAAGCAACAACCATGGCAGCAGAACAAACAGACATAGCAGAAAGTAGCTTTGTTCAGCAAAACATCTCTGGGAAAACAGATTTCACAGACTGGAAATTATGGGAGAGAGATTAAATGAATCAAGAAATTTATCAGGGAAAATCTATGGCAAAAACAGAAATTAAAGCCAGGTTTTTTACATCCTTGTCTAAATGAGAGTTCCTTCTTTCTCTTTATGGTTTTCAGCTCCACAAAATACTTTTTGGTATGTTTTAGGAATGGAGTCCAAGATGTGCAAATGCAATAATTTAAAAAAAGTTATGTTTTGATTTCTCCCACTAATCAGTAAAACAAAAATATTATACAAAAACTTCCAGGAAGATGATTTCAAGGAAAGAAGAATGAGTTAACAACTTTTCCGAATAGCCCTTTTGTTTCTTTCGGTTTTTCTGCTTTGTAGTCAGTGCTTCTCCCCCATCAAACAGGTTTGTTTTACCCATGCAGTCTGCTTTAAATGTATTAAAATTAATATTCTAGGGCATGTTGTTCTTTAAACATTGTCAAGTGTGTAAAGTTGACAGTGTTTAAAGTTTGCCTACAGTTTAGTTGGCGTTGATATAGATAAATTCTATCTAAACCAGGCTTAGTATTTGGATGCATTATAAAGTCAACTGTTAACAGCAGGATGATAGAGTGCTTGCTGACAGAGTGTCTGTATGATCTGAGGACTCTGACCACTGAGCCCTGAAGCAAACTGTTGCTTTTTGAAGATGTGAATGACCTCAGCTCTTGGACCCTACTTCCAGACTCCAAGCCTGTCTTTGCAGAGCTGGCAGGAGCTGATGTTTGCTTGCTCCCCACTCTTCCCCAGGTCAAATAGCACCCCATTTCCCTGGCAGTTTGTGTAATGCTGCAAAATATGAAAGGGGCAGATAAGTGAGTCACAGATTCCCCTGTGTGCCGTTTTGGTGACTGCAATATAAGAAAGATATAAAGGTATTAGAGAGTGTCCAAATGAGGGCAGTGAAGGGCCTTTGAGGGCAAGATGTATGAGGAGCAGCTGAGGTCACTTGGTCTGCTCAGCCTGAAGAAAAGGAGACTGAGGAGAAACCTCATTGGTGTTTACAACTTTCTCACAAGGGGAAATGCAAGGGCAGGCACTGATCTCTTCTCTCTGTTTCCCAGTGGCAGGACCTGAGGGAATGGCCTGAAGTTAAGTCAGGGGAGGTTTATGTTAGATATGAGAAAAAGGTTCTCCACCCAGAGGGTGGTTGGGCACTGGAACAAGCTTCTCAGGGAAGTGATCCCAGCATCAAGCCTGACAAGAGTTAAAGAAGCCTTTGGACAATACTCATGGGCACATGGTGTGACTTTTGGGAATGGTGCTGTGCAGGAAGTTGGACTTGAAGATCGTTGTGGGTCCCTTCCAACTCCGCCTATTCTGTGATTCTGTGATTTTCTTATTTTATGTTCTGTGCTGTGAATATGAGATCTAATGCTATTTTTGGCTTATAGGTTTTGGCAAAATTTATTTTCCCCAGACATATTTTGCTTTTCTATAATGCATGATTTTAGGTAATTCTATACTTTAATCCTTTTAAAGTTCAATTCAATTTTTCCCTCTAAACAGAGTATAAATCCACATGTAGCATGGCATAAAGAGATTCAGTTGTTTTTTTTATGCTGATTGTTTGCAATGTAATAATGAATTTTGATAGACTTTTGGGATGAGCATGATGAGTCATTTTACTTGGGAAATCTTTTATTACTGCTGAGGAGAGTGAGCTATCATTCTTCCTATACACTTTTCTTCATTATTATTCTAGCAAAAACCTCTGGGTAAAAGTTTTGTCAATAAAACAACCCTATTATCTCAACAGTCCTCATTGTCTCTCATACATATTTGAGAAATGAATCCAGAAACTACATATTTGTTTAAGGCAAATCAATGAAGAAATCTTAGTGGAACTGGGACTTCTTCGTTAGATGACCTTATTGAGAATCAGATTTCCCTTGGTTGATTGGGAAATACAGAAGGATAAACCTATGTATTTTTGGCAACAATTTCCCTGTTCCTCTCCCATATGCTAAAATGGATTTTCCAGCGACTAGAGGGATTATAGCCATCTTCCCCCTAAATCATTCTGAGTTCAGCATGCACTCCATGATTCACTATGGCATGGAGAGCTGGCTTCTCTCTCGCCATCAGTGATGGGATAAAGCAATGCATGGTTTCCCAAAAAGCCAATTGAGAATAATAAAAATAGCAGTAGGACCAGCCTGGCAGAAATTAGCATTTCCAAAGTCAGGCTGAACTCCAAAGTCATTATGCATCCTAGAAATCCAAAGGTGGTGACAAAAGACATTGTCTGTTCAGAATAGAGAATTTTTAAGAGCTTCTCAAAAAATAAGCAGAAGCATTATAAGACTAGAGGAGAATGAACACAAATACATTGGTTAAGTAAGAGTTCAGTCAGGAGACAAGGAAATGTAGACAAATCTAATTATAGACATGCTTCTAATGACAGAAATAAGCTTCTAATGAATAATAAGTAATGTTGAAATAAACCAAAATAGTATTGTTAGTCTCCAGCAATCCTTCCAGAGGGGAAAAAAAGAGGCCTGCGAAATTGTGTTACAGTGGATTAGATAAATGACCACTGATCTCAAGATCAGGGTCATCTTGGTGAGGCATGAAATAATAAATTTACTGAGTAACATCCTTATCTCTCACCCTGTCCAAATGTCATCATATTTCTTGAAGATTATATTGAATTTCCTGTGGTTTCTACATCTCAGTGGGAGTTACACAAATGTGCACACCAGACAGTAAGACTTTATTTTGCAGAGCAGCTTTTAGAGACAATATTTTCATTGCAGAATTAAACTGAATACTCACAGAGTCTTTTCAAGATTAAGGCATCGTTCACTCAGTTGACTAATAAGCAGCTTAACATTATGAAGGAAAATTAGAAGGCAAAATAGGCTAAATGGTGAAGTCTGAAAACTTCAAAATCAAAACTTAAATAGGGGTCCCATTAAGTCATCCAATAAGAGTGATGTTTCCATAACCAGAGTGAAAGTGGGAGCTCTCTGATGTACAGAGAATACTGTATAATATTAAATTACTGCTAGTCTAGAAATTCTTACTTTAAGCTTAATTTAAGATGACCTATATTGCATTTATTTTCGTGGGAAGGGCTTTTTTCCACTTTGTATCAATATTTTCTTTATTTTTTGTGGACTTAATTAATAGTCTGGTGAAAGTTATGAGGGTATGATATCTAAAACAGGGAGTCCTATTTAGGTAGCTACAGTCCTTTTCTCAGAAGGATAGCTAGGACAAGCTTAGTTTAGGCTTATGTTCATATTTATTCAGCAAAGTAGGTAATGATTCTTAAGTCAGTAAGTGTTTACAGTTAAGCATCGCTTCAATCTTTTGATAAATGAGTGCCTAGACATAAACTATGAACTCTGTGGTTAAAAAGGTAAGGAAATTAATGTGAAAGGCATATTCTCTTCTCTGTAACCCACCTTGGTTTACTAATACATGGGAAAATGCCTTACTTTCAGGATGATGTTTAGTATATGGCATTGAAAGTAGAATGGATAGAGTAAGAAATATTTAATTTAAAATTTATTGTCTCAATGAGGTATTGAATGCTTGATATTTCAAAGAACTTTTACTGTCAGTGTACTTATCTGAGTGGCACAGTGTTTAAAATTTGTGTATTTTATCCTTGTCTATCAGGACTTCTCAGAAGAGAAGAGATTTATTTATGCCTCCTAGAAAGAATGTCTGGGGCTGTTTATTCAGTCTGAACCTTTTACATTGTCCTCTAAGATGTTGCCTGAGAGTTGGCACAGAGAAAGCACTGCTAGGTATAACTGTTTTCTTGCTTAAGTTAATGATTTTATTACCTCTCCTTTGTGTCAGGAACTTTGGAATAAACTCTCGTAACAAGGAAATCTGATCGCTGGAAACATTTTTTATATTTTCTATTCCATTCCTGTTGTGTTCCAGCAGTCACAGAAACTGTGCAAGGAATTGAGTCGGTCATGTTTAGCATACTCATTGATCATGTTCTGTGCAAGGGTTATTCTGGCTCAGTGTTACTTGTACTTTTAATTCAACCAAAAGTCTATAATCTGGGAAATTGTTTTTCACTGCTGTATGGCACCTTAAAATTACGGACATAAGAATGTGAACATTTGTTAGAGAAAAGGTTTATCCTACCCAGCATCATGCCTCCAATGATCTTTCCTAGCTATCAGCCTAGGAAAGAGTAAGAACTTTACCTATGTGTACCACGGTACTCTGTATACTATTGTCCCAGCCTCCAAACATGCTGTAACTGGGGATTTCCGAAGTTTGCTCTATTGACCATGCAGATCTCTAGATTCCACAAGCTGTTTTGTCAAAAACTTCTAAAGGTCCGCATGCTGTGTAAAGAACCACTTTCTTTTTGAATTTGGCCCTTCCTGGCTTTTGTGATGTTCCTGGAGTGCTGGAAGAGAGCATAGTTGCTTTGGGCTGAAATCAGAAGTGCTAGATAAAAGCAGAAATCTAGAGAAAAATGGTTTGTATTTCATCAAGCTTACTGCCCAAATCAAATTAAACTATGCCATCTATCTTTATAGGGTTTTATGTGTGCATCATAATATGAAGGATTACATATTATACACTTATAATAAATACTGCATCAATCTTGCACTTGGAAAAAAAAAAGGAAAAAATTAAACAAAAAATTTACAACTATTATGTTGTAAACATGATTCTTTGCTGACATATATAATTAGATCTTTCAATGCACATTTTTTGGTCTACTTCCCTGGAAACATGGATATTTTAGAAACTAAGCAGTCTGAAAAAATGTCACACTAAGTATTTTAAGAATGTAGTCATAGTTAAGCATATGCTATAGCTATTCATAATCTCCTGTACAGCATTCTGCAGAATCAGGGCCTTCTACCTCTGTCAAAAAGTTCATTAAACAAAGCCTTGTATTCACTGATTCAGAACTGATAGCTATTATTCTTGTGGGAGGTTTTTGGAGAAGGCCCTTCAGGTTTGGGTGATTCAATTCAGAACTACTCAACAGTTACCAATATAACTAAATCAGTCTTGGTATGCTTTTCTTGCAGGAAAGAAATTGCATTCTTTTTGCAGCTTTCCATATTCTGTTGTTAAAGGTTAACAATTAAGTCACAAACATTCATTTTTGGTTCTGGCACATCTTCAGTCCCTCTTTTTCCCTCCTACACTATATCTCCCTTTTATGCTCTACGGCATAGTTAACACCTTTCCATTTTAAAAATAGACAAAGCACTAACTTAATATTACAATACTTGCAAAGACCCCTCAAAAGGTGATACTGATTCACATGGTTGTTTCCCCCACCCCATTAAGTAATGACTGCCCTTTTTCTTATAGTTTTTACAAAATAAAATATCAACTGAAAAGTATGCTACCTCAGCTGGATATAGATAGCAGTGAAGAAACAGATGCATTCACTAATTCAAAAATATTCAAGACAGTTGTTATTTCAACACAAAGTACTCTCTGAAGATGTTTTACTGGCATACTTATTTGGTTCTTGTCTGCTTGAAATTAATTTAAGTTGCTTCATGAGATGAATACATTACCAAATACTAGTCTTGGATGATTTTCATCCTTATATTTGCATATGAAAGTTCTGGGTTTTAATCATAGAATAGAATCATATTATCATTTAGGTTGAAAAAAGATCTCTAAAATCATCAAGTCCTCCTGTTAAATTAGTGTGGCCAAATCCACCACTAAACCATTGTCTTTAGTGCCACATCTACACATCTTTTAAATACCTCCAGGGTTGGAGACTCAACTACTTCATTGGGCTGTCTGATACAATGCTTGACAACCCTTTTGGAGAATAAATTTTTCTTAACACCAATTATAAACATCCACTGGTGCAACTTGAGGCTATTTCTTCTTGTCCTATTCCTTGTTATTTTGGAGATGAAACTGATCCCTACCTCACTACATCTTCTTCTCAAGTATGGAGAGCCTTCTTTTCTCCAGACTACACAACTACACAACCTCAGTTCCTTCAGCCACTTCTCATCAGACTTGTGCTCCAGACCATTCTTCAGCCTTGTTGCTCTTCTCTGGATACATTCCAGCACCTCAATGTCCTTGTAGTGAGGGGCCCAGAACTGAACATGGGATTTGAGATGATCCTCACCAGTGCCGAGTACAGGGTTGATCATTGCCCTGGTCCTGTTGGCCACATGATTCCTGATACAGGCCAGGGCCATTGGCCTCCTTGGCCAACTGGGTACACTCTGGCTCTTGTTCAAATGGCTTCTGACTAGCACCTCAAGGTCCTCTTCCAACAGGCAGTTTTCCGGGAGCTCTGTCCCCAAACTGTAGCTCTGCATGGCATTGATATGACCCAGGACCCAGCTCTTGGTCCTGTTGAACCTCATACAATTGGCCTTGGTGCATCAATCCAGCCTGTCCAGATCCTTCTACAAAGCCTTACTTCCCTGCTATTTATTACCTCCCCTTAAATCTTGTTACCCAATATATTTTTCATTTGACCTACTAGTATTGACTTTAGGTCTAAGTATTGTCCCTTTAAGGGACCAGCTCATCTATTACCATGAAATCTAACTATCATAATTTCTGTATCTGTTTTCATATGCCCAAAATATTTCTAGTACCTTTTATCATGGGACAAGTGGAAGCTTCAGACAAGCCCTACCTTAGCCTCAGATTTTGGCAGCGGTTTTAATTTAGGGAATCACAAGTTCAAATGATGGTAAATCATATCTTTCTATAAAAATGATTTTTTATAGACCAGAAGTAACAGATGAAGAATCTTCATCATAATTACTTACTGCACAGTAAGTAGAAGTGAAGAACTACTACTAGAATAGTATAACATAAAACAGTGCACTCTATCAAGGTACCCATATTAAAGCTAGCAAAAGAAATAGCATTGATTTGAAGTCAAATGTAACTTACCACCAAAAGGACAAAGTACACAGAGTCCTTCATCTAATCTTCGGGACAGTAACCACAAAACAGGAATCTCAACTTGTGGGGAGCAGACTCCCCAGGCAGGTTCAAAAGAGAGATCCTCTACTGCAAAAACCAGGCCTTTTTAAGCAGTTAGGCCATTATCAGTTACATTCCATTTAAGCACAGCAAATGTAATTCAACCAACCACCAAAAACCAAAACACAAACACATAATCATTATATAACCTTTTTTTTCTACCTCTAATTCAGCTGAGTGACTTCCCATAGTCCTTTCCTACTTAGCTGAAGTAGCAGGCCTGTGACATGATTTTACAAGGGTAACAAGGCCCTTATTTTGTACGGTTTTACCTATCTGCAACACCTACTCGTGGGAGAAACTGTACACATTTCCAGTAAAATGGCTAGAAGATTTCTGCTTTGTAAAAGTTTGATATGACTTTTATAGTTGTAAAGTGAATGGATGTCAGTTAGACAAAAGTTCAGCTTTTCTTACCAAGTCTCACTTGAATGGTAAGATTTTTATTAGCATTTGGGAGATGCCAGACAAGTGCTAACCCCATGGTGCTAAAATAACTCACTACAAGATAGGTTGTCCTGTTTATCTAAGTCAGGTTAACAAACAACAGATAGACTCTTGTGGGATAGGTGTGAAATGCCCTGCTACGCCTTTGCAGAAGCATTCTACATGCGTCACACAGCTATATTTCTTCTTGCTAAGTTACATGAGCAAGCATCCATTTGTGTAAGAGCCCGGACTCTACTATCTAAAATCTTTTTGCCTGTGAAGTACCTACCTCATTGCCTTCATTATGGCTCTTTCTTTTGTTATTTATTATTTCTTTCACCTGGATTATTGATATGAAGGTAATGCAAGGTCACTCAAGTTTCATTGCTTTTCTAAGCATAGATCTTCAGTCCTCCCAGAGCAATAAACTGAATTCTGCAAATGCAAAGTAGTGGATAATATGCTGCTGCTTCTTCAGTATTCTGAGTCAAGTGAACTATCCTTCATTCTTAGGCCAATCAGTTCACAAGAAAACTTCAAAAAATTACTTTATCATAGAATCACAGAAAGGCTAGAGTGGGAAGGGACCTTAAAAATTACCTAATTCCAGCTCCCCCACCATGGGCGGGGAGGCCATTCACTAGGCCAGGTTGCTCAAATTACCATCTAACCTGGACTGGAAGAATTCCAGGGATAGGAAATCCACAGTTTCTCAGGGCAACCTGTCCCAATGCCTCACCACCCCGAGTAAAGAACTTCTTCCTAACCTCCAAGCTAAACTTCTCCTTTTTTAGTTTAAAACCATTCCCCTTTCTTCTATCACTATCTGCCCTTGTGATCTTCATGGCCCTCCTATGAACCTGCTCCAAAAAGTCCATGTCTTTCCTATTTTGACAAACCCAGAGCAGGACACAGAACTCCATATGGGGTCTCATGAGGGCAGAGTAGATGAAGAGAATCATCTCCTCTGACCTGCTGCCCACACTACTTTTGTGATGCAGTTGGCCTTCTGGGATGTAAGCACACATTGGCGTAGCATGTCCAGCTTTTCATCCACCAGAAACCCCGAGTCCTTCTAGGCCTTCATCTCTCTGTACTAATGTCTAGGATTGCCCTGATTCAGGTGTAAGATTTGTGCTTGGTTCTCATGGGTCCAGTTCTCTAGTTTGTCCAGTCTCTGGATGGCATACTTTCCTTCTATTTTGTCAACTGCACCACTCAGCTTGGTGTCATCCATAAATTTGTTGAGGGTGTGCCTGATCTTGCTGTATGTTATTGATAAAAATATTAAAGCTCACAAGATATGTGAAGATATGTAGTTGTTCCTGCCTCTAATGCACTGTGGCACTCTCAGGGGAAGGTCTGGAAGACACAACAGCATGAATGTTTGGAAAGCTTGTATGTGTCCTAACAAAAGTTAGCTTTGATTTTAAAGAGATTAAGTAGAAAGGTTAATCCACAAATTTAGGGGTTAAATTGAAAATAAATCTAATATTCTAAGTCTTGAGCATAAATAAGATAGTGAATGGATAATAAGCAACTACATAGAAAATCGGGGTAGGGGTTTTTTTTAATATTCTCTTTTCAATGGTTTGAATTTATTCAGTCAGGTTATAACGTATATCTGCTTCACATATTCAGGACTGGACTAGGTCAGGAAGGGTTGGTTAACCAGAATTTATTTTTAAAATGGGAATTGCTTTTTCTTTGTTACACAAAAATGTAAATAAATTTTCCAAATGCCTAGTTTTATTAGATATGTAATTTTATCCTATTCTAACCAAATGCAACCAGAAAAACAAATACAAAGTGTCGAATATAACAAATAAATATTTTAAATTAAATAACATTTTTAAAAATATCTATGCTGATGGTGATACTTTAGAAAGGATCACAGATCAAATCTGGTACCCTAAGAATACATTTTTTTCCAATGGTGAAAATCATTCACATGCACAACCCGTTCACACATGGAATAAGCGAAATTTGTCTGTTATGTTTCAGATGTAATTATTTGAGTTATAATTGTAAAAATTTTTGAGCATGCTGGGTACTGAGATATTCCCTCCAATATGCCCTGACTAGGAAAAGACTTGAAATTCTGCCTGTCATGTATACAAAAGGAAGGTGATTCTTTTTATAGTTGCTCAGAGCCCAGTTCACTGTGAATTGCTGCTCTAAAAGCATGTCAATAAAACATTGTATCAGCATATTGATATAGGTGAAAAATACTTATTTTTTTAAATTGTGTAGTTCATAAAGTGTGACTGTTTTTAATTTTTGCTCATCTGTGCAGAGAACAATTATAGTGTTTCTGGTAACAATCATCATCAATCTTCAAGACCTTTGCTGGATTCCGTTCTCAGTCTAGCTCCTCGTCCCCTGTCTCTTTCTTTACACTTTAATGCAGGAACCCCTAGGCATGCTGAGTACCACTTTCTGCCATGAGTAACACCACTAATTTAAGTGCTGATTAACGATAGTAAGAGTTTTGTATTGGCAAACCAGTTCAGGTTAAGGAAACCATCCTTTTTCAAAAACAGTTAGGCAGACAATGAAAATGCCAACATTTTTTCTATGAATGAACGTGGAAATGTAAAAGAGGATCAAATGGTAAAATCATCATCTCTTAGTAACATAACTCTAATGACTCAACAAGACCATTATTTTATAGCTGAGCTTTTATTACAGGTAGTGGTATTCAAATCTGATATTTTTATTCTTTCTGTGCCTAGCCCTTTATTGCCTAATTTATTTATTTTTGATGTTAAAATATTCACTGTTAATATTAAAATTATCTTCAAACAGGAATATATGGAGATGTGTGTGTGTGTGTGTACGTGCACGTGTGTTTAGGGTCACAGCTTTCATTTGCCTTTGTTCATCAATAGAAAAAAAAAAGAATCAAGCTAATCTCACGTGTGAATGAATACTTGTGCATATTTTTGGTATCTAGGAACACATTTCTTGAATGAATCATGCACAAAAATGCACGTTTTACAATACATCTCTTTTAGTGCATCAGATATAGCTAACATATGTACTTTTTCAATTCAGGACTTACTTTTGTCCTTTCGCCAAAAGGATTCGAGCCTGTGAACTGGCGGGACTCAGTGAGAGAGCTTTCAACTAGAAGGTGGAAGGGGATGCAACTATGCTTTCCAGAAACAAGCCCAAGGGTGGTGAGCCAGAGTCAGGGGTGAAATCAGCAGCCCAGTTGAGGTGCATGTACACTAATGCATGCAGCATAGGTAGCAAACAGGAGGAGCTGGAAGCCGTGGTACAGCAGGAAAGCTGTGATGTAGTCACCATCACGGAAATGTGGTAGGATGACTCACATGACTGGAGTGCTGTAATGGCTGGCTGCATGCTCTTCAGAAGAGACAGGAGAGGGAGAAGAGGTGGAAGTGTATCTCTTTATATTAGGGAGGCTCTCGATGCCATGGAAATTGAGATTAATGGTGATAAAACTGAGTGCCTATGGGTAAGAATCAGGGAAGACCAACAAGCCCGACATCCTGGTGGGAGTCTGTCATAGATCACCCAACCAGGCAGAGGAGGTGGATGACTTTACAAACAGCTGGAGGATGTTTCAAGATTCCCAGCCCTTGTTCTTGTAGGTGACTTTAACCTGCCAGATATCTGCTGGGAACTCAACACAGCAAAGAAGAGGCCATCTAGGCGGTTCTTAGAGTGTATGGAACAGTTCTTGTCACAGCTGGTGAGCGAGTCTACCAGGGGAGGAACTATGCTAGACCTGCTTTTTGCAAACAGAGAAGGGCTGGTGGGAGATGTGGTGGTTGGAGTCCCTCTGGGGCACTGTGACCATGAAATTATAGAGTTTTCATTCTTTGGTGAAATAAGGAGGAGCATCAATAAAGCTTCAACATTGTGCTTCCAGAGGGCAGACTTTGGCCTATTTAAGAGATTTATTCGGAGAGTACCTTGGAAGCAGCCCTTAAAAACAAAGGAGTCCAGGAAGGATGAGTGTAGTTCAAAACAGAAATCTTGAAGGCACAGGAACAGATTCTCCCTGTATGATGAAGGATGAGCCTATAAGGAGAATGACTAGCCTGGATGGGCAAGAAGCTTTTGAAGGACCTAAGAAAAAAACAAAGGTGTTTCACCTTTGGGAGGAGGGTCAGGTATCTCAGGAAATGCTTAAGGGAGTTGCAAGGTCATGTAGGAAAAAACTTAGAGAGGCAAAAGCCCAGTTAGAACTCAATCTGGCTTCTTCTGTGAAGGAAAATAAAAATTATTTTTATTAATACATTAATGGCAAAAGGAAAGGCAAAGACAACCTCCGTTATCTGTAAGATGCAGGAGGGAATTTAGTAAATAAAGATGAGGAAAAGGTAGAGGTACTCAACACCTTCCTTGCTTCAATTTTTGACAGAAAGACAGGTTGCCCTCAGGACAGCTGGCGTCCTGGGGTGGTTGGTGGTGTCAGGGAGCAGAACAGCCCCCCTGTTATCCAGGAGGAGGCAGTCAGAGCCTGCTGAGCCACTTAGATACTCATAAATCTATGGGACCAGATGGGATCCATCCCAGGGTGATGAGGGAGCTGGCAGATGAGCTTGCAAAGCCTCTCT
>JAOTQP010001286.1:55414371-55453824 GCA_026413545.1 Cichladusa arquata
ACTGAGAGACTCCCTGGGCTGATCCAGCCCTCTGATTATTACCCACTGCTGATACTCCAGGCTGGCAGTGATGAGATTGAAAAGAGGGGTGTCAGGGCAATTAAAAGGGACTTTGGGGCACTGGGTCAAGTGGTTGATAGGACAGGGGCACAGGTAGTCTTTTCCTCAGTCCCCTTGGTGGCTGAGATAAACAGTGAAAGGAATAGGAGAACTCATATCATTAACAAGTGGCTCAAGGGTTGGTGTTGTTGGCAAAATTTTTGATTTTTTGATCTTGGGGCAACTTTCATGGCACCTGCCCTGCTGGAACCAGATGGGATCCATCTCTTAGTTAAGGGCAAAAGGTTTTTAGCTCATGAACTGGCAGACCTTGTTGAGAGGGCTTTAAACTTGGTTTAAAGGGGGAAAGAGGTGTAGCTGGGCTGTCTGGAAGCAGGCCCAAGGGTGGTAAGCCTGAGTTAGGGGTGAAATCAGTAGCCCAGCTGAGGTGCATGTATATCAATGCACGCAGCATGGGTAATAAACAAGAAGAGCTGGAGGCCATGGTGCAACAGCAGAGCTATGATGTAGTTGCCATCGCAGAAACGTGGTGGGACGACTCACACAGCTGGAGCACTACACTGGATGGCTACAAGCTCTTCAGAAGAGACAGGAAAGGGAGAAGAGGTGGAGGAGTGGCCCTTTATATTAGGGAGGCTTTTGATGCCATGGATATTGAAACTAATGACGATGAAGTTGAATGCCTGTGGGTAAGAATTAAGGGGAAGGCCAACAAGGCTGACATCCTACTGGGAGTTTATTGTCCACCCAACCAGGAAGAAGAGATGGACAACTTCTTCTATAAACAACTAGAGAATGTTTCAGGATCATCAGCCCTTGTTCTTGTAGGAGACTTCAACTTGCCAGACATCTGTTGGGAACTTAATACAGCTGAAAAAAGGCAGTCCAGGAAGTTTACAGAGTGTATAGAGGACAACTTCTTGATGCAGCTGGTAGGTGAGACCACCAGGGGAAAAACTATGTTAGATCTGCTGTTTGCAAATAGAGATGGACTGGTGGGAGATGTGGTGGTTGGAGGTCGCTTAGGGCATAGTGATCATGAAATTATAGAGTTCTCGATATTTGGTGAAATCAGGAGGATTATCAATAAGACTTTCACAATGGATTTCCAGAGGGAGGACTTTGGCCTATTCAGGGGACTTATTCAAAGAGTTCCTTGGGAAGCAGCCCTTAAAAACAAAGGAGTTCAGGAAAGGTGGGAGTGCTTCAAAACAGAGATCTGGAGGACAGAGGAACAGACTGTCCCTGTGCGCCGAAAGGCGAGTCAACGAGGCAAACGTCCAGCCTGGCTGGGCAAGGAGGTTTTGGAGGAACTTAGGAATAAAAAGAGGATGTATTATCTTTGGAAGGAGGGTCAGGTCTCTCAAGAAGTATTTAAGGGAGCTGCTAGAGCATGTAGGAAAAAAGTTAAGGAGGCCAGAGCTCTGTTTGAACTAAAAATGGCGACTTCTGTAAAAGATAATAAGAAATGTTTTTACAAATATGTTAATGTTAAAAGGAAGGGTAGGTCCAGCCTTTGTTCCTTACTGGATGAGGGAGAAAAATTAGTAACTGCAGATGAGGAGAAGGCGGAGGTGCTTAACGCCTTCTTTGCCTCAGTCTTTAGTGGGAAGATGGCTTGTCCTCAGGACAAGTATCCTCCTGGGATGGAAGATGGTGTCAGGGAGCAAAATGGTCCCCCTTTTATCCAGGAGGAGGCAGTCAGAGAACTGCTGAGTAGCTTAGATGTTCATAAATCTATGGGACCAGATGGGATCCATCCCAGGGTGATGAGGGAGCTGGCAGATGAGCTTGCAAAGCCTCTCTCCATCACTTACCATCAATCCTGGCTCAGTGGGGAGGCGTCAGATGACTGGAAGCTGGCCAATGTCATACCTGTCCACAAGAAGGGCTGGAAGGAGGGTCAGGAAAACTACAGGCCTGTCAGCCTGACCTCAGTGCCTGTCAAGATGTAGAATTCAGTTCAGCAATGGCTGGCACTTACGACTCAACAAATCAAGTTTTGTTCTTGTTCTCATAGATGAAAGGCAGTACTGTGTGGAATGATAAGCACCCACTCTCAGGAAAGTTGAGGGTACTTAGCTCTTTGCCTTTCAAAAATCCTGAAGGGATTCCATTAGCAAGAGTCAAGTTGCTGTATATCATGTAACAAGCTGGAGTAAATAAGATTCCTGTCCAAAGCCACTGAAGTAATTGTTAGTGTTAGCATTGAATTTAATTGGATTTGAACTGATGCCCAAGAGAGAAATACACAGAAATATGCTACTTTAAAATATATTTTCCAGCTGTTCATTTTCATTTTATCCTTTGTTCATATGTCAAAAGTTTAGCCCTTGAACTCTGTATGTTTTTAGAAATGATCTATTATAACTGAATTGGTTGTTTATGGGTAATTTCGCATTCATTTTTACTCTGTCTCAGTGATCCAAATTGTGTCCTTCCCTTGATTTGAGTATTTGGCCTAGTGAGACTGAAAAAGTGACCATGCTTCAGTTTGTTTGTGGTTATCTTTAACTGTGCTCAGTAGGAAGGTAAAAATGTGTTATCTTAAACCTCATAATTTCTGTTTATAGCTTTCCTCAATTTCTGTATTCTGTTCCATATTTTGTAAAGCAGTTTAACTGGCAGGATTGGAAACTCTAGCAGATGAGGCATTATCTGCTTTATTTAATTAAGCAATCAGACATTCCTAAGGTTTTTGATCACAATTTAGATGATAGTAAGGTAGTTTGTAACTAGAATGTTTGCTTGGAGTATTGTTAGATATTAGTGGCTATTTTTAGACTTAATCCTAGGAATAAAGATGGTAGGATAAATGCCAGCTGGCATGTACATGGAAGCAGATCTGAGTTCTACTCTATTCTTTTTACCTCTTTCAGATCCCCTTAGAGGTTTTTATGAATGACACTAGCTTTTTTGCTGGATTACGATACATTATAGTCTGCTGGAGAACTATTAAAACTTAGATGTATCCAAATCTAACATTATATTTTGTGTAATCTTTCCTGAAAACTGGTATGTATTTTGCAAAATTTGTGTTCTACAGTGGCACTGTAATTCTGCTGCACTACCAACAATTAACAATCAACAATCCTGCTTTTGGAAAATTGTGTTCCTAAACAGTGTTGGTACTGAGCTTGTGAATTTAGCTTACAGGTTATATCTTAGGGTATCCTTCTGCCATTTTGAAATTCCAGAAATTCTCCTTACAGGCTTATGCAAGATCAAGACTCTTAAAAGTAGAGCACTCCACAGTCTTTAAAAAAAGATCAAAACTCTTTTCTATTCATCCTGTTTGTCACAAGAAACAGGTACAAGGGAGTTTTTCAAAGCATTCATGGATTCAGGAATGAAAATTGAGTCTGACACCTTTTCAAATATGTCAGTAATTCACAAGTTCTCTAAAGGCTTGGGGTTGTTAGACCTGGTTTAATTAGTATAATGATAAAATATAATTGCCACATATTCTTGTCGAGCTCTTTCTCTTTTGAGAATACAAAATCTGGAAATGTTGAGTATCATGTTTATTGGTGTTGAGAGAGAGGAAGAATAAGTCTGCTTGGGGGTTCTGTCTCTACTCTGAGGCATGGAAAATGCAACAGGTAGTGAGAAGTCTATCATATAGAAAAATTATGCATCCTTTTACAGATTGTTTTTCACATTTAGGTCTGTGTCTAGCATGAGCACACATGGCTGTGTGAGATACAGTTGGAAATAAGTGTTGAAATCAAGCTGATGGCATTAAGCTGCAAGCAACAGACACCAACCAGCAGACACACCCTGCTAAAGGTCATTTGTGAGGTCTGTTTTATAGGGCTTCTTTCAAGAGTTTCCGAGATCAATCGAATAAAGTATTTTCCTACTTGCATCTTGACATATTCCCAGTGGTCTACTAACCTGACTTGGTCCCAGACTTCAAGATGATGTCATTCCACCCAATAACTTTGCTGACATTAAAGAGCACCTAACATCCAGAGCAGAAGGCAGCACTAGCTTTCCAGACAGTCTAGCTGGCCTGCCATTATTTCCCTCCCTGATCCTGTTGAGCACTCTGAGTGTACTTTTGCAGTATGAAACAAAACAAAACAATTTTCTGTTTGTTTTAGAGTTTCACCTCTTCGAACTCTCCTTCACTGTGACATTTCAGATGCTTAGGTGCACTGGCTACTGAGTAGCTCCAGCCTGTCCTTTTTCTGTGCCTCAGTGAGAATGATAGGTTCTGTGTGGTACAGCTGCATCAATAAAATCATGCAATAAAAGAACAGAGTTAGCCTTTGTATGTTATTACTATAAAATACAGTTCTGGATATCAAATTTGAGGTCCAAGAGGTTGTTGCTCTCATTTTGTCTCAGTTATGAGTAGACTGTGTTATATAATCCAAAGCAGAAAACAGAGGGCATTGCCCTCATAGTTCATTCTAATCTCATATTTGCCCTAAAGCTAAGTTAAAAAAAAAATGAAGAAGGATAAATTCAAGTAAAAATCAAGAAGGATAAATTCAAACACTAGTAGACAGGCTACTCATATAATAGACACATAATAGATATTTAGGGCAAAATTCTCTTGGCAGAAACCCCATGATATATGTGACCCTATATATATGAGACCTTGCATCTTTTCCTTACTCTGTAGATGCTGCTGACAGGAGTTCTCAATCACTGTACTTATTTGGAAGAATGAGCTGCATTTTGGCAACTTTGTTCCAGTTTCCAGGAGTTTTCACCTCATCTATTAAAATGTTTGTTGTAGCATCAATCCAAAACATTTTATGTGGCAGCAGTAGCATTCTGTAGATTTCTAATAGATGAAGGATTTAAAAAATAAAGTTCTTTGATTTTTGTTTTATCAAAGTCTGATTTTCAAACAAATTTCAACAACCAACTCCCCCACACCTCAAACTATCACTTTTGCATTGCTGAAATGCTTCTTATAAAAAAAAAAAAATTGGAAAAATCAATATTTCATTCTGTTATTTGAAGTTAAAATCTGAAATACAGTCTTTCAAATGCATGTAAAAAGATATTTGAACTGGCCTGATTATATACTTAAATATTTTTGAAGCAGATTTTTTTTAATGATGTGTAATTTCTTTTGAAAATAACAGATTTTTCCACAGTTGTGGCATTCCTGTTAGCATGCATATCCATTGAAATGCAGATACTACAGAACTCCAGTATGTGAAACTTCTTTGAGAAACCAAGTGAACTCTCTTTTGATATAGGTTAAATAGACCCTAAATTCAAGGCAGTTTCCAGAAACACATAAAGCTCTTCAGACAATACTTTAAAAATTCATGGTTTGACCAAGGAATCAAGTACATCTGGTATGTTTGGCAAGGTGTAGTATGTGAAAATTACTAAAACAGAAACATTAAAGTAAAATGCAAATGAAAAGTGCACATATAGATTTGGTTCAGAAATGACCACTGCAGTCCACTCAAAGCTCAACCTGATGAATTATGGACATCTATGCAGTTGTATGTCCTACAGTTGTAGAATCTGCAGGACATATTTCACAGCAGAATTCAGGGTGTCCATTATATTGTGACATGCTAATCAAAATGCTCTTCAGTGTGAAGAAACTGAGTCTAAAAAACCCCCAAGAACTGAATATTTAGCAGGTCTTAAAAGATCTGCCTTTCCAGAGCCAACTGTCTATATGGTTCTGCACTTACAATATAATGTTCTTTCATTAGCTTGGCTTTGAGACACAATTTGAAGAAAAGGAAAAAGTATCTTGCTGATCATTTTAAGGAATATACTAAACTTCAAAACTGTATAGATAGGCAAATAAACTGCATGCTTCATTATGGGGGAACATGTACATGTATGAGGGTCTGGCTCCCCTTGCTGGCATCCAGTAACCAGCTAAGCAGATAGATGTGGGTTCTTTAGTGTGTATTAGCTAACAGTGATACTTTCCATGCAAAAATACATGTATGCATCAGTATACTGCTATTAGCATTGAAGATGATAATTTCAGCATTAAAAGATGTCTAGAAAAATTTGATGGATACCTTTTTTTCTGTGCTTTTGTGTGCAGCATTATGAGAAAATCCTGAACTGTTTTTTCACACGTTAGGGATTTCCACATGACCTCTCACTTAATCAGTAGCTGTCTTTGTTTTTCCTTCCCACTACTGCACTGGAGTCATCCCTCATTTTTGTGAAGGAGTCTTTTGGTTCCAGACAGACTTTGTTATGGCACTCTTCATAGATAGTATTTTAATGCTCCGTAGTTATTCCTTTCTTTGCACAATGATTCATAAAAGTAAGGCAGTAGTAATATCTCTCAGTGAGAAATAGCAGTTGAGTCAGAAAATTATTCTGCACAAAATTATTTAATAATTCTGACTGTCTAAATAAAATGTGAAGAACCTTAGTTCTTACAGCTGTTGTGGTATACCTCCTTGTATATTCAAGAACAAGTTCAGTTGAAAACATGACAGCATATCACTTCTTAAAATAATTGTGCAAGCATCAAGGAGAAGTTGGATAATTATTGACTACTTGTAAAATGTTTTATTTGCATTTTAATTCCATGAAAATATAAATAGGAAATACAGTGCTCCAGGTCATCATTATTGCTTTAACCATGAACACATGCTTTCTTTTTCTTTCCTTATTTATGAAACAGGCTTTCAGCTTCTGCTAATAATTGCTGTTCTAGTTTTCTTTTATACACAACCAACATTTATTTGTGTTTACCACTAAACCATGTACCCAAGTGCCAGATTCACACACCATTTGAACACTTCCAGGAACAATGATTTCACCACTCTACTGTGCAGCTTATTTCAGTGCCTCATACCCTTTCAGGGAGGACATTTTTCTTAATATCCTTTCTAAACCTCCCTTGGTGTAACTAGAAGCCATTTCCTCTCATCCTGTCACTTGCTTCCTGGGAGAAGACACCGACCCCTACCCAGATACAGCCTCCCTCCAGGTAGCAATAAGGTCCTCTCTGAGCTTTCTTTTCTCCATGTCCCTGACATTAAGATGCTTAGGGTCCATCAGTAATGCAGAACTGTCACTTGAACAGGCTGTGTAAGGCTCACCTGAGTAAGGAACTGTCATGTGCAATGCTAGAAATGAATGCAAAACTTTGCTTTTACATTTCATCAGACACTGGGTAACAAAAGAATTGTGAGGTCTTGGGCCTGGAGTTCAAACCCAAAGATGAAGAGTGAAGTTCACTTTAGTGATTCAAACCATTCCCTTTATTTTTTTTTCCAACAAAGATTTCACCTATCTCAGCTTATTTATTCACATTTTTTCCTTGTCTCTGCTTCACTTCTATTTCTGATTTTTGTCCAGCTGTTTTTCAATCTACACAGTCTCAAACTCCATTACTTTTCCAATGAAGTGCCTGTCTTCTTCCTCATCAAGTCCTAGTTTCATGTCCCTGTCAGCTGTCCCTGTGTTTTACATAAAACCCCAGAAGAACGTGTAATCGGAGTTTTCTTCCAGTCTTTGATTTTCCCTTTCACTTTTAGTGATTTGCAGAGTTCTGTTTCCCCTTTCCTAGAATTCTGTCAAAAATTGCTTTTGGTCCCTCCCCACTCCTGGTTTCTTCTATTCCTGACAAGTGCACCTTTTGCTCAAACAATGCCTGCAAAAACTGCTTCTGGCTTCTGGTTACTAGAACTACAACAAGAACAACAAGGTTATGTTTGAGCAACACTGAGCTCCACCTAGCCAGAGATAAAAACACTCCAGAAATAAAACTGCAAGTACAGATTGTGAGAAGATCAGTATAAAGGTCATCCTAAGGCTAAAGCTCAGCATGGAAAATTTCAGTTTAAAAGATTTAAGTTTTGCAACTGAAAGCTCAATCTTATATATAGAATACCAGACATTTCTATATAATAATACTAATATTAATATAATAATATAATGCTAATAATAATAATATTAATATTTCATGTATGTTTTTTCCACATGCAGATGGAACCTCTCTAAAGTGCTCAGTTATTGCCCCGATAAAACCAACTCATGCATTACCTTCTATTTAAGCAGAGCATGCTTAGACAACTGCTAAGCAATTCCTAACTCATCGATATGTTCAGTACTTGCCACTGTTTTTCAGTACTTTTTATTTTAACCTTCTGATCCTTACTCTTAATCAACATGAACAGTCAATTGGCAGTGCAAATATTGTAAATCATTCATGTATCAGGGTTCTTCTCTGTCTAAATATTTGCATAACATACTATACTTTAATCCTTGCACACCAAATAGAGCAACTTTAAATGAGAGCAAGTTACAAATACTATACCTTGACCATTTTGTGTAAGGAGGAGACGAGGTGGGAAAAGTGCTAAGTCTAATAAACAAAATCAAGCATTTTAGTTACTGATATAAATTAGGACAGAAGTATCAGCTTCTTCACCCATGTGTACAGAGAATTTGAGAAATTTCTGTAGAGAAGATGTTACGTGGTGTTTTGGTGATTAAAACAACCGGAGACTAAAACAACTGGAGACATGGGAAGCTATAGGGAGCTACCTACATGACCCTAGAAGTGTAGAGAAAACTCAGGTAAATGTAGCAAGATGGACAAAAATATATATAATTGATAGTTATCTTTACTTAATTGTACTTGGTATCTCTTAAATGATTTTCAGAGCGTGTTATGTATTCGTTTATTCTTTTGATAAATCATGTTGACTCCAACCCATGAGGCCGGGCACATGGGTCCAATAAGGTCAGTGGAAGATTTTCCACGAAGTTCACTGTGCAATGCTTTGGACATGTTTCTAGAATTCTAGGATAATCCCTATTGCCATTAATCTCCTCAGTATCTCTGTCTACCTTTTTTCCTCCCTCATCAATGAGTTTTGATTTATATTAGGCTCTTGTTTTGCAAAACAATAGTTATAGGTCCAGTTGTTTGCAGGATCAAGTTTTAATGCATAAGTTCTGAAGGATGAAACAAGCAGCAGTGATGAGTGACAAAATAAGCAAGAAAAAACAGGTATTTGTAAGATATTTTAAAAGTATCTCTGTATCCTCTTAATCTCTAATTTAAAAAGGAAATCACAGTATAGATTATAGAAAAGATTGATTATTGAATATAGAATATAGATTGTTTTCATTAACAAAAAGTATATAAATCTCTATTGAGCATCTATTTAGGTTCTAATCAAACATGTAATCTAATTTACTACCCAGGATATCATGAGACTACTTCAGCAGCTGGAATTGTCCCTGCTCTATAAATCAATGTAATTTCAGTTCTACTTGCCGATAGAGTTAAATTTTTAGAAGTGAAGTACACATACCAGTGAGAACTTAGTTTATATAGCTATTCATGGGATCTTTCCCTGGTATTTCTTAATGTTTTAACACTACTTAGATAGAGGTGCTGAAATTAGGTTTACTGAAATCGATAGCATTTCATGAAAGTAAAGGCCTGTTCCTTTTCCAGTGAAGAAACTAAAAGTGAAATTTCTCTCTATATTTCATTTCAGACTGTATTCAAGTAAGTCTGACATCCATCCTGTTTGTAAACTTTTGTCAAGAGACACAAAGTATTTAATTATTGATTGATTGATTGATTGATTGATCGATTATATGTGGTCCTTAAAATCCAACTTCATGTAATAGCATAACTGGATTAAATTGCTTTTGTGAAACACACTGAGAGATACAAATACGTAGTACTTAAATACATGGTTTTGTGGAAGCTGGGCCAACAGAAGTTGAGTTGGAAATCTGCTTAAGTGATACCTCAGTCAGTGAAAATCACCAGGGCTTTCCATCCAAATATGCTTAAAAATAGGATTTTCAATTATTGCACACTGAAGAAGATTGGGTCAGGATCATTTTCATGCAGAAACTTTAAGGTGTTATTTTCCATTTATAAATATACAGACCTTCTGAACCTCAGCTACAGAAAAAACCAGATTAGCTTTAAATATATTAATAGTTTATTCTGCTTCCATAATCCATGGTAACAGTTTTCTCTTCCACATCCTCTCTTTCTGTTGGCTATTGATTCCCACCTTTCCTACAGTGAGGCTTGGAAAAGCATGAATAGGTAGTTTGGTTTAAGGACTTCTCACAATGAGCAAAGCAATGTTCACACTGGGATCCCTGTATCTCAAGAAGTTAAAATTTAATTACAGTGCTCTGGAGAGATATACACAGCAAAAGACAAAAAAGGTAAGATTGTGTGATACAATGAAAATAGGAAATAATACATTAATATATTGGATTAACAAGCAGAAAATATGCTTCCTAAAAAGAGTTTCATCACAGATTTTCCAAAGCAAAATATCTCATCTAAGAAAGTGGAAGCTAGGCACTATCCTTATACAGTGTTAATAGCTTATTCCTCGTTCCTTTTTATATGCTTGACTTAATATTTATTTTAAAATACAGGAAGGCCTTTTTTGACTTTGTAGTTTATTCAGTGAAGGATGTATTTTTAACCATGCCCCTGTGCAAAAATTTGCATGGATTTTCTACTGGCATTTGACCATTGGTAGGCAGGAGGGCAGGGTAGCAGATCATTGGCAGTAGGAGGGTAACCCCAATGTTATTGTTGTTAGGAGATCACCAGGATAGAACTTGGCTTTTCTGTCGTCTTCCAGCCCGCTTGTAAACTTGAGAGGCTGAGATGACAATGAACAAATCTCCTAGTAAGCCTCAGAAGAAGAACATTGAAAGAAATGCTGTGAAAACACACGATTTGTGTAGGGGTACTGCCACTCCCAGGAAATGCTGACAAAACGTAATGTTCTACCAAGATGAGAGATTTTGAGGGCAGGGGTTATTCTGCATAAATGTCCAGAAAAACACCCCATCAAATAAGGTCCCCATTTTTCACTTTTTGCAGCAGATTAGACTCAGATGAGAATATTGCACTTCAGTTGCCCCTCCCCTATAGCAATTACTTTTGGTGACATAAATAGAGTTTATTTTCCACATTCATTCAGTCCTTGATTGAATTTCCAGCTGTGCCTGAAACCCAAGAAATTCAAGACAGAAAGGAAAAAACATAATCAATATCTACTTTCTTTTCTAGATATGTGGTAGAACTCATCTTTCTTCAAATGTTCCATTGTGCTGCTTTGGCAGACTTTCTTGTCTTTTGACCTTGACAAAAGTCAAAGCATTGGCCTCCCTTGGCAAAGTTTGTAATGCACATACTGAAATACGTATATCTTGACAAAAGTGTTGTTGAACTTTATAAAATACAACAAACCAATGAGCACAGCAAGATAACAATCACACTATTAAGTTGCAATACAGCATTATCTTATAACTCTGTAAAACTGCAGGATCTGAGCATTTGTGCCTTATGTATCTTGAAAAAAATCTTTTCCAATCATAATACTTTGACCTTTTTATGTTTTGTTAGCATTCAGTCTTAATGTCTCTTGTTTACAGCAACAGTATTCAGTAAGGGAAATGCAAAGTGAGCATATAAATAGCAAGGAGAAATATAAAAGTTGTGCTTTGTATATCTAATAATATTTCATTTTTGAAAGGTATCTACAATTGTTTAGCTCAGTGCCTTATTCCCTTGAAGGCAATTTCTAGCAAGGCAATGAATTCAACTGAATTATTTCCATTTAAAATGTACAAAATAACTGTTTACTGATTATTCTTTACTATATATCTTTAATTTTTTTTTGCCTGGGGAAGGGAAAGCATAAATCATTACTTTATATGATGTAAACTTATTTGATCCTCAACTAGAGCTTTAGTGTCTGTAGTCCCATGATCTCATCCAAATATCATTTTGATTGTCATCATGCTATACAGGGTCTGCTTTGCCACCTCTGCCTTTATTGGATATAGAACAGGAATCCATGCAATGTGAGTTTTGGGCAGCACTAATATGCAAACAGAGATTCATACCATCTGCAGCCATTTTGGAGTTGTGCATTAATGGGCAGTCTGAGACAGAAATGGAAAGCATCTTGCTGTAGTTCGTGAACAGAATGTCACAGATGGAATGAAAACTTGAAAAGTCCACGTTTCCAGGCTCTGACTTGTTCCTGCAGACTGCATCTCCTTAGATGGAATTGTAGATTGCTGTGGAAAAGCTTGCAAAGTAGGGTAAGAAATGAGACTGAGAGGGAAAAATGTCAGACATTTTCCTGATGCTGAGCAGAAGTAATAATGCAAGACTAATCAGCAATGTTGACATTCAGAATTTTTGGGGCCTCTATGTTGATTTTAAGCAGATATCTTGCCCTTTTTGTTATCATACAGAATAGACAAATGAACAAATAAAACTTCATTATTTCTATCTATCCAGTCTTTTGCATTTTTGTTGTGTGCTGTGCTGTCACTGGTTTAAGAGGGGACTCCTCCACAATGTTTTTGTCTTACCAGATGTGCGTGCCCGTACAAATGGAAAAGGCAAGAGGCTGAATTTCCATTCCTTTCTGCTCCAAGTAAAAAAATCCATGGGTATTTTTTTTATTTGAAATTAAAATCACTAGGCAAATAAACTGAGCTACGCTGTTGGAAATGTTAGTCTGTGTTTTTGAAGTTTCGTACCAACTATGCTGATGACAATATGCGATACCAGTATATAAACACAGGGAAAAACTCTGCAAAAGCAGCTTAGTATTTAGTGATATGAATGTCTTCTGTGCTTTATTGCCATGTCCCACTGATTTTCATTTTGCCTTCCTAGTTTAATAATAATCACCACAAAAATCATCGTTCTCTACAGAAAAGCCCAAGGGCAGCACACATGTAATGACATCTGTCTGGGCCAAGTATTTTCCAAGGTGCTATAAACTGTCATATGTTCTCAAGCAGGACATTAACCAAAAATTAGTTTCCTAATGACTGGCAGAGTGTTCTGTCTGGAATTTAAGATATAATATGACAAAGCTTCTTTCTTTGGCTATCTTATGGGTAGAGATTGGCTATCTTGATATAGAGATTAGGCTACAGAAGAGAGTCCAGAATACTTTTTGACTCGGCTCCTCTCTGGAGCATTTTCTATGCCTGATGTGGACATCTTCTTGCTCAGCATTCTTCTCCCTTTTAGATCCCTAATTTTTCCCACGTTTTGTATCTAAGCTGAGATTTGTCAGGAGACTAAAATTAGGCTCACTTTTTCCAGGTCTAGGTCTTTTTTACATCTCACAGTATTTCTAGTAGATTAAATTCTTTGTACTTCAGCAAAGACAAAACCCTTACCCTGGCTCCTTTCTAGCAACTAAAGTCTGGTCTACAGCAGGAAAAGCCTGAAATAGCTTCCTATCAAATACTTGGTCTTGGTGAGAAAAATAGCTACATATGCTTACACCTAATATTTCAGGATTCCACCATCTCTTTGGCAACATTATATAAACCAGTGTGATGGTGCACATTTTATTACATTTACCTTCCCTCATTCTGTATTGGTTTTGTCATCTGCCATGGATTGACACTAGTCAGATACCAGGCACTCATGAAATCTACTCACTTACTCCTCTCCGCAGCTGGACAGAGGAGAGAAAATTTAACAATGAGTTCATGAGTTAAGGATCCAAAAAGAGATAATTCATTAAATACTATCATGGGCAAAACATACTCTAATTAGATATATAAAGTTAATTTATTGCTAACAAAATCAGAGCAGGATAATGAGAAGAAAAGTAAGACCTCAAAAACACCTTCCCCATCCCTGTCCCTCCAGCACTTCCTCCTACCTCAGTGGCACAAGGAGACAGGGAATGAGAGATATGGTCAGTTCAGAGCCCGTGGCTTCGTCCCACTGCTGAGGGTGTAGAGTTGTTTCCCTGCTACACCATAGGGTCCCTCCCACAGGAGACAGTTCTCCATTAACTTCTCTGACATGACTCCATCTCAGGAGCAGCAGCTCTCTGTGACCTGCTGCAATGGGAGTCCATCCCATGGGCAGCAGCCCTCCCACAACTGCTGCAGTGTGGGTCACTCTTCCACAGGATGCAGTTCCTGAAGGACAGGCTGCTCCAGCCTGGGAGCAGGGACCTCTCTCCATGGGTCTCTCACAGGGTCACAGGCTCCTCTCAGGCATCCACCTGCTCTGGCAAGGGCTCCTCCATGGCTGCAGGTGGATCTCTGCATCCCTGTGGTCCTCCATGGGCTGCAGGCGCACAGCTGCTTCTCCATGGTCTGCACCACAGGTGCTGGGGAAATCTTTGCTCCTGTGCCTGGAGCACCTCCTGCCTCTCCTTCTCCACTGACCTTGGCGTCTGCAGAGTTGTTTCTCTCACATTTTCTCACTCTGTTCTTCTCTGGCCACAATTACAACTGCAACCCAACCTTTGTTTTGACTTCTTAAATCTGCTGTCACAGAGACATTGACACCATTTCTAATTGGCCCAGCTTTGGCCAGTGGCATGTCCATTTTTGGAGCCTCCAGGGACTGGCTCTGCTGGACATTGGGGAAGCTTCTAGAAGCTTCTCACAAAAGCCACCTTCGTGGCCCCCCTGCTACAAAAAAAATAAGTCATGCAAACCCAATACCCTGTTATAACCATTTCCTCTCCTTTAGAATATTTATCTTGGTACTTCAGAGGTGTAGACAGACCTGTTAGAAATGAAAATGTGAGGTTTTAGTTTCTAACAGGTTTAGTTTCTAAAACCTCCATGGAAGTTGGAAAGAGCTGGGCTCTGCCTCATCACTGCAGTTTTCCATACTAGATCTTTGCTTGTGTGTTATTGTTAAATTGAAGAGACTGTAACTGCACTCATTGAATTAGTATATTTTGGCTTATGCACGCCCATTTCAGGTCCTGAAGCAAAATTGCTGAATTTTAATCTAGAGCGTTTGCAGTAATTTTTGTGATAACATGGTACCCATCACCCAGATACGCTTCTATGCAACAAGATCAACACAATG
Source organism: Cichladusa arquata (assembly GCA_026413545.1). NCBI lineage: Eukaryota > Metazoa > Chordata > Aves > Passeriformes > Muscicapidae > Cichladusa > Cichladusa arquata. The sequence goes on from JAOTQP010001286.1 coordinate 55,429,274, forward strand.
TTAACCAGATATGAATTTAATATAGAACAATGCAGATTTAATTTGAGAAGGTGACAAATTTCAGGTTGATTGTTGATTGAATCCTCAAAGAAACAGAATACTCACCGTCTTGTCTGAAAGAAATAACAAAAGAAGAAAACTTACAACCGTCACTAAAACAGCATTTTTATTGCACTCTTAAAGTGCTTGAGACCGTGGTTAAAAAACAGCTGTAAGGAGACTAAAAACTTTCTAATTCCTGAAGCACCAATAGATTTTATCACACTCAGATGTACACAAGATCATTTGTTTTAAAGTTGAACTCCTTCACTGCTACAGTGATTTATGGCTGAGTGTTGTCAAGACTCAACGATTATAATTTTTTGCATACTGTTTTCCTTGAGAGATCACAGTTCTGAAGCCTAAGTGTTTTAGGCTTCCCTAGTGGATTTGCTCCTTTTTCTTCTTATAGCACAGTAACTCATAAAGAAAACATCTGACCTTGCTCCCACATGGGTTGCACAGTTCACCTTTGCATTGTTTATTCTTCATTCCTCTGCTCAGATATTACAGGCTTCACAGATAAAACTGAGAGCACATCTACATTTTGTATGTGGCCAGAGAATTTAAATTCTTTACCGGGGTCTAATGGGGCAGGGGGGCGTTATCTGTTCCAGAAGAACTTTTGGTTTTGGCACAAAAAGTTTTTGTCAACAGTGCCTAACTGATACAAAGTATTTGCAGTATATTTATATATTATTCTACTAAATATATTTTTGATAAAGGACTGGGATTTCTTTTTCTCAAACAAATACATTTAATTTTTTGTTATAGTGTTCTTCAATCTTTTCACCTTTGGCAACCTCTCTTATACATTGTACCTTTCCTGGCAGTACAATAGAAAAAAGTCAAGTCCTCCTGACAACCCAGGTTATTATTGCAAAGAAAGGAAAATACATTCAAATCCATGGCATGAGATGCTATATACAGTAATTGAATTTTATACATATTACTTTAAGAAAAATTTTATAACACAGAATGCCTAAATAGTGCTTTAGTTAAAACCTTCCCCAGCAAGAGATGGTGTTCAAATAAAGTGTATGCTGCTAGACATCCATAGGGTAATGACTTCAGAGTGTGTGCTGTGCTGTGCTTTGCTGGGCTGTTTTAGGGAGCTGACCACTGAAGGATCATTGTAATTCCAAGTATTTTATGTGCAGTGTGTGAAATGCTCTCCAGCTTCACTTCTTTTTTCCCCCCCACTATTATTCAGTTCCCTGACAAAACGGTCACTGTATTCTGTATTTGATGTCATACATCATATCAAGCTGAAATTTCCCTCCTCAAAAAATCCACGCAAAAGCATGGTGAACACTGCCACCACTTAAAAGTGATCTGGTCTCAAATTTTCTGAAGAAGCAAACTGGGAAAGGATGCTTTCTAAAAATTATTTTTATAAGTTGGAGTCATACTGATTCCCTAGAGATTGCATGTTGTACATTGCAAGCAATCTGTTTTATTACTCTTCTGGGTTGACTGACTAGTAAGGTAACCTGTAATTATGGCAATAATTAAAAGAACGAAATATTAAAAAGTGTTCCATAATTCTAATCCAGCACATTCAGCTTTGAACTACTAATGTAATGTATAATTGGATACCCATTCTGTTGAGATAACTTTCTTGGAGAGAAATCTTATTACAACAACTGAGTGTTTCGTGACATTGAAAACTCTTTCAAGTACACAATGGGGATTTGTGTTTAATGTCCATATGCTTGAAGGTGCTGACCAGTAAAAATGTACTGGGTAGACAAAAGCTTAGAGAAGTTTCTTTAAATTGCACAGTAGTAAGATATACCATCTTTGTGTGATGGAATTCCTTGGTCTGGGGCCACCTTCTCAGCTGGCTTCAAGTGCCACAGCTCTGCTGTTCTTCTACCTTTCCAAAAATTGATTTGAAGCTTTTTGGTTTCCAGCAGAAAACAGAGGATTTCTCTGGATAAGATTTAGAAGCAGATTTTTAGCCTATGTAAAGCCATGATTGCTCATCCAGAACTACCACCTCAGGGTGGATAAATAAACCCTTAGTAACTAAGGTACAAACTCTGTTATACAGACAGAGGTAAGCAATGTTGCATTTCACAATTATGGAACATTACAAATTCAAACTGCTATCCCTGCCCCACTAAATAAAGTTCCTTATAAGGATCAGTAAAGTAAGTCAACACACACACACATATCTGTGTACAAAAATTTTAATAGATGTTTTTAGTTCAGCTTATGATATTTTAAGGCAATAAGGTTTTAAATAAGCTTTGGATTTTGGAGAAAATTATATTCTCTTCTCAGCCATCTCAAATGCTTTTTTCTAAAGCCAGGAGATTTGTCTTCTGTGCTCCACATTATGATCTCAGAGCAAAAGTTTGATATGACAATTTGTAGCAATTGGTAATTATTGACCAGAGGCTCCACTTCTGAATTTCACAAAAAATGTCTCTATTCTGTTGCATCTTAAGTTTTTATCAGACTCTGGAAGGAAAACTGAGCTGTAATTCAGTAAAGTACTGAGCACATGGATAACTTACAGTAATTCTTAGTCCCAGCAAAGTATGAGTTTAGGAATGGCTCAGTGCTTAAAAGTACATGTTATTGAACTTGAGTCAGTAAGAATTGCTTAACAATATACCAAGCATTGTTCCACTACTTATTTTATGCAGCCTTGTTGCCCTTCTTTTCAGTGAGGAAACTGCAAGGTCAGAAAAAATTTAGTTTAGCCTATTCCAGTGTTCAGAGCTAGAAGTTTATGAATTGTAGTTCATAAGAAACTGGACAGACACCCAGTGCTGATCTGCTATTATCCTAAATGTTACACTGATGAAGGGTAAGGCGTCTGCTTTTTGACTTGTAGCCCCATGTCTGTATTGCATGATACAAATATGCTGGAGACTTCTAGTTACTGCAAAATTGCAATGTGCTATTTTGAGAAACTCACAAAGTAAACCCACATTTTGGGCAAAATATATTTTTATGACAAAAATCCAGAGTATCGTGTGTATGACTAGGCCAAATAGATTAGCTTATATCGGTTATTTTCATCACAGCACAAGTAGTAAACCAAGATATTATTCCTGAGCATTAAACACATGTTGCTAGAGAAGCAAAGACAACAACTTTTCTCTATATTGTAAAAGGTAACCTGAACTTCCAATAAATAAGATGTCCAATATAACTTCCAATAAAATAAGATGTCGATGCCATGAATTTAACATCACAGAGATTATTGCCTGGCCATTTGGAGCTATCTCAGGGCTCCTTTGACTGAGGACCTCTTTAACTGGAAGTAGAAAGTCTATGCTTCATTGTGGCTGCAGTACATGCAAAGACCTGAAGCTAACAGATTAGCTACAGCTGGATAGATACATCTGAATATGTGGTAGTTTTTTTTTTCCTAGAATTGTCAAAATGCTAGAAGAAAATGGTCAAAAAAAATATGCTCTGAACATGTCCTGTTTATCCCAGGGGCCATTTTTATTTTTTTTCCTTTCGTTTTATCATTCCTCTTACTCACTTTGTCTTTTGACAGAGAAGAACTTGGCTGTGTTGCAAAAACCCAGAAGTTGCCACTTCTGGGGGTCCACTGGCATGATGAAGCCTTTAGAATCCCTGTAAAATGTACACAGTCTTTTCCAAAATGGATGATTTTGCTGACAGAAGCATTGAAACAGTTATGATTACTGGACATTGTATTTTTATGTCAGTAGAATAATATATCCCTTTGGGCTTCTGTGCTTGTGTCTGGTGGTCATGATGAGAGAGATTTTTATGGGCTGGTAACAAACAAATACAGTGCTCTTGCAAAGGCTGATTTACTAATACTGGCTTGGCTCTTAACTGCTCTAGGCTGTTCACATGTGGCAATAATCAACCCCCACACACAACCCAGAGGCATCTTGGTTATTGGTAGGACAATCATGCTAAAAATAATTTTGCACAAATGAACTAAAGAGTAGTAGAAATCCTGCTTTATCTTAATTTGCATGGCTTCTTTTAAAAATTGAAGAAAGTTACTTTGGGTGTGCAATTCTCTCCTTCTTTGCTTAATAAATAGGCTCTCTTTGTACAAATCATGATGGTGTGGTGTAAGAGCACAGGAAATGCTGTGGAATAAAATCAAAGGGAGCTCCTGCATCTCACATTGGATGTGAGAAGAAAAGGAAACATTTGAAACAAGTCCCTTCAGCTGAGCCCTGTCTCATTACAAAAAGCCTCCCATCTCTTTTTTGTTCCTGTATTTTAGTTCAGATTGTGAAAGTAGGTTTCAATTACCCTTTCCTTTTGTTTTCTAGAGGCTTTACAGTATGTGATAGATTCACTGTCTTCCTTAGAAACGATATAGGAGCATCTTCTTCACTATGAACAAAGGGAGAAGTAAATACAATTTTCAGCATAGACTTCCTGCTGTAAGCTTAGTTTTGAAAACTAGAAGTTTTGCTGTCACACAAAAGGAAACAGAGATCTTTTAATGTAAGCCTCATGCCTACTTGTATCTGACTCTATTCCCTATTCACACCACATTTTAACGAGAGCAGAATCTGACCTTACAGCACTCTGTCTTATATTTTAAACAGTTTATAATATTAGAGATGAAGTAAATGTATCAAAACAACATGTACTCTGTTGATAACCCAGATTCATTTCTTGCCCTGAATTTCTTGTCATTAATAACAGTATGAATTGCTCTACGGGATACCCTTTCTGAGTACACTTGGTTCAGAAAAGTCCTCTTGCTTAGCAACATGTGCAGATAATAAATCCAGCTGCCAAATGTAAATTTTCTAAGAAATCTGCTGTTTTCCTTTTCTCTGTAGAAACGTTCTGGAAAAAATTACTATTTTTTTTTTCAATGGATCTTTCAATACATTGGTCATTGTTTCTTTTTAAAATTTCCCTAATTTTCACAATATATGCTTCAAAATCAAGTATTCTACTTCAAATCATACTCTATTTTGATTAAATTTATGTTTATTAATACTAATGAGTTTTGCACAATCAAGCAGAAGGTTAGGAAAGAATGTTTCAGTGCAAGATCATGCATACAATGGTTATTTTTTGTCAAAACTAACATATGGAATACTATATGCTACATACATAGTACACAACAACATACTACAGATCAACCTTAAGTACTACAAGGTTTCCATTTCTACTGTCCAGGGGTGAAGTAGCTAGAAAACCAAAAAATTTCTTAAAAATTTGCCTAATGTGATAAGTTCAGCTATTTTTTGTAGTAGGTTCTGATTTAGAAACTTAAAACACCTAGGAAGTTTCTAGATTTTTATGATTTCACAGGTGTTTAGGGCCAATAATGGGAACTGTAATTAATTACAGTGCTATCTATTTTTGCAATGCCTATCATCACACGTGTATGACTGAGTAGCTTCCCTCAGCTTTGCCTACATTATCTGCAGCTTCAGATTTTAGCCTGAGAATACAGTACTGTACAATACATGTCCAAGTTGTTAATTATTTAATTTAATAAGACCTACATAGAACATCACACTTTTTCGAGATACTGAGCAATTCAGAAACAGGAAAACTCTGAGAATACATTTGTCTTCACCTGCATTAACTCAGTCACATTACGTATTATTTTTTCTCTATGGGAAACAATGTGTGAAATTTTATATTTAACAAAATTGAAAGGTAAAATAACAGGCTGTGAACCTGCTATGCAAAACAAACAAATTTGTGATTCATACATCCTCTGAAGGATGGGTTGTTTAGTTTTAAAACTACTCATTTATTTCAGAAGGCATTCCTAGACTTTCTTGACTTTTAAGAAACTAATATGCACTTTGCAATTGCTTCTTTCTGATGGAGAATAAAATGGATCAAGGACTTCCCATATATATCTTATTTCTTTGATATTGTGTACTAACAATGAGTAAAGTAAAGGAGTAAAGTAGCCAATTTACTTCTTGCTTCAGAATTTTCAGATCTGTGAGTGCATAGTGTCATAATATTCATGATGGAAAATTGTATTTATTTCTTGGCAGTGTGCCTGGGGTATGTCTGATTTTTACTTTCAAAAAAAGAGAAAAGAGGATAAGTGATTGAAAACATCTGGTATTAATTAACTTATAAGACCTAGTAGACCTTCAATATCTGTGTTTCTTTACCAATTTCTTCATGATCTTCCTCTGAAACAGATTGGTGGTTTGTGAGGTTTTTTTGTGGGGTTTGTTGGGGTTTTTCTTTGTTTTCTGTGTTTTCAAATCTTGTGAACTCCAGGTTCTGATGAAGTTCAAATGTTGTATTAGGATCTCAACTACTAGCAAAATTCCCTTCAAGATTTAAACTCTTATCAACTTCAAGCAGAAAGACTGATTTAATCTCTAATGTTTATATCTTCCCTGAGCAGAAATGGACCCTTCTTTGTTTTCTGTGATACATCAAAAGTTTCTGCCAACTAATAACTCCGTAGCTTCCAGGAGGTGCAGAATTAGGTGGAAGCTTTCAGATGAAGAACAAACTTATTCCTTCCCAGCTGTCACCAAGGTCAGAACTCAAATTAAGTGCCATACCAATTTTCTGGCCCTCCTCAACTGTTGTATGTTGTACTAACTATCTCGTAACTACAGTAAAACACAGCAGAAGATTTCTTACTGTAAAAAGTACAGAATAAGTAAGAAGGAAGCAAAATTATTAACAGTACTACATCAGCATCTCAAGTCTGCTGTACCATATACACTCAATCTAAAATCAAGACAGTTTCAAGGCCAATAAATTATTAGATGAAACAGTTATTCTTCAGATATGACTGAACTCATCACTAAATTCACATCACTACTCACCACCACTGGCACACCCTCTTCTTTCAAACTCACTATTCAGTTGTTTAAGTGAAGCTATACAGATTCAATAACAGACTTTCTGATTTTCAGACAAGTGAAGGGTTGGTTATTATCTTGACTGGAAAACTTACTCAGAAAGTGGTAAGACAGTCCCAGTACCATTTAACTGAGATTCCTCTTTCCTTCATGCTGGTGTAACATTAGCAGGAGTCTTCTCTACATTGGTGCTGACTTGATTTTGCTGCCTTTGATTTTTGTTTTTTGCAAGAGTATGGCACTGAACTATTTCTGAATAGTTCCAATGATTATTTTGCTGAAATACAAGATAATTCGTCTAAATGAAAGCAATTGTTTTGTTCCTGGAGGATCCAATAGGTCCGCAAAGTCTCTCAGTGAACTGGTTGCAAACAGGAGATATTTATGTTGAGTTACTCAGCCTGCAACATGTTTTGGATGCCCAGAAGCAGAAAACTTCACAAAATTTCAATACAATGTAGTACACAGAAAATGCACACATGATTGGTAAGAACTAATAACTGAAGAGTTCTGACGACTGCTCTGAAAGGCAGATGCCTAAATTCTTTGTTGAATTCAGTGACAAGACCACATTATCTGTCTCCTGATTCAATATCCTATCCAGAAATCTATCTCTCACTATTAAATATGGTCTTTGAACTGATTGTCATTGCTTCACAGGGGAGTTTAAATGATTTATTGGAATGTGATATTTAAATCCTTAAGTGTACCATACTTTGATGTTTACCTCATATTTAAAAAGTTAATTTGATATTTATAGCATTTTTTGGCCTAAGATTTATATCCATTTTTTGTCTTTTATAATGTTTTGGCTAAAGATTTTAGCTTAGGTTTGAGAATAAAACAGTGTGAGAAGTCTAGTGTAATGTAAATACTAAGGAAATTTAAATAGCAAAGGTGCTTACGTGACCCTATTCAGAAATTTTATGATTGGATTCCCCAAAAAGTTAGTTGTTCAGAATGTGAACTTGGTTCTCCTAGAAAGGAATAAAATATTGCCAGCTGTGGTCTACCAGGTAATTAAAATTGCACTAGCTAACATCTAACATGCATATTAAATTCATACTAATGCACATTGCAGCTTGTTTTTGAAATCCTTATGAAATAAATATTGTATCAAATTTTCCCCTTCTAATACTGGGTTTGGTGGAAAATAACTAGAGTATCAATAAAAATATTACAGTAAAGCAGGGGTCTCCACTACTAGTTTTTGCCATGTATAAATTAGAAAAAGGGTAGATTTAACAATTTGAAGAAATCTGAAGCTCTACCTTAAAAGATGTTACAGTTTATTTTGCAAGTATCATGCCTACTGTCAAAACATCTATAAGTAATGCATGAATAATCTATCGCTAGAGAGAATCTTTTTTCTAAGTGTTTGGACTCTGAAAAAAGATCCATCTTTTTTTGTTTAAAGTCAGAGTTCCCAAGGCTTAAATATGGTCTTCAGATCTAGGCATAGCTCCAAGAAATTACCAAAACAAAACAAAAAATATGCTTACCTAGAATTCCTTAGATATTAGCAGGTAAAATTTGACAAACAAGGCTCTTTTCTGTTGTATTACTCTGCCATACCTGGAAACAGTACGTAGGAAACATTGCTATTTGCTATTCCAAAGTCAGGAATAGATGTTAGCTCCCTGATATAGAGTATTTATTGAGTCCAACTGAAAACCTAACACTGCCAATCCTACCACTAAACCATGTTCCTCAATGACCCATCTAGGTATGTTTTAAATATCTCCAGGGCTTTTAACTCAACCACTTTCCCCAACAGCCTGCTCCAGTGCTTTGCAACCCTTTCCATGAAGAAATCTCTCCTACTATCCAATCAAAACCTCTTCTGGGACAACTGGAATGCCTTTCCCACTTCTTCTATCACTTGCTATTTTGGAGATGAGACCAACACCCATTTCTCCATTACATCCTTTCAGGGAGTTGTAGAGAGTTCCAGGGTTCCCCCTGAGCCCTTTGCTCCAGACTAAACACCCCTAACTCCCTCAGCTGCTCCTCACAGGACTTTTGCTCCAGACCCTTCACCAGCTCTGTTGTCCTTCTCTGGACACACTTCAGCCACTCAAGTCTTTCCTGTACTCAGGAGGCCAAAACTGAACACACTACTCAAGGTGTGACCTCACCAGCTCTGAGTACGTAGGGGTGATCACTGCCCTGGTCCTGATGGCCACACTGGCTGTTGGCCTCTTGGTCCCCTGGGCTCCTGCTGGCTCATGTTCAGCTGCTGTTGACCAGAGCCCCTAGGTCCTTTTCCAACAATCAATTTTCCAACCACTCTATCCCAAGCCTGTACAATTGCATCAGGCTGATGTGACCCAAGTGCAGGACCTGGCACCTGGCCTTTTTGACCCTCATGAAATTGGCCTGGGACAATAGATCCTGCCTGTCCAGATCTCTCTGTAGAGTCTATCACCACTCCCAGCTAACATGGTGTCATTTGCAAACTTACTGAGGGTGCAGTCAATGATCCCCTCATTCAGATCATTGATAAAGATATTAAACAGGAAAGGTCCAATACTGAGCCCTGGGAAGAACCACTTGTGGCGTTCCAGCCACCATGTGAGTTTAACTCCATTCCCTGCCACTCTCTGGGCTTGGCATTCAGCAAGCTTTTATCCAGAAAACAGTTCCCACATCCAAGCAATGGGTTGCCAGTTTGTTCAGGAGAATGTTGGGGGAATCAGCATCAAAAGCTTTACAAAAGTCCAAGTAATTATTATTAACACTAATACAAACAGCCTTTCCCTCATTGTTAACACCAACATAAGCTGCCTCCTCTTGACTGAGTCATGGTGACATAAGAAGGAGATCAGGTTGCTCAGGATGGACCTGCCTCTCATAAACTAATGGTGGCTGGACCTGATCCCCTATACATGCTGCATGATGGCACTCAGGATGATCAGCATGTTCCACTCTAAGTAACAATTTTGACATTTAGGCAACTAAAGCTCCTATTCATATTGTATAAGGACTTGGCAACAAACTGTAGGGAGATTTCAGAAGCAAAATTAACAGTTCCATAGATAAAATTTAAAACGTTATGAATGAGGAGTGGAATAAAACTCAATGTGAACCTCCACGTAATGTCTGCAGTTTAGTTGAGTTTGAATCTATATATTAAGCAACAGACACCACATTTGGCATGCTAGAAGGAAGCATCTCTATGCATCTGAGTAGTTATCCATCTGTAGTAACCATAGGCATGAGCATGTATGACAATAAAACTTAATTTATTCATCTCTTACTGAAAATTATGTGAAATTTTCATGACAAAATATCAACAAAATTGGAATCCTGGAAAGAAAAATATATTTTAAAAATCCTAAAATTATGAGTATGCATCATAGCAAGAAAAGCAAAGTTTATAAAGGATTAACTTTTAAAAGAATATTTGTCCCAGGCAATGTGACAAAACAGTTTCCACCTCATGGAATATTCCAGCCTAAAATCAAAAAGCATTTAAAAGAAAGGGGTGGGGGGGTGAGATGGAAAATACAGATCCTTCCTGCAAAAGTGACTTATTTATCATTGTTTGTTGTAACTGACATACATATGGTAATCTTGCATTTCCTTTTTAAGAGAATAACTGAGTTAAACTGCACAAGTTTACCACAGTAACCACTGTTGCCTACAACTAAAACCCCACAATAAAGCAGTCGCTGGTGATTTCTTTACTTAAATATGATTTATTTTTTTTACTGAAATACCATACCATCTCCCCTGTTGTATTTGGGTTTCTGTAATTAAGGAGTAGTCAGAAGTATCCTACTTTTGGAGAAAGAATTATTTTTCCATTCATTCTGATAAGTCACAAGAGAGTATTGCAGAAGGTAGCATAAGCTCTGATTTTGCTTTAGAGTTGAAACTTTCCTACTTCTGTGTGATCCAGTGTTGTAGGTTGATGCTGGTCGGATGCCACACACCCACCAAAGTTTCTCTATCACTCCCTTCCACAGCCAGACAGGAAGGAGAAAATATAATGAAGGTTGAGATAAGGACGGGGAGCGATCACTCATCAAATACCATCTAGAGCAAAACAGGTTCTAATTAGAGATATGAAGTGAATTTATTACAAACAAAATCAGAGCAGGATAATGAGAAGTAAAATAAGCCCTTAAAATCCCTCCCCCTTAGTTCCTAGCTCTATCTGCTCCTCCAGCAGTGGAAGGAGATGGGATATGGGGGTTATGGTCAGTTCATCACTCCTGGCTTTTCCTGCTGCTCAGGGAGACAGGTCCTTTCCCTGCTGCACTGTGGGGTCCCTCCCATGGGAGACAGTTCTCCATTAACTTCTCTGACATGACTCCATCTCAGGAGCAGCAGCTCTCTGTGACCTGCTGAAATGGGAGTCCATCCCATGGGCGGCAGCCCTCCCAAAACTGCTGCAGTGTGGGTCACTCTTCCACAAGGTGCAGTTCCTGAAGGACAGGCTGCTCCAGCCTGGGAGCAGGGACCTCTCTCCATGGGCCTCCCACAGGGTCACAGGCTCCTCTCAGGCATCCACCTGCTCTGGCAAGGGCTCCTCCATGGCTGCAGGTGGGTCTCTGCATCCCCCATGGATCCCCATGGGCTATGGGTGGATCTCTGCACCCCTGTGGTCCTCCATGGGCTGCAGGGCACAGCTGCTTCTCCATGCTCATCACTGTAGGCTGCGGGAAAATCTCTGCTCCTGTGCCTGGAGCACCTCCTACCCCTCCTTCTCCACTGACCTTGGTGTCTGCAGAGTTGTTTCTCTCACATTTTCTCACTCTACTCTTCTCTGGCCACAATTACAACTGTGCAAATAACTTTTTTTTTTTTGTTTCTTTTTTCTTAAATTTGTTATCAAAGAGACATTGGCACTATTCCTAACCGGCCCAGCTTTGGCCAGTGGCATGTCCATTTTTGGTGCGACCAGGGATTGACTCTGCTGGACATGGAGGCAGCTTCTAGAAGCTTCTCACAAAAGCCACTTCCATGGCCCCCCGCTACCAAAAACTAGGCCACAGAAACCCAAAACATCCAGGTATATGGCAGTTCTATAACAGAGCATATGGCATAAGAAATTATACAATATTTATGTCGTCGTGCTGTGAGTTGCGAAAAACTTGAGGCCAAACAATCATTAGTTAGAAATTCATTAAAAAACAATGCTTTATCTTTAAAAAATGTATTGTTATAGCCCTATCATTAGGATTCAAGTCCTTCTTTTATTGAATCAATTGTTAAAAATAAGAGATAGTGGTGTCCACTCTTTGCAATAGAAGAAAATTTGCCAGTATCTGATGATGGATGAGGAAATTAGGTATTAACAGCTATATAGATGTCCATCACTAGGCAAAAGGAAGCCAGAAATTGTAACTGAACTCTGTGGTATCACAAAAGTGGTATTCCCACATGCTTTGTTACCTCCAGCACTAAAGATCTAAAAGATCTAAAAAGATAAAAGATCTAAACTTTGCTGAACACAAGATGAGACTTCATTATTGCCTTTAGATACTTCAACATGCTGAAGGGATAGAAAGTCAGAAAAAAAAATACAGTGAAGGATAACTTGGATAGGACAACTAAAGATTCTTTGTTTTATAAATAGGCTTTTGTCCTAATAAGTGTTTTTGGTTACTACATCTGAGATAAAGGCACGGTCTTGGTAAAAGAACTATGGAGAGGATTCTGGAGACTCTGGGAAGATTTTTAAAATGGAAGAAGAAACAGATTCATAACTTGCCTGTAGAAAAAGGCATATAAAAAGGAATTTTCAAGACATGGACCAATGACAGTCACGTATGTGAGGTTTTTCAGAACTTAGCTGAATCAAGACCCTAAGCCTTTTCAAAGGCTTTAAAAATTAAATGAAAGCCTGAAAATCTGCCACATTAACAGTTAAACTGAGATTGCCATCAAATTGGTGTAGGAGAAGGAAACTGCAACAGAGCTTCTCCACATTTTCTAATCCATCCCAGACCCTGGAAATAATCCATGTGGATAGACAGCCTTCAAACTGCAGAAACATGCTGGACAGGAGGATGAAGCTGATGGTCTCCACACATCCCTACAGAGCAGGCTGGTATGGAGGGGGAAGGTTGTTTCTAACAGCTACCTCTAAATAATTAGCTGACATATCTTAGATATTTTCATAATAGAAAAAACTGTTTTATTAATGGCTCTCTCTGTATATGAATTAACAACAGGTTTTGTCATTTCAGGCATAGGTCTACTGTTCTTCCAGAAAATTGTATTTAGTTCATCACAGATAATGTGCTAAAAACAAAGGATTTCTAGAATATGTCTGCTTGTATGGCCTTTTTCTGTCAAATCCATTTTTGTGGTCTCTGCTATTTTATTGCAGTACTTACCTACCCAGCTATCAATAAAACATCTGGAAATAATCAGAACACTTGCATCGTTCAATTTTCCACCAAAGAAACTGCTAAAATTTGTGTTGGAAGATGCCCAATATTTAACTTAAAACAGACATCTGGAGCAAGAAGAGTGCCAAAACTTGTTGTAATTTAATTAATATTTTTAGTCACCCAATTTTGATGTCCTTTAATTTCTAATAGTCACTTTTGAATTTGCATGTCAGTGTGTTTGAGAAATTACAGTATGCAGACATTACAGACCAGGTCTCTCTTTGTTCCAGGGGAGTGGTGAGGTCCAAGAGTTTGATATCTAGCAGTTATTTTCTTTTTTTCCTCCTCCTGCCTGTTGACATTCTTTTTGTTAATAAGCTGTTGTTTTTTCACTGTCATCTATTAATAATAATTTCTTATTGGTGAAAGGGGATTGTTGGAATCCTTAGAGGAGACAAATCCTTCCAGAGTGTTCTCCTTTAAATTGTTTCAAACTAAAACACCTACATCCCTCTTGACTGAGAAAACAACCTTATTTCTAGACCTTGCTAATGACAGACACATCTTTGCTCTTCAAGTTTTAATAACTCTTTTTTTCTTTCATGGGTGCAATGAAATACATGTTATGTTCAAATATGCCTTCCTGATGATTTTTATAACAATATTGCACTGACTGACAATATAACAAGTCATATATAATAAATCTGAACTAAAAGGAAATATGTTCCACATAATCCTTTCTAATCTTTAAAGAAAGATAATTGTAAAATGCTAGAATATTTTTCTTTGCTTGAAAATCGTTAACATCTAGCATGTTGGAAAAGCTCATGCACAAGCATGTAGGTCTTCTGGCTGCCTGACTGGTGGTCTCTGATGTCATGACATCTGAGGTCACAGTCTCAATGATGTATGGAGTATGACAGTATTAAATGAGGTCAGATGATTCACAGGATAATTGATGTTATTCGGCAAACAGGCAGAGATTAAATTAAACCACCAACGATTTTTACCTTTTAATACTAGATACAGATTTTGGTTACTTGTTTTTTCAAATGCACTGTAGAATTCTGTTCTTCAGGCAATTGACTTAGAGAGTCAAATCATAAGTTGAACATTATCTTGTTCTTTAGTAAATTGTATACATCAGTCCATGCCATTGTCTGAGGATCAGGAACTACTAGGTGATCATTTATAGGACAGAACTGCAGTATTTTGGTTGTGCTTTTCTTTAAAGGGGCTATCTGGTAACTGGATTCATATGGTGAGGGAAGTTTCCTCGGCTTCTTACTTCATTTCTCTCTATAGCCAGCAGAGAGGAATGGTGATTGTTTCGCAAAATGATCTCTTTACTTTAAGGTTGTGCTTCACTTTCCAATTTATTTGGTTTGTAGAATGATGGAGCTTTCATATGAAACAGATAATGCCTGAAAGAAATGTAACAGGGAGACTGGCTACTAGACACCAAGAGGTGTCTATACTGTTCTGGACCAAAAGTACTAGAGGCCTGCTAAGTAAGGAAAGGTTTTATGCAGAAATGCACATGCCTGTACCAGCTCTGAATTCAACCAAAAGCTGGTAAAGCAATTTCCCATTAGGATAAAAAAAGTGTGTTTCTTAGAAATCTGTTTCCAAGGAAACTTTTCCATGTTTTGTAAAATGGACAGTAAATTGCATGAGTGAAGTAGTTGGAGATAATACACTAGTATCTTTCCAGTGTGACTGAAATGAAACTTTTAAGGTGTATCTTATAAACATGATTCTTTCCAGACAATATGTTTCTTTTACTCTCACTAGTCATGAAAGTTTAGAGTTGTATTGCCAGGTTTACAAATGAAAATCAAAATGTTACAAACTTCTTTGGAACAGCAAAATAAGTTCTCTGCTACATGTTTTTAGATAACTTGAATTCCCATCATGACAGAAATGTAGCTCTGAAAATCTCTGGTGTATATCTCTGGTTTTGTGACCAATATCAAGCCCAAATCTGATGCCATCCTCTGGCTTGGAGACAGTTTGTACATCACATCCTGCCTCATCCCAGTCAGCCTTTTCCATGTCACTGATCTTTTCTAGCACAAAGATCCACCTCTGTGTAGGGAACTGCAGCATTTCATTCAATGAAAAACATCACTCCATAAGTTTTATTTCCTCTAGTCTGAAATACCACATAGAATTTTTGGTGAAATAGAAAATGTGCACTGATCTGACTGAAAATGACAGGATAAAAAGCCTTTTTAGAAAGTTTTATTTCCATGAATAATTGATCAGAAGGTAAAAAATGTTATTGGTTTGCAAAATATTTATTTTATCAACAATTTCAGTTTCCAAATATTTTTTTTTTGTTGCTTTTTTGTAAAAATAAATTTAGTATTTTTCTTCTGATTAGGCAAATTTCAGTTTCCAGTATTGGAATACAAAGATAGCTTTCAAAAATTGGCTGAAAAATATTTGAAGTATAGTTGGCAGACAGCAATACTTTTCATCACTGGACACAATAATGCAAATTCATGTGCACAGATGAGGCTTGCAAAATCCTACTTTAAACTCTGTTACTGACTTTTTAGTTTGTTCGGATGCATCATTTTATTTTTGCAACAATTTTCAAAACTATTGTGCCTGTTAAGACAATTTAAGTTCAACTGGTAGAGTCATCAGTTGATATAACTCAAGATCTCAGAGCAATATTAAGATAAAACAAGTAGCCACCAAAATTCTAGGAGTGAAAATAAGGGTGTTTGAAATTTCTTACAAACTTTATTCCCACCTCAATTTTGAACTAAAATATAGTTGAGAGAAAGGAAAATAATGCATCTACTTGGACAACAAGCTTTACATTAATATACCTATTGAAGCTTACAGGTTTTGCTCAGCAGACATTCTTGTGTGAAGTTTGAGAGATTTTTGTCTGGGATCACTTCTGACCAAACAGTTGGATGCTGTGGAAACCTAGACATAAGCAGATCCACCTCTCTTATCTATACCAAAGAGCTGCAGTGTTGCTCAAAATTGTCAGAAATTTGCCAGCTTTTAGACTTTATAGTGGATAATAAGACTGCAGTACCTCTCCTGTAATGCAGCACCATATAGAATTATTTTTATGTATATTGGAATCTTACCTGAAATTAAATTTTACTGTGCTAGATGTAGTAACAAAATTACAGTCAGAATAGTACGGGCGTACATGCTGTGGGTATGGCCCATAGTGTACAAATTAAGAAACACAGAAGCTCCCTGAAGGAACTCAAGTTCTAGACCTCATTTCTTCCCCCAGTTTCTCTTACAAATCCAGTTATTCAAATGTTCTATATCTCTGGACACAAGATAGCAGCTAGTTTTGTGGCACTTGCTCTTCTGACTCCACAGCAGTGAATAGTGCTATTGAAAATCAATTCCAACTGCCTTCACATATACTTATGCCAAATTTTATTACCTAGGTAAAGATGCTTTACTCATTTTATTTAATTTTCAGCAAAAAATTGAGAAATATATTAGTAATATGAACTTGGTAGCACTGGGGAAGGCTAGGCAAGTAGAAATTATCAATGTTCTCTTAAATCCTTTATTACCCAAGTTGAAAACTTTCTAAAATATTATTATTGAATGTTTACATTGTTGAATATCAAAGCAAATTTTGGTTGGTTGGCTGAAATTAGGCCTTAGCCAGATTGTACTTTTACTAAATGCTATATGAAAAAAAGCATACTTTAAGTGCAGAATCACCACAGATTCTCTGAAATTGTAGTGTCCCAAAATTATCATGGAATAAATAAGCCAACAATTCAGATTCCTCAAACGTATTTTTATCAATTTTTTTATCAGATTTTTTAAAATTCACAGCTAAAGGCTTCTTAATTTTACTCATGAAGCAGGCAGGAAAAGTGCCATTTTAACACATTGCTATTATGCAGAACAGCTCTTTGCTATTGTTCTTTACTAGAAAGACTGGAACCACTATGTTTCAAAAAGTAGAGTAATGTTAACAGCCTGGGCATACAAAAAATTGTAGATAGTGTCTCTTAGACTGTAGGATTTTAAAATAATCCTGCTAGCATCTTCTATTCCCCTGGAAATTCTTATCACTTTGCCTCTTAAGGAATTAACTTTTGATTTTTAACTATCAATTGAATGTGAGCATGAGCACAGGTACATGTAACTGGAAAGAGAAAGAGTAGGGCTTACTGATGAAAGCTCCAGCAATGTCTGTATGCACTGAAAATTGATCTCTGTGTCTTTGGCACACACGACTTCCATTATTTTGATATTTAAGCAACTGAGAAATTTAATATGCATATTATATATGCTGATAGGTAAGCCTTTTATCCCAATGTTGTAACTCAAAAGCTAAGGCACAAAGAGGTTAAATGACTAGCACATACATTATGGACTTAATGATGAAATCTTTAAATAAGAGAAAAATAAAGCCATGGCCCCAGTATCCATGCCAAAAGTATATGGTGCCATTTCAATTTCAAGTGAAACTATCATCTATATTCTTTTATTTGTTCATTATTTACTTATCTCTCAGCTGAGTGCATAAAAAAAAAAAGAAGATTGTATACCTGCCCAAACCTGTGGGACTCTGAAATAATGGAGCATCTTTGCAACCACACTTAACCTAGTTCTAGTCACCCCCAGGGGGGATGTCTTTCCATCAACTTGAAGTGACTGTGATTTATGCTCTGCAACATGAGCAAATCTCTTTTTTTTCAGAGTACAGTTACCAAGGCAGGAACCTGATTTGTAATCATGAGAGGCAATTAAAATTAGATGGCTCTCACTACTTTCTACAGCTGAAATATGCTTTGAAAATACAATTGAAGGAACAGAAGCTTGAAGAGCTCAATTTGTTTGCTGAAATTTGCTGCTCTAGTGTCATTAGGTAATCCCTAAATCTTCCTAATTTTAAAATAGCATAAAAACTAAAACACATTTTTTCATTGATGTGACATGAATTTGGTAAGGATAAGCACAGGATTAGGTTCTGTTTGTCATAATTGAAATATTAGTTCATGCAATGTCCTGGTTTTGGCTGCGATAGAGTTAATTTTCTTCTTAGTAGCCTTGTTTTGGATTTAGCATGTGAATAACGCTGATAACACACTGATGTTTTAGTTGTTGCTAAGGAGTGCTTACCCTGAGCCAAAGACTTTCCACTTTCCCATGCTCTGCCAGTGGAGAGGTGCACAAGGAGACAGAGAATGGCCAGGAGAGCTGACCCGAACTGGCCAAAGGGATATTGTATACCAGAGAACATGGTCCAGTGTATAAACTGGGGAGAGTGGTCTGGAGCCACCAATTGCTGCTCAGGGACTGGCTGAGCATTAGACAGTGGGTGGTGAGCCGTGATATTGAGCACCACTGGTTTCTTTTGGATTTTATTCCCTTCTCTGTTTCTCATTATTATTATTGTTGTTGTTGTTCTTCCTGCTACTGCTGCTATAATTTTTATTATTTGCATTATTGAATTTTCTTTTACTTCAATTATTAAGCAGTTCTTATTTCAACCCAAGATGGCTATTTTTTTTTCCAAGTTTGCATCCCACCAGGGAGCAAGGAGTAAGCTCATGGTACTTAAGTGCCTTCTGGGGTTAAACCATGACACGCAATATTTTATATTCTCCATATGTTTGTGGGGTTTTTTTGTATGAAGTTACATTGTAGTTGACAAGCTGAACTGTCTTGACTTAAAATAATGTGTTATTTCTACATATATCTCTGGTATGTTTTTATCCTGCAAACAGTCAAGTTATGGTACTTATCTTCTTTTTCTATTTGTTAGATCATTATTATTATAATAAAGATTCCTCCAGTCTGAAAAAGCCTACTGGCAAAATTATGTCTAATGTAATTAAAGGCAGGATTTTGCCCTCAAATAAACAGTTCATCCTTTTTGATTGGGGATAAAAAACACTGCATTTAGACACTTGACTTCTTGTTCTAAAATGTAAAAAACATATCTGTGAAAAGAAAATAAATGCATTTGTACTCAAGTAACCCAGTAAAAGGATTGTTGAAGAGGAATTTTCTATTGTTATTTGTATATTGCCTGCTTTTTACCTCTTAGCACATTTGAATTCTTTTTGAAGGAAAACAACATTCAAGAATTAAGTTGTCCTTTGATGATCACATCAGGACATTAAAGTAGGGAAAGCCATAAGCTGAGAGAAGTGCTCACATCCTTCTGTTATGGGGCAACAAAAATAGAAACCAATACAACTTTAGACATTTTATCAAGAAGTTTATTTCCAGTGCATGGTGACACACAAAAATGTAGTTATTTTATACTGAAAGTTAAAGTGCAGCATATAAACTGAGGAGCTTAAAATGTAGAACAAATTTCCTGAGAGAAAAATTATTTTTAAAGGTTTTTTTAAAAAAAAAAAGAAAAAAGAAAAAAGAAAAAAAAAAAGGAAAAGACCAAGAAAGACCCCAAACATTAAACATTCTCAAGTCATATTTGCATGGCTTGTAACAGTATAGCAATAGCTCTTCAAAATCCACTTTCAATGGCAATCCGTGGCAAATAAAAAGCACATGCCACTGAGTACCCTCTTTCTCTCATGAAGCTACATGTAATTTATCATATATAGATGTTAAAGGATACTTCAGTTTTAGTTTAGACTAAACTGATGGCAGCAGGGGAAAAACACATTTCCTTAGAGACCACTGAACACTGGAGGTGATGTTCTTATGCCAGCCTGGACTCTCAGCAGCTGAAATTGCCTAGAAGTTATTGAAGCCCCAGAACTTTCTGAAACATAAATAATCAACATTCTTTCATAAATTACTCTATCTCTCAGTTTTTATAGACTTTTTTTCTGCCTTATCCATTTTTCTGGGTAGCAGTGATTAGAAGAGTAGCAAAAGTTTTTGAAGATTGATGAGCTTAAAGCTTTTTAGTTCTTTAATTGTTTTTTTTTTGTAAGAGACTGAACACTTTGTTTTTTCATGAAAAGATAAAAAGTAGAAATAGCATGGAGATCACATGGAGCAACTTTAAAGTGTAGCACAGTTGGAGCTGAAGCATATCTCAGAATCTGAGATGAGCTAAGGCAGCCACAGTGCAAGGTCTTTGGAGTCTCATCTCCCTTGGGACATAAAATCTTTGGGCATACATCATGGAAGTGCATAGGTCTCCCAGTCCAACATTTGTTCTCCTTCCTGTATGTGGATGGATATTTTCCAAATTTCTGCCACAGATATAAACTGGATAATTTATCACATACACAGTGACATTTCACTGGTCAGAATAAAGGGTAAGCAGAAATCTAGCTGTTTATCTCTATGCTTATGGAAATCACTGAATTCCAACCATACCAACACAGATCCTGATTTTCAGAATAACTAGGTCTGGAAATGCAGTGAAGAAAAGCAGCACATGGAAGGTAAGGAAGAAATAAAAGAGACTTAAAATCCACACAAAAAATAGAATAAGATGAGAGGGAAAAGTCAAACACAAGGAATATTTCAATACAATATGGGGGAGTTAACTTGAGATTTTTACTAGGGATTTGCTGAAAAGTGCTGTACAAGCAGGATTAATTTGCACAGATTGGTTAACTTCGGTATGTATTTTGAACAGTGAAGACTGCTTATTAAAAACATCTAATCTAGTTCCCTGGGAAAAATGTTTCAAGTTTGATGTGATCCTATTTAAGTCCATGGGAGAATTGCCATTGACAGTGTCTTAGACCAGATTCTCATTTTCCTCTATAGCCCCAGTGAAATCAGACCAGTACCGTGAGCCATAAATCCAAAAATTTAAGTTGTCAAATAAAAAATTATTTTATGGAAATTCCACTGTCTATTTACTAAAAACAACCATGATGCCACAGAACCTGAGTTTATATTACAGGTCTGTTCCCAGCTCTGTTTCAGAAAAATGCAAGATCATTAGATACCTTCAATAATGCTTCAAATCATATGATAGTCATAACAAGGAAAAAGTAATTAATTTGTTACTTTGTCACACACTCTTGCCATTCCACCTGAAAATTCCATTTGACTCTAGTTTGCATCACACCTTCAGCTGGGACACCTTCATGTAACTCCAAGATCTGCCTAGAATTCATATAATCATAGAATGGTATGACACTTGGAAGGGACCATAAAGATCATCTTGTTCTAGCTATGGGCAGACACACATTCCACCAGACCTGGTTGCTCAAAATTCCATCCAACCTGGCCTTGACCACTGATAGGGATGGAACATCCATAACTTCTCTGGACAACCTGTTTCAGTGCCTCACCATATTCACAGTAAAGAATTTCTTCCTAATATCTCATATAAACTTACCCTCTTTCAGTCTGAAGCCAATACCTCATGTCTTATCACTACATACCCTAGTAAAAATTCCCTTTTCAGCTTTCTTGTTGGGTGTCTTTAGGCACTGGAAAATCCTGTGAAGTCTCCCTGGCACATTCTCTTCTCCAGGCTGAACAGCCCCAACTGCCTCAGCCTATCTTCACAGGTGCTCCAGTCCCCTGATCATCTTTATGGCCTCCTGAGGACTCTCTCCAGGAGGTCCACATCCTTCTTATTTTGGAGGTCCCAGAACTGAACACATTGCTCCAGGTGGTCTCATTTATAGCAGCTGAGGATCTGATTCTTGCACAATTTTATACAAAGTTTTTAAAAAATTATTTAATTTTACTGAATTCTAAATTATGACTGACTGATTTTGCCTGGGTGTGTACTTCTTCATGCCAGCTGCTACAGCCACTTGCTGGAAAACAGTGCTCCACATCCATCAGTGTAGATAATAATGCTGCTTAAAATCAAGACTCTTGTAGCTTTTCCAATTTTAACACCCTGTCATCCCAATTCCATGCAGTTATGAATTTTTCATAGGCGGAAAAAAACCCATCTGTAATCTCAAGAGTGTCATTATCTTGTCTTTCTTCAGATCTCTAGTATTCAAGCAAATGGAATGTAAAATCTTCAGCCATTACTATAAGCTTCTTATCAGACCTTTGGATTTTCTGAACATTTACATTGACAGGATTGACTCATTCATGATTTTAAAGTACTAATACTACTTCTTTAAAAAAACTTTGTGTAAGACCACTTTGAATGATGGCATGCATTTACTGCATAGAGGTTCTTCTACAGAGCAGTACTTATGGGTAGTGGAACAGTCCTAAGTTCCTGAGGTACAGGTTTGTCCATGCATTTGGTAATATGGTGTATCAGAGCTGTTGGGCACTGCATATCTTGCTGCGCCCATAAACCCGCTGATTTTCAAAATCAATGAAGCT
This sequence comes from Cichladusa arquata, assembly GCA_026413545.1. Taxonomy (NCBI): domain Eukaryota; kingdom Metazoa; phylum Chordata; class Aves; order Passeriformes; family Muscicapidae; genus Cichladusa; species Cichladusa arquata. Next base: position 55,451,748 of record JAOTQP010001286.1, read on the forward strand.
ATGTGCTGTGCAAGTCAAGTAAGGTGCAGTACAGATTTAAAGTACGTGCTTCTGAAAATCTTCATTCTGTTGTTTGGAACAGAATTATTTAGTGGTATTCATCGCCTGACATTGCTCAAGTGTTATACCTAAACTAACCTCTTAAAGTTAAGAATTTTGCCATGAAAGAAAGGTAAAAATATTATATTATGTATATATTTCAGCTGACTGTGGCTGAGCCTTTTTGACCATTAAAAATTAGGTGTCTGCAGTTGTTTTTAGAACATGCAACACAGAACCCTTGGATATTTGTGTTCTTGTACAATGCTGTTTGATGAGACTATTTGGAAAACAATGTAATTGGTAAGTTTACTTTCTAACATGTCACAACATGACATGCATAATAGCTTTAAAGTGACTTTAATTCAATGCTTTCAGTTGTCTGAAATCACTGACCCATGAAGTGAAGAGGAAATTTCTATAGTAAAGTAGTTGGAATTTAGAAATAATATCCTGTCATTTCAGGTTCTATGTTTCTCTCCACACGCAAGGTGAATGAGATGTTCAAAGATTTTCTTTAGTGTTCAAAAAGAAAACAGAACAAGTGAATTGATCAAGTCTAGAGTTTAAGTTACTACTTGAACCAGGGACATATTCAATGTCTCCTGCACCATATATTTATGCTTGACAACCTGATTCTTCATTAACTGTGTCTGTGGCATTGTAATAACTCCAAATGTACTGTTTTAATATGCAGCTGTGTAAATCAAAGAATATTATATTTTTATGGAGATATATGTAGACTTGGCGTAATAAAGTTAGGTTAAATTTATTCTCAGAGACAGAATTTTTACATAGACTTTTCATGTACTCCCTCACTGGTAAGAGATGAGGCCTGCAATTCACATTGACCAAAATTCATTCAAATTCAGTATTACGGTGGCTTTCCTCTTTAACAATTGAAGAGTTACCATTGCCATTCTGTTTGTGATAGGGCAAAATTTTAAATGGCGATTCAGGCACAATAAAGCCCAAGGGAATTATTGATCCTAGATTGGACATGACAGTTATAAGATACCATGACTACACAGTGTGAAAGGAACATCAAGGAACCTAAAAATGTTTAACAGAGACTAACACACTGAGCAGGAGGCATGAAGGAAGAGGAAGAGAGAAAAGGCAGGCAACCAAGTTATATCCATTAAATATAGTGGCAATAAAACCATCTGAAAATTGTGCTCTGGTCTCTCAGGTGTAATTGCATGAATATACTCTTTCCAATATTTCAGTCCTGTCGTTCTTTAAACCCTCCACTAATATCAGTATTAAAACCCATGTTAATCATCTAAACTTTAGCATTTCTATCATGCTTCTCATTTCAACCTAAATGCCTGCTGAAACAGATTAGTGTTAAAACAAAACTTAAATTTATTAGATTTAAATTGATGCTCTCTCTTTATTTATTTCTAAAAGCTTCACAGGTTACATAGTTGAGAGCAGTTGGCAAACATTATGCTAGAACCCAAAGAAACAAGAGAAACTTGCCCAAATATCCTGTACCAACAAATCAAAATTAGGATTGTAGCCCACTGTCAGATCCATGGGATCTGAACTCATCTGTGCTGGTTCCACGTGGAAGGGTGGGGGGCAGAGCCGCTGGAGGGAGCGGAGGGGCTGTCCCCTCTCTGCGAGCTTCCCCTGTGGGATGTGGGGACCAGTCGGAGGCTGGTTTGGTGGCTGGCATCCCAGGTGGCCAATGAGAGTGTTGTTTCGTTTTCATAAATCACATTGTTAGGGGGTGGGCCGCTCTCTTTCGGCTTCCGGCCTCTCCGGAGGTGAGGTGGCTCTGGCTGGGGCCCCGGCCCCCGGCCCTGGCTGCATGGCCCCGGCCCTGGCCTCGGGCTCGGGCTCGGCCCCGGCACGGCCCTGGCGCCTGCCCTGGCCCTGGTAGCCCCTGGCAGCCCCTGGCCCGGCCCCGGGTTGGCTCGGCAGGGCCGTGGCTCGGCCTCAGCCCTGGCCTGGTGGCCCCGGCCCCGCGTGGCCCTCGGCTCGGCTCAGCTCGGCTCGGCTCGGCTCGGCTCGGCTCCCCTCTCCACGT
>JAOTQP010001286.1:55453924-55466412 GCA_026413545.1 Cichladusa arquata
CCCTTTTAAGTTTTAAGCCTGCCTTGCCTCTGCTCCTGAATCCTATCTCTAAAGGAAACTAAATATATTAAAATTGGTAAACCCAAGCCACGCTGTGGCATCATCTCATGGCCCTTTTTTCCTTTCCTCTCTATGAATATACACACAGGCAGCTAATTCACAGCTGAAATACAGCTTGCCAGGGAAAATACACTTATCTATTCCCCTTTGTACCACCAGGGCTCTGTGCCACTTGAAACTCCTACTGAGCAGAATATTATTCTAAAAACAGGCCTTTTAAAAACTTTGATGTTCATAAGCAACACTAAATAGCTGCATAAGTGTTAAATCCTCTGCTCTTTTGACTACCAGGATGGCCTTTGTCTTTGGAGAGACCACTACCAAAGCACTTTACCTATGAAAATCTTTAGTTCAACCTAATATTATCTCTGTTTATAAAACTGCCAACAGTTTTCTTGACATTACGCAAGAGACAGCATGGAAGACACACAGTGCCTGGGAAAACTCACAGCATAAACAAGATAAGATTTCTAGCTATTCATGATGTAAGTAGTTCTTTTAGATTTCCTCTTGAGCTTGGTAAAATGTTTATTAGTTATTTGGAAGTTGCCTTGCTTTTGGTTATGATTGCCTAGTTTATTATTACCACGGTTAATCACCAAACATCAGCTAAAGCAAACTGTCAAACATTTGTGGGTTACAGCTGACATAAAGACCCATTCTGAGGCATTTTTTGGAAGTCATTCCCTTGGTTTTAGGGTGATATTTTATCCATCTTTTTAAAATTTTGTCTATTTTGCTTTTTTTATCTCTCCTAATAAAGATTATGATAGAAAAAACATCAGTGTGTTTCTTTTTACACAGAGTATGGTGGACTAGGTATTTTTTTTTCTGAGTAAAAAAAAAAAAATATGTGGCTTTCTTCTTACTTCCCTTTTTGTCTTGCTTTCTTAAACCTGTGTTTTTTCTCTGTTGTGACACAGGTTAGCATTTCCTTTCCCTTGCTCTAGCACTTGGCCATAGCTTTTGGTTGGGCAAAGTGCACTATGTCCCTTCAAAGAATAAGACTGGGCATCCATTCCAAAACTTACCAGTGTCTGAGTTTGCACATTCACTTTGAAAGCTGTTTTACACCAGAAGTTCCTTCTAGTCTCCCTTCCTTTCAGTTTCCCTGGTGATTTTGCATGTTGTGTTACATATTAGTGCATGGAAATGTCATCATAATAAGGTCAATTTCCCTAAACGCTGGGAGGGAAAGATGGATGAGATGCCAAGTTCCAATTGAAGTCATTACTATCTCAGCATTTACAGAAACATATGAACTTAATTCAGATAAAATACTGTAAAACATGTAATTCTCCTGTTTTCTTCCAGTGCTAATAATTGAACACTTTACATGGAGTACAATAGCATGAATGAAGTAAGATTAAAACAAACAAACAAACAAACAAAAAAGTTGCTGATCATGAAGCTTCAATGAGTGTTCTAGAGCTTTTTTCCTTTTTTCCCTTCACTTATTTTGTGTGTGCATGTAGGTTTTCATTATTATTCTGAAGACTCCAGCACACAAAGGAAGAGCCTTTTGATAACCTCACAACAAGCATTTTCTACAGAGATTTCACAAGAAAATAAGAGAAATCAAAAGAAAGTATTGAAATCTGTCAGGTAGAAAAATTCCAACTGGAATTTTTCCATTTTTACATGGACAGGCAAGTATCTGAAAGCAGGGCCACGATTTACAGCTGGTAAAAACCGGTATTCCATGATCTTGTTTACAAATACCAATAAACTGATAACTTATTGCTAAGTACATACAGGACACAAAGTTGTTGAAGGATGGAGATGTTCTATGAGTAAAATGGAGTCTTTCAGGACTTCAGGCTCTGGCCACATGTAATAGATGTATTGAATAAGATACTTAGATGTTAATTTTTTTAACAGAAATATAAGCAAATATGCCAATCACCTGTAAATCGCTAAATGACTAGGATTTAACAACTCTGTGATTCTAAAAGCAGGCAGTATGTTTAGTTGTAATAAACTTTTATTTAAAGAACCTATGTTTAGGTTGCAAGCTTGAAAATTATGAGTATGAACAAAGTCAGATCAGCAATTAGGTTATATACTGAACTCAGTGGATTACAGAAGGAAAAATGCTACTTATATCAAACAGTTTATTAGTCAGCCAGCACATTATTATTTTAAAAAACAGAGGCAAGACTGATTGGAGCCTTCAATATGCAAATACATAATGAAGGGATTAGTAGATTTAACCTATGGTTCAATGTAGGACATATACTGGATTAAATCCAGGAGATTTTAGACTGTTGTAAACAGTACTTGAAGATTCATGTATTGAATTTATTTTATGCTAAATTTTATTGTGTTTTAGTGGAAAGAAACCATCCTGGCTGCACATTCCTGGCAACGGCCACATGTTCCATGATCTGTGCCTTCCATTTTTGCCAAGTACACACAACATCTCCACTGGGGAGAACCAGTAAAATACAGGTTGGCTATTGGGTCATTTGGTGCTGTCACTGAGAAAAAGCTCTGAAGGTCTGTTAGAGTGGGATGGGAAGGATGCAAGGGGAGGACAGAATCTGATAGCCAACTTTCTCTTCCCTCCTGTGACAGCAGCATGGAGAATGTCTGTCTCCCTAAAAGAACTGCAGTTTGCATTCTGGTAAGCTCCCCACAGGCAACAGCTTGACCAGAGAACATTTCAGTAGAAATGAGTTCTGCCGTCTATGAAAGATGTCTTCCAGCAGGCTCTGTTATAATAACTCACTTGTTTTGAAAAATTGGAAGAGAGGTAAAAAGACAGGATGGAAATCAAAAAGCAAATGTCCACATGAGAAATCCAAATAAACAAATAAATAAATGAATATGAAACATCTAGTAGAAAGTGTTTGGTTTTTTTTGGATTTTTTTTTGCAAATGCCTGCCTTTAATAAACTCAGAGTATCTGCTTGGACATTTAGTGTTCTGGTCCCCCAGCACAACAGAAGTGAATCTAGAAATGGTTCAGAGTTTGCACCCTGGAGACTGGCTGAAACTGCAACACAGAGATTGAATATCTTCTCATGTCTTACTAATTTCTCAGGGAGAGCCACTTTTACCCTCCTGACCCATGACTGAATGGTGAAAGCAAGTATTGCCATCAATTTTAAAACTGGAAAAAGCAAAAAACGAAGTTAATTCTTTGATTTCCATCGCCTTATTTTGAATATTTTTTCTTATTCTTTTTTCATGACTTGTCCAATGCATTAAAAAAATTATTTGGCTTCCAGTAATGTACCCTGTATCAGGAAGACCTTCTAAACCACTTCTGGGGCTAGGCACCTGTATATACTAAGTTCTTCTTTCTTATCTCAGCAAGCTTACATTGTAGACTTGAATATAATGTTGTCTAGGTACATGGAGGAACATAAAGCTTCTTTTATGTTTGCTAAAGGCTATGTTAAAGCTACTGTTAGTTCGGGTGTCACTGAATAAGTAAAATATGAAATTCTATCACGTGTATCTTGGATTCTGAACAAAAAAATACGCTGTAAAATAGTCATAAGTAAAACTGGAAACAATTATGGCGTGTATGCAAAATTCAAAATCCATCTTTACAAAATGAAGCAGTAACCTGCAAACTAATTAATATTAATAAAATTAATTTTATTATTAAAAAATGCACAGTGTCCATAAAACCTCCCAGCTTTTCGTTGCTTTCATTTTCTAACTTTCCTTACACTGCATTTAGTTCTGGTTTTATGTCATTTTGTATAGTGGAGTCTGTTTGCTGGGAGCACAATTATTTTCTAGCACAAAGAGGTGCTTTTGTGTTTATATTTTGTGACCATAACTGGGAGGGCAAGTTTAGAAAATTCAGCTCAATGTCTAATTGACAACATTAAAGAAAATGCTGCCAGCTGGCCTTTTTGAATCAGTAACCATGTAAGTAAAATGATTTTTCCTCTTTCAACATCTTTCTCATCCTGCTTCTTCATAAAATGGATAATGAGTCTTCACATCAGATTTTATGCTAAAATAAACTACCGATAATTATTTATTATAATTATTGCAGCTAAGCAGTTCAAAAACTGAAATATATAGGAGAATTTTTTTACTGTCTCTAATCAGCGACCACACAGAATATATGTCATGCCACAGATTGCTCTAGTATATGACTGTGCTTTTATAATTGCATTCTTTGCAATTTTCTACATCATAAGTCCTCATTGATAAATTTGATCAGTGAATAAGTTTCATAAGTAATTAGAGAAACTAATTACATGACCCTGCCTTGGTGTGGGGGTCGGACTAAATGATCTCCAGAGATTCCTTCCAACTCTAACTATTCTGTGATTCCTCAGCAGTAATGCATACCAGTCTTAATAACACTCCAAGGTAACCCTTTTATCCTATTATATTCAGGAATGTAAGTGCTTCAAAAAGAACTTTGTACTTCATAGCCAAGGGAACAGTAGACAGCCACAGAGTATTCTAAGACAGAAATAGGGTATAAGAAAATCTTTACACATAAAAAAAACTTGGAAATATTTCTGGAAATGCAACAAGAATGAGTCTAGGATCTGGAAAGTATGCCTTGTAGTGATAAACCAAGAAGTTCAGTCTCCTTGGATTAGCCAAGAAGAAATTCAGGAAGAGAAGAAATTTCTTGGTTACAGTTTCAAAGGTTCTGCATGTGTAAGGATTTCTGGTAGTAATCAACAGTTTATTGTACCATAAAGAGACATAATAAGACCAGTGTTTGGAGACACATTCAGACAAGAGGCATTAATTTGAAAAAGTGTGAATAATATAACTATGGAAATATGAGGATTTGAATTCATACCTTTCTAAAAGGATACTAATTTCCTCCTATTCAACCAGAGAAACAAACTGTGTGTACCATGACACAGAAAGCTCAAATTACTGTTTGGACTCAATATTTACCAGGCTTTCTCTTTGCTATCTACAGTATTTTCTAGCAATGCCACCTTCCCAACCTGATTGGGCTTTATGCTTCCTGTATTGATTTACATTCAGTAAATTCAATGAATTTCAGCCAAGGGCTGACTCCTGATGATTCCTTTTTTACATGCATTGTATATAACCAATCAAAGACATCACACAGAATTGAAATGGACACTGAACTTAATCCTCCTAAATTTTAACATGAAAGGTCAGCGACGTGTAGAGAAAATAAAAATATTTGATCTACTGCAAGGTATTTTTGGATTACTATATGTAGACTTATAAGTAGGGAATGTATTATTTTATAGGGTTGTTTTAAATATCTTGGGTAACATTAAATGGACTTTTTTTCCCCTACTTGCTCAGCTGTCTCAATGGATATAGGCCAGAAAAACTAATGCAAGCTAGTAGAAGAAGAAATGTAGATTTTTTTCTGGCGGCAGATTTGCCTTCTGCTGTGGAAACATTACCAATTCTGGAATAAGAGAATGAACAGTTAAAAGACCTGCAATTAAACTAAGTTAATCTGCTAAATGTGAGGCACTTAAAACTTTAGCAGTCTTGCAGGTAGGAACAGTAGGAAGGGTGGGAAAGGGAAATACAGAAGGAAAGAGCTGAATTCCAGAACATGTGAAAGGGTTGCAGGGAGTCAGCAGGTCTGATTGAAGGAGGGTAGGTGGCCCATATCATTTGGGTTTGTGCTTTTTATTGGGGGTGTTAGGGGGTGGTGTTAATCTGCTTCACAGATTTTCCCTCTCTCTGTACACTTTTCATCTCAGGACAAATGGAATAGACTGCGTTTTATGGTGCCTTCTCTAAAGGGATGGAAAAATGCCTAACAGCTATTAATTAATTTGCGCTGACAACTACCCTGTAAGAAAGAGAAGCATTTACAGGTGAAGCTGAGAGAGGGTATTTCTCAAGGTCAGAAGGACATTTGTGGCAGAGCAGAGAATTGTACCCAAGGCTCCTGGCTCTTAACCCCATGTCTCAGGCATCACACTGTCTTCTCTTCCATGCATTATATGCCTTGTATTATGGGCACTGCCTCTTCCCACTGACAGATGCATGAACAGCTGCATGATTTGATATTTATAGGTGCTTCTATGTGACTTTTAATTTAGAGTACTCTATGAAAAAAAACGTTAAAATTTGTAGAGCTGAATAGATTAAACTGGCCCCTCCAAAAAGGTGCACATTCTTTAACCATTTTTGCTAATGCGTCCAAAGCGTATTGCTACGCATACCAAAATCACATAAATTCAAAAGTCTGCATTTTTTTAACCACCTCACTCATGCTCCCAAGGAATGTGCTGGCTGAAATACAGGAATGTGAAATTCTTTCTTCTTCCCCTCTCCTTTTTCTGCTGGTTATTAATATGCTAGATAGACATTAAAAGCAAAAAAAGGAAGGGTGAAGAGGTTAAATACAGCCTTCCAAAATCTATATGTTCATATTTGTTCATATTTTATTTCCAAGTTAGCCAAACTCCCTGTTGTTTAAAAATAGCTGTACTGGAATCCCATGAGGAAAAAAAAAAGTACATATAAAAACATTCATGCAATCATCTTCCATTCCCACCGAAAATATTAATGTTGTCTTAGTCAGTTTTGCACCATCTCTTCCAGCCCCAGACTCAGGAATTAGTTCGTATATGCATGAAACTGTAGAAAAACCTAAAATTACCAGTACACATTCAATATCATAAATTTCCATCTGCTTTTTTAGTGAAAGTCTAGGCTGATCTCTGTGTTGTCTTAACTATTTCATCCATCTCTAATATTTGTCCACGTTGTCAAGATCTGTCTCTCTCATTTGGATGCTGGTAAAACTTGAGGCTTTAAATTCTTTGCGGATTAAGGAAAATAAAGAAAAACCCTCTAAAAAACAGGGTTGACTGATTGACTAGACTTGATTTTGGCTTCTGTATCAAACTAGAATTTCCACATAAATGGATTTAAATGTCTTTTACATTTTTGTGATTTGGTGTACCTTTAACACTAGGTTCTCCCCAGCATTTTTAACATACTTTTCTTAATCTTTTGAGATATATGATACATTTCCTAATGTTCTTCTCTGTAGATTTTAATAGGATTTAATCTTACACGAAAAGGCCCAAATACAGCAATTCAGAAGGTCTTTTAGTTTGCCCTAGATTGTGTCTCAGTCTTAGCAGAATGTGATTTTACTGGCCTATGTGCCATGCCCAAAGCAGAATGGTCTAGGAAGAGTCGCCAAACATCATGGCTATTTTGCTCCACTTCTGGCCATTGCCTTCTAAGAACCTCAATGGTGTTGCTCAGTCAGCCTCAGGAGTCCAGGGTGTAAGTCTTGTTCTATTACTTATGGTCCTGGCATGAATTTCATAGGCAGAAAGCTGAAAAGAGATGTTTCAAGAATTTAGTCCTGACTGTTTTTGGAATGTGCATTTATGTCCATCTTCTGGACTAAGAAAATGTAAGCAAAAGGATTACTTATATTAGTGAAGAAAATGTGACTATACTGAAATCCTTAAGAGTGAAACCCAGGAAAGGTTGGATCAACACCATTTGTATGTAAATGGTTTCTCAATGGGCCAGTTTTTTACTCAGGCTATATCACTGGGTTTCACTTTTTTTTTCCTTACTTTTTTTTTTCTTTTTTTTTTTTTTTTTTTTTTTTTCTTTCTCCCTTAAATTTTTACAAACCTTCTTGATCCCAAGTTTACTTGCATAGGCTTAGAAGGTCCTTAACTGTGCTATTCTGGTTTCTTTATGGAGAGAGTTACTCTTTATCATAAATCTAATTTCTTACATGTGTCATTTCTTTTTCACATGGATTCTACCAGCTATAAAAGATTATTTTTTTGCATATTTTCCTAAATCAAATGCCTTTTTCAGGAATTTTCTGTTATTGAAGTTTAAATGTTCTCTTTTGTACTATCTACACTTTTCGCTAATTTCACTAATTTTCAAAGTGCTGCTGTGATATTCAGGTCTGCATACTCTGAAACTCCAAATCAAAGAAAGACCCAAAGCTCTCCTCAAGAACATGTAAAGAAAGGTGGCCATGAATTTACATTTTCCTTAATATAGTATCAGATTATGGGCTTCTTAGTTTCAGTCTGTTAAACACTACATAATTTATAGTAAGAACATAACTCAGAACAGCTGAGTTTAACCTACCCAGAAGAGTTTTCATGTTTATGTTATTCTTTTTATAGAGCCGAGGAACAGAATTATTTTTATCGCTGAAATCAACCTAGTTAGGCAACTGTTACTTGTTCTACTGGCTTACAATTATTAATGACATACAAAGATATAAAACAGGAATTAAATGCTTATATTCATAAAATATACTTCAGCAAGTACATTTGAAGGTAGTTCATTGTGTGAAAAATGACAAACAGACAAGAAGAGAAGACAAACAGTTAATCAAGTGACTTGTCAGTTTAATTATAAATCAATTTGTCTAATTGTGTACTGTGATCCTGTTGTTGACTATGGTCTGACTAGCACTGACTGTTATGGAATCTTTGCATCAACCTCATGAGGCTGTGGCTGAGCTGAAACTTTAATTCTTAATCCATTTGTTACTGAATGAAGCCTTGACTCATGCTAAAAAGTCATGAATATTCTCAGTTTTAATGGCCTATGCAAGTTAATGATATGTTCCATTCTACTATTTCAACTGACATACTTTTTTCCCTTTTATGGATTTTTTTTTGTATCACAGGATAGGTGCATTGGCTTAATAGTTTTCACCAAAGTCCAAAATATGCAGCTGTTCACTAGCATCAAATCAAGCCCTGACTGACACTGTACTTGGCTATGGATTTGAAATGTGGCCTGGTGCCCGGGATGTTTTTAACCATGTAGGGAAATGGCTTAAACCATAGCATAGACTTGACATTTTCACTTCTAGTCATCCACCAAGAAACAGCTGAAGCAGGTAGTTGCATTGCTCTGGTTACAAACCTTCCTGAAAACTCTGTTTTAGCATGTGGGAGACAGAAATCCTATTCACTCTCGCTCAATGGAAAGCACTCTGGGAAGGATTCAGCTAACAGGGAGGTGACAAGCAGGTCACGTAACTAGAGAACAGGTTGTATGGCTGGCGTGTGCTTGCCTCATGTGTAGAGATTCTTTGAGGAGGTGCATGGAGACTACATGATCAGAGAGCTGATTGGGTAAAGGGACGCATGAACAGCGACACTGCAGCGGCAGGCAGCCAATGAGAGCATGTTCTGGTTCAAGTTTAGAACATTAAAATGCTCATTTCATTACAATAAATGACTTTTGGGAGAAGCAAGGAGGCCTGTGTGTCTTTATTCCCCATTGCTACAAAAGGCTGCCCAAACTGGGACATTTCAAGATGTGGACCACACCAATAGCAACTTCCATTGGACCAGGAATCTGGGTAGACCAGGAAAAGTTTGGTAAAGGAACCCAAATACATGCCCATCATCTATCAGTGGAAGAATTATGGGAGGAAAAATATCCCTGGAACAAAGGCAGAGCCTAGACCTGTTATGGTGGCTCCTGCATTGGCAAAGTACAGAAATCTCCAATGCTAAGTACCTTGCTGCACAGGATGCCCATGCATGTAAAAGATTTCCCTTCTACTGGGACTTTCCAATTATAAACCTGGCAGGCAGTAGGACAGAAACTTTTTAATATTGCCAGGAACGGCAATGCCAATACTTACAGGCATGTGGGGGTCTATTATGGCAGCTCTTAAACAAACTTGCTCAGAGGTCAGTGTGTCTTTGTTCCCCATTGCTGTGTTAGCTGTCATTAATCCCAGTGCTTCTGATATCTGTGAAGCTGCTAAGTGAACTGTAACTTATTAGCCATGCTCACTTTCCCGCCTTCAGCTTCACAAGCAAAAGAGGGGGAGCTTTGTCCTCAGTTAGTCAACTGATTGATTTAAATAAAAAAAATTATTTAAAGAAAAGGGACCAACAGTTTATGGCAAAATGGCATAAGAGACTTGAGAGCACTTTGCACTGGTGAGGTTACACCCTGAGTGCTGTGTCCAGTTCTGGGCCCCTCAGTTTAGGAAGGATGTTGAGACGCTTGACCGCATCCAGAGGAGGCAACAAGGCAGGTGAAGGGTCTGGAACACAAACCCTGTGAGGAATGACTGAGGGAGCTGGGGTTGTTCAGCCTGGAGAAAAGGAGACTCAGGGATGACCTTATCACTCTCTACAACTGCCTGAAAGGTGGTTGCAGTCAGGTGAGGCTTGGTATCTGACAGAATGAGAGAACACAGCGTTCAGCTGCACCAAGGGAAATACAGGTTGGATATTACGAAAAAGTTTTTGTGGAAAGGGTGATAAAGTACTGGAACTGTCTTTCTGGGGAGGTGGTGGAGTCACCATCCCTGAATGTGTTTAAAAAAAGACTAGATGTGGCACTTGTTGCAATGGTTTAGTTGAGGTGTTAGGGCGTGGGCTGCACTTGATGACCTTGAAGGTCTCTTCCAGCTGGATTCTGTGATTCTGTGAATCTGTAAATCTGAAAGCAGCAGTTCAGTTTATTCAGTCTGTATTAAACATGGTGGTCTTAAAAAAACAGAAAAACAAGATGGAAATAAATGATGGTGAAAATTAGATATTTATTTTAGAGACTATTGAAATGATTCAAAACCAGCTCATCTTTGGTGAGACATTTGTGTCATTATGTTGACATAGTCAATATATCACGACATGGGCAGTGGCCCATGTCCCAATGCCTACCAAAGCCAGAGCTGGCACTCTGTGCAGTGCATTTCATTCAGGTGACAGAATTCTTTCTCAGCAGCCTTTGGTGATGCAAATTGCAGCTACACTAGTTGCCCCCTCTTTCTTCTTCTTCTTTTTGAGGACACAGCTTTGGGAGGTGGACACCTGTATTCACAGGCTCAGTGGTCAGCTCTATTAGAGTATCGGTTTTGTTAGTCTTTTGTTCATTCTGTAAAAAATTAAGATCTGTTATATCCCTAATCCAAGAGATGCATTTTCCTTCCTATAACACAGCATTCATGATCTTCTCAGTTTTGGCTTGAATTAGATGTTCTGGTGAATCAATAAAGTAGAATGATATTTTCAAAATTGAAACTTGACTGGTTGACGACAAGTACATTGAGAACAAGTGCAAAAAAAAGGCACCTCCCAACTAAATGTCAACAATAATGTTTCTGCATGAAGTGATTTACTCACAAAGTGTTGAAACAGGTGTTAAGCAATCCACGCTTATCCTTTAAAATAAAATAATAAAAAAATTATTAAGCCTCCACTCCCAACCCCAAATAAATCTGGGCACAATCACTTTTATTTAGACACAGCCTGACAATCAACTTGTCATACTGAAAGGAAAGCTTTCGATATCTTCAACACCCATGTTTTGATGCAAAATTAATAAGATAATTGTAAAGGCCTAACAGGCCATTTAAAAACGTTGTCTGTGGTACACAGGGAATACACAGGATAGCCATACAATGAGAGGTAATGGAGAAATAACCATCAGCATGGTGAAAGACATTGAAACATGATAGTCTTATTCTCCCTGGCTGTTTTAATGGAACAAAAAAGATAATCCTGTTTAAATTTAAACAAATGACATATAGCTAAAAGAAAATATTTTTGTGGAAATTTAAAGAAAGGCAAAAGTGAAGCAAAGAAATTGTTAGGAAGCCATGAAGGAGGCTAAGACTATAACAAGATGGTGTCCTAGACATAGTCTTCCTAAGCTGCCAACTGTGGGAAGTCAGTGGTAGGGTTAGAAGGTGTACTGGTGGATAAAATAAAACTAAATCTCTCCTGCCTCATTTTCTAGCACACAAACATCAGCTGTGAAGTTGATAGTGGGAGGACGTACAGCTGTTGGTAACAGGAATTAACTTGGTGCTTTTTCAAAGTTGTCTCCAAGATAAAAGTACAGTTATTGTGTAGTAATGAAAACTAAATGTTCATGAGATGCCCATACAAGATGATTACATAGAAGCTCTTTGGTTTTTTTTCCCTAATCCCTACTATTCTCCTTATTATGAATGTCCTCAGCCTCTTTAACCCACCTCTTTAGTTTAAGTAATGACTAGTCATTTACCAAGCCTGTCATTATGGCTTTGAGAAATTACCTAAAATACAAGGCAGCTGCACTGCTCATTGTGTCCCAGGGAATTAACTGGGCATAAGTATCTCCTAAGTGCTGTTGTACTGTAAACATTGTATGTTATTAGCAGTGGATTGATCTACTCTTTTCTACTTTACACACATTTTAAATGTGTGACTCAGATTATTCACACTTTGCATTGCTTTGTTTAGTATTAATCCTTCCTTTTTTTATCTACCAGCTTCCTTACAGTTCTAATAATTTAGGACACTTTATAGCAAAGCTGAGGTAGGCTGAGCAAGACTGGGGCTTTAATATGATGACCACGAGAAAAGCACGATTTTAGAGTGGAATCCTCCCTGAAGGGCTAAGGTGATAAATACCCTATAGTGGAGGAAAGGGAGAGGAGAGGAGAGGAGAGGAGAGGAGAGGAGAGGAGAGGA
>JAOTQP010001286.1:55467738-55479337 GCA_026413545.1 Cichladusa arquata
TCAGCTCTTTTGTAAAGAACAGAAGTGTCTTGAGCTAGAAACACGGATGTGGAAGATGCTATATTCCTATTGACTTTATTCACTTTAAATATGACTGTTTCCGTAAAATTATCTATTGGAAACATACTGTACATACAACTAACTGCACTTAAAAGCTGCTATGTATCTCAATCTGAGGACCATATAGCCAAGACCAGCACATAAGAAATCAGTAGGTAATTGAGATATATGTACCAGACTGGAAGGCCACTTACACAAGAGGATTTCACTTAAAGACAATATAGAAAATGTAGTATGAGAAAATACTCTGAAAAGAAAGAAACTGGAGCTTCTGGGTACTCTTTGCAAGATCAGAACAGCCTTGAAGATTAAAAAAAAAAAAAAAAAAACAAGCGTAAATTTGGCTTTCTTTTTACTTGTGTTTTGGCTCTTCAAGGAAGAAGCCAGAAATTGTAATAGACTGTTATTGACATAATGATGTTGATGAAGAAGGCTGGAATATTGTAGTCAGGTTATACAGAGAATCACACTCCCTGTTTAAGTTGTAGAGGCATGTGCAGCATTCACTGAAACAATTAACTGGTCCAAATATAAGAAAAGATGCATCAGCTCTCACCATGTGTTCTCTTAAGGGCCAGAAGAAACATGTTCATGCCACTGTGAACCATGGTTCAAAGAACTGGAAAATTCAAGAGACTTTGCCTGAAAGTTTCCACTATTGTTTTTGCTAAAAATACTTTCATGTAAGATAGCAGTGTACCTTATTCTAAGGTACACCGTTTATTTATCTTTCTTTTGATTTAAGAAAACAGATTTAAATGTCATCTTCTTATGTGCAACATTAACATGCAGTAAAATAGCCGGTTAGACAAAAGACCATACTTAACATCAATACTTTTTCTTGGTTTGATAGTTACCTTTAAATCATAAATATGTATTTACCCTCATTATTTTAAACACTCAACTATGAAAGTTAAATAGAAGGGCATCACAATTTTTAAATTAGTAAAAACTTTCACGGACTTTAGAGAGGCTATAAAAGAGCTAGAACTGATTCCCTCTACTCCCATCATTGATGAAATAATGCAGAGGTTTTGTGTTAAACGGCATGTTTCTTGCTAAAAGCTCTTAGTAAAGTGGTAAAAAAAGGTTGATTTTTTTAAAATGTTTTCTTCAGATTATTCTCCAATTGTACTACATGTACTACTAGTATAACTGAAAGAGGAGAACTTTCAAATCTCATTAATTTTTTCCAGAATTCTCTACTGAGGGCTGTAAGTTTTTTAAACACCCACATTTTGTAGGAAATAATCGAGGTATGTGATATACTCTATGTGTTTTCAAATGCAGGCTTCCACAGGCATCAGAAATTGAACAGCTTATTATTCAGTGCAGTCCACATGGTTTCAATAGATTTAAAGGACATAATTCTCAATGAAGACAGAGATACTCACTTCTACGGGTAGAATATATTTTTTGTTGTTTTTGTTTTGTTTGGAGGTGGTTTTGGCCCTAATATCCCTTATTCTACCCCTCATCTTTTTAATGCCAATTTTGGAAATTGCTCATCCCACATTAGTAGTTTGAAGTAAGGGAGTAGTTCTGGAAAATGCAGTTCCTGAGATGAAAATGTATATAAGACAGGGAAGAAAAATCTGTGTAAAGATGACAATTCTCATTTATTGTGAATTAAGATCCTTGCAAGGGTACTAAACAAATGTACTGTAAGGCATTTGGGGAAAGCTTAGTAAGCTAGTGAAACTTAAAGAAAAATACCTTAATAGCAACTAAAACAAAAAATATACCTGAGTCCATGAGTCCTTTCTTCGCATGACTGCATATGTGTGTCCATTCTTGTTTGCACACATATTTCTTTATGTATGAGTGAAAAAGAAGTCTAGTTCTCTTTCA
This sequence comes from Cichladusa arquata, assembly GCA_026413545.1. NCBI lineage: Eukaryota > Metazoa > Chordata > Aves > Passeriformes > Muscicapidae > Cichladusa > Cichladusa arquata. The sequence goes on from JAOTQP010001286.1 coordinate 55,469,650, forward strand.
AAAGTATGCTTTGGAATGAAAAATTCTTGTGCAACATTTTTTAAATTCTGTATTTTTAAATAACTTGTTGACTTCACTTTATCACGAAATTGTCAGTGACTCAAACCCATTTTTCTGGAAATTAATTTAGGTATTCATCCAGAGTAACTGATTAAATCACTTAGAAAATGGCAAAAAGGCCATTTTCTTTTAAGTTTTCTTTTAGGATAAAGGTAGAAATAAACATTCATCTGTGAAAAATAAAAAGTTTAAAATAAATCCAAATGCAATAAGTTTCTGTAAGCACTCTAAAACAGGGTTCAAACTCTAAATGGTTAAATAAATAACGGATCGTGCTGAGCTGGGTAAAAACAAAAAATATTTTAATTTCATTCTTTCCAAATTCCTTTGACTCCACGTTCCAAATGAAATTTGAATCTTAAAAAAACAAACATTATTTTGCGGGACTTTGTTGTTGGAAATTGATCGAGAGGATGTAGCCTAGCATTAACAGGCTAAGCCTGGCAACTGAGGTTAGACCTTCAAAGAATAAACTATTGGCAATGACAGCAAGAATGCAAAAGTGAATTGTCTAGCACAAATGCTTTGGATTATAATTATTTCATAAGTATTTTACTTAAAAGAAAACAGAAGAAAAATAAAAAATAAAAAAATTAAAAATGCAATTAATGGACGCTTTCACATGTATGGCACTTCCACTCAAAATCTATATTTGTTTTCTTTTTTTTTTTTAACTTAAAAGATTAGAGATGTTTCCAAACTTGGAGGTTAAGGGAAAAAAATTATCCTGTTGTCATTTGTTTGCTTTCATTACTAGTTTATGACATCAGAAAAGATAAATTGTATGTTTCCTTGATTTTGCATGTTTACTGAAGTTTATTTGCTTCTCTTCTACATACAACTCTACTTTCAGGCACAAATAAATTCAAAGACAGATAGTCTTGTTTTACATAACTAGAATATCTGTTCAGCAGTGTACTAAATGTAGCTTGCCTATCATCTGATTAGAGGACTCTCTTAACTATTTGTGAATTATTTGTGGTTCCCATACAATGTCATAGAATCATAGAAGAGTTTCGGTTGGAAGGGATCTTAAAGAACATTCAGTTCCAACTCCCCTGCCATGGGCAGGGACGCCTTCTACCACACCAGGTTGCTCAAAGCACCTTCCACCCGACCTGGAACACTTCCAGGGATGGGGCATTCACAGCTTCTCTGAGCAGCCTGTGCCAGTGTCTCACCACTGTCACAGTGTTATATCTTCTCTAACTCTCTAGCTCCTCCCCAGCTTCTTGTACCCTTTAGGTACTTGGAGGTTGCTGTGAAGTCTTCTATGGAGCCTTCTCTTCCCCAGGCTGAACACCAAATGTCAAGGTCCCTCTGGATGACATCAAGTCATTGACCATAACACTTAGGGTGTGATCATCCAGCCAATTCCTTTATCAGTGGGTATTCCATCTATCAGATCCCTGTCTCTCCAGTATAAAGACAAAGATGTCATGAAGAACAATGTCAGATTTCAGGAACGCTGCCAAGGTATACCACTACTATGTGTTAGATCACATTAATTTTGGTAATTTTGCTGTTCTTCATCTTTTCTTTGTCATTGATGCAGTGCTTGTAGTGCAAGGGTAAGGTGGAGTTTTGTACCTGAGGATGCTCCAGAAGCAGTACACTTCCCAACCAACAGAGATCCTCTTCTAGGTGGAAAGCAGTGACAATACAAAATATAGCAGCCTCTTCAGTCTGAAAGTAGGAAGCATTTTTTCAGCTCTATTCCATTGAGAGATAGAGATGGGAACAGTATTGCATTGAAAATGTAAATTACAGTAGATTTAGATAGGAGATTTTCTCTGTGCCTTAGGAGTCACTCTTTTTTTTCAGCATGTCAGCTGGACAGCTTAGAGAGTAGGGTGTGGACGACTGTTGTTTTTTGATTGTAAGGGCTCAAGGTGCAGAAATAAGGACATCTTTACTTGTTTCCAGAAGAAAATACATGGTCAAAGTCAAACTGAAACCTTTCAGTATATAAAAGTAACATTAAGACACAGCTTTCTCAGACTTAAAATATGTTAATATGCATGTCTTTCTACATGAACAGACCCCCAAGTAGTGATGAAAGTTCTCCTGGGATCTTTGAATCTAGGGATCCCCAGATTGATGAGACTGCAGCCCATTTGAGTAGTAGCTTGAGGAGCTGCTGTAACTGCAGGTGATGTGGGTGCATTTTCAAAAGAGAGGAGGGAGGAAAAAGGAAAAGGACTGAGTGTTTCAAGGCATGTTGTCTTTAAACACTAGAGTGTTTGGAGACTAGTTACCAGTTACAAATGTGAATCAGGAGCTTATTCCTGAACAAAATCTAAAATCTAGAGTCTACTCTATTTAATATATATCAACAATTCCAAAATGGCCAGGAGCTTTGCTTTGAGGTTCTGCTTGCTTGAGCCATAATTTATCAGACACTTACAATACAGAGCAGTACAACATCCTTTGAGGTTACTAAGCCACACTAGTGACACTGCAGATAGAAGTTTAATTTTTCCTCTTCCACTATTTGTGTCAGGGATTGAAAGCTCCAGCCACAGTGCAGAAAATAGTAGCTGAAAGGCAGAAATATGTGAAAGCACCCCAGCTGTTTTTGAAATGATTGTGTGACTATTCCCTGAGAGAGCTGAACACATGATGGCAGTAGGATGCTGCAGCTGACTGTGGATGGTGGAAATCCTGGACCACAACCATATGACTATATCTGCTAATTTAATTAACTTATTAAAAGGGGATATTTGTGGAGATCCACCATCTTCTAGGAACTGCTTCTAGTTCTAGGTCACAAGAGTAAAAATTCACATTAAGTTCTTTGCACCCACGGAGACTTATTTGTATGCTTGCCACCTTGTCCAATTTCCATTTGGGACAGAAAGAAGAAATTCTTTCTACCATAAATAATGTGAGGAATCTGATGTTAAACATTATGTCAAATATTACCTGTGCAATTTTACAGGTGCTTCTCACTACTTCAAGAAAATATTACAAGAAATTATGACAAATCACCACTTAAATGACCTCTTCCATCTCTTCCATCAAGGATTAGTGCTTTCTCTGACAGTCCTGAGGAGTCCTAGGAAATTTACTTGCACATTATAGAGCCTCTGAGGTTCTTTAGACCTCAGAATAATTTTCAGATTTTTCTCTATCCTTTTTTCCTACAATTCTACTTTATAGAAAATTCACTTCGTTAGAGTAGAGTAAGCAGCGCTGCAAGGAACTTTCCACTGAAATTTAAAATCCTATAAAAATTTTAAATAGAAAGTGATGGCTCACCATTCCAAGTCATCACAACTAAAAACCAGTCTTACTGACAAGATTTCTTAATCTGTAAACCACTTATGTGCTTGCTTAAGTGTTTGCTGAAAAAGGAGAAATCTTTCTGCATGCCTCCAGATTCAAAATATTCAACATGAAGTGACTTTCAAAAACCAGATAATTCTTTGCAACTAGACTCCCATCACTTAGTCTATGGGCTTCTTAACCATAAATCTTGCAGGCATATTTATATGCAGCCTAAATACAAAGACAAGGTCAAATTTTCTCATATTGTAAACCTTTTAGACTTTAATAAGAAAAAAGTTTAAAATTTCTACCTATCTACCTAGAACTAGGCTGCAGAGTTTTAATTAAGAAAATGATTCTATGATATCTATGTAGACCACACAGAAGAAATAGAAACTCTTAGGTAACAAAAATAAAACATCAAGAAACATAGAATCATTAAGGTTGGAAAAGACTTCATGATTGCATACAACCATTAATCTAACGCTGCCAGGTCCACCACTGAACCATGTCCCTAAGCACCATATCTTCATGATTTTTTGTTCTACAGAAGAATCTGAGGATCTTGAAAGACTTCAGGATGTGTAAATCTGAGTAAGAAGTAGCAGGCAGATACTACCAGATAAGGTAGTATCTGTGAGGTGGCAATCTGTTGCTGCCTTCAAACTGTTGCTTCCATCGTGCTCAGATAAGCTCCAGCCACCTGGTTTTGATCTTTGATCTGAGATTTAGCATCCCACAAACCAGTCTATTTCAGCAATAAAGTCAAATGAGGACTGCAGCACCCACTATAAGGAATTATTTGATTTCCTTCTAATGAGCTCTGTAATATTATTGGCTCATGTAAATGTCTGCCCAAGAGGTTGTCATTCTGAATGGAGAAGTAGGAGCTCCTGGTTAGAATTTTTTTAGCTCTCAAGCAGACGCATATATCACCTGGATGATGCACATATATCCTGGTTTAAGGAACAAGTAGATCCTTGAGAACTGGCACTAAGGAAACGTGGTTTCCTATTAAACAAAAGCCTGAGTAATGCTTTCCCCATTTACAAGGTTTGTCTCAAGTGTGTATTCCCTAGTGCCTAGTACAGAGAATGGTCCTACGTTCACAGAATTTGTAAGATTCTCCCCCTGGTGCCTTATTGCAGTCTTTCCCACAGTTACAGAATAACCAGTCCTGCTGCTCTCTTCCAGTTTATTTATGGAGCAACTTTTAAGAGTTTGATTTTCTTCAAAATTTCCACTGTTACCATTCTAATTTGCTTTGAAATTTACCAATTTTGTTTTAAATTCTTTTTTTAAAAAAGTTTTTGAAGGCAAGCTGAGTGCTGAGTGATCCTACACAGCCTGTTTTCAAAAAAGAACAGAATAAAAAATGCCTTTCCTTTAAGTTTTAATCTGTTCTATGAAAACAAAACCTGATAGTTACACAAAATAATTTTCTAACAAGTACAAGCACTCTGTTAAAGATTTGTACTTGGATTTCCAATGCTTTTGGAAAAGTTCTTCCCTAAACACACTTGAAAGGAACCAAATCACCACTGAAAAGTGTTGTTTGGTTTTTTTCCTGTGGAATTACAAAGGAAAAATTAGGAAAAAAAGGATAGTATTAAAAATATCTGGTTTTAAAGTGAAAAGTTATCCCAAATATACCTCAGGAATCACTGATGAGACCCAGATACTTGAATTGCACATACAGAATCTGAAGTAGCGAGGTGACAATTTTTTTCTAGTCATGGAAGTTATTCAGACTTGTCAAAGAAACTGATCTAGAACTATCTGATAATAATGAATGACCAGGCAATGGAATGACAGGTACAACCTGATGGTGATAAATCTAAAAGAGGGTCATAGTCCTACTTACATAGTCCCAACAATGGGCTCTATATTGCTTAATTACCACTCAGGAAAGAGACCTTGGTGTAACAATAATGATATAATACCCACTTATTAAACTTTATGTGCAATATTGCTCACTTTATCCCAAAGACAGGAAGTTTTCTTATAGAAAAAGGACAAAGAATACAGAGAAAAGATGACCTAACTTACATTCAAAAGAAATACAGAGATATGCTTTTGATTAATATACCTTCATTGCTTTTCATGTCACTAAGACTCCTTAGAACATTTGCTCAACTTCAAATTCAAGTTTATATTAATTTTTTAAAGCCAGATAAATGCTCCTCTCTTTTCTTGGTATCTTCTGAATTCTAATCTCTTCTTACCACACCAAAACTCACATTGAGCTCAGAGAGTATTCTCAACATGATGTAAATATTATGCTTGATTACTCTAAATCTAAACCAGGAGGTTTTCTCAAGAGAAGATATTTTGCACCCTGCTTTAATATATTTTACAATACTCGAATTACAATTTACAATTACGAATGTGAGTTGCATACTTGGTATTAAAGTGAATTGTATTTGGAATGACAATTTGGCTGCACTGGAAAGGTATAAGTAATGTATTTTGTCCCTTTGTTTTTACAGGAGTGCAGAAGAATCTTGTCAATAAACTACTTAAAATTCCAAGTTTCTCTACCTTATTTTCCTGATAACTTATACAGTTCTTCCAGACAAGTAAGATAGATTTTGTTCATATGGTCTATAGGGTAGAATATGAATGTGTAGTTTCAAATCCTGCCTTTCCCCACCATTGTCACTGAGACTTTTGCACAGAGGTTCAGAGATAATACATTCCTTAGGCAGCAATCACTGTTTGCTTTTGTCTTTACAGCCAGGCTTCTCACATGATTTTACAATGGTGAATATGGTATGTTCAACAGTCAAAAGTTAGACACAAAGTTACACACACTGGAAAAAGCTGTATTTCACCTATTTCAGCTGTCTTCTTTTGTAGGCTATATATTGCTTCCTGGAAGTCTATTCTTCTCTCCAGTGATTATATAGGAATGGAAATTCATCATTTACCATACTCAATGCTGTTTTCTCAGTGCTGACATTTGGTTAGGAGAATTCCATCTTTATCGTCCCAGTTACTGAGTGAGAATAAGAAATTCACTTCTAAGTTCCTAGTTGTTCTTAACTTTGTGTCTTCTTCCTTTCTGTTTCTATTTCTTCTTCTCCATTTTGCTTGGGTTTGTGTCTCATTTCTGACATGTCACATTACCAGAGAATATTGTAATGCTATTAAATAATAATTACAAGTGCTTTCAATGCCCTTCAATGTCTGTGGTGGTCTGGAGCCAACTGGCTTTCTAAATGAAAGTAATATTCTCAAAGAGGACACTAAACTGAGTTCCATTACTGGAGTATAACAACTTTTCCTAAGTTCAATCAGAGGGTCAAGTCTGTTATTTCTTTAAGTGCTTAAATAGTTAAGTGAGTATAATTCAGTGGACTTTTATGAATACTTTCCCTTCTGATTAAGTAGCATCCTATCCCCTCTCTAAGGTGGAAACAACATCACCTGACTTTTAATTCATAGTTAAAATATTCCAAAATAACAAAAATGCTACCTAGTCCTTTCTCTAGTGTACATTGTGTAAAAAGCTCACAATGCGATTTATGCTTCAAAAATAATTCAATTGTGTTGATTCATTGACCAATAACAAGCCTATTGGATCTTGAACAGTGTGCTTTTGTAAAGTAAGCATGCTTAGTCTGACCATCCTTTAGGGAGATTTACCAGAATGCAGGGACAAGAATTATTGCTTTGGAATACACAATACAGAAGTATTTGATGAGCCTCACCTGGAAACATAAAAGCGTAATGACTTTTCTGTTTTTCTAATAGAAATTATTTCTTAGCTAGTTTGATATTCACTGTTTCATTTGCTATTTGCCTAAATCCTTTCTCCTATAATTTAAAGGGAGCATTACAACATCTAATTTTCAATGTCATTTTTGGAGCACGACTCTTATTGCTCAACGTTTCCTGTCGTTAGTGCGGAAACTAGCTCTTGGCTCTAAGTATAGTACAAACACAAGGGCCTTCCTGTTTTCTCTGCTGTGCCCATTGACCACGGACAATGTCCTCATTCCCAAGACTTGTGTATAGTACTCAGTACCTCAAGAGGAAGTAGCAAACATCTTATTGAGGCATGTACTCACAGAATGTAAGAATCGACATCCTGACAGCAGTAAAGCTGTTCCATACTTCTTACAGTTTCTTTGCATGCATTTGCTCTGGGGATGTTAAAGAAGATTACTGAGGAACAACATGAGCAGATTGAATATGAACAGAAGTTGTAACTTCTGAGGTACTAAGACAGCTGTATGGCAAGTTAGGGAAGATACATATGCCTCTAAGAATGGCTAAGTAGTGAGGTTCAGAGAAAGAAAAATATGTCAAAATTTCTACCCTCACCTACAGGGCCTTGCTTTACAAAACAAGATTTAGGATACTATAGGAAGAACATTAACAGATTACTGAGGGTTATTTAAGTTGCGAATAGCAACCGTAGTTTTATCAGTTTTTCACTTTTCAGCTTTCTAAAATATATACAGCTCCCATTCCCATTTGAATTTTGTATGACATTTTAGTTAGAATTTCCAGACTTGCTCAGTTGAAGAGGGTATCATAATTAAAAAATAATTTGGGCAGAATTGAGGTGTAAAGGAACTTTTTTCTTAAAAAACTATAGTGTTTACCTACAACATTCAAATGCTTTAAATATTGCAAGAATGTTTTCAGGCAAGGCCCAGGAACTTAGTATCAGCAATAGGAAATGAAACCTAAATAGTCAGTCATGAAGACCTGTTTAAATTACCCAGCAACCTCTCAGCAGTCGGGGTCTCTTTTTCCCCACAAGGCCACATAGAAGGTTTCAGGGAGTCTTGTTGGATCTTCTCCAGCTTGAAGGAAGTAGGGTGGGGTGAGGGGAATTTTTCAGAGAAAAGGCTGATTATTTGGATTACATACTGCAATTAAAAGAAGAGATTCTTGGGAAGTTTGGGCTTTTCCACCGTCACGAGGAGACAGCCTGTTCTCAGGGTTCCCATTCATCCTGGCTGTTACGTGGCAAGCAGTTAACTGGGCAGACTGCCAAAGATTTTGTTCATTATGCAAATACCAGGAAGGAAATGGAGATTTTCAGAAGGATTTCAAAAAGAAAATGGGTATTGTTACTTCCCATCTGAATCCAGGCATCATTCTGTGGGACAAAAAAGGAGGAACACCTCTGAATATTGGCTTTCTATCTGCCAGATCCTAAAGTTTCTTTACACACGGAGTGACAGGGTTTATTAAAAAAGGTTCACTGGGTTAATTACACTGGCTTATCCAAGAACAAAAAACAACAAAAAAATTATCATCTTTTTGTATATATATAATATTAGAGGCTGTGTTCAAGTGGATCAAATCAGCAAGAGCTGTGGACAGCTCAGAAGCATTGCCAACTGTTGTGATAAAACTCTTGTCATATATATTGCTTTTTCTTGCACCTCATTGCACGAACTCATCCTATTATGTGAAAATGTCAGATTTTGTTTAAAAACAAATAGGTCTTGTCATTATAGCTAAAGAGATTAAGTATAAAATATTCAGAAGGTCAACATTTAAAAAAAAAAGGCAATTAAAGAAACTTTTTTTAAAAAAATTCACTGTAACCCTGTAGATTGTGAGGAAAGAGGCTGACTCAATTTTTCTGTCCTTAGAGTTGACCATCCTGTTCTGACAGAATACATTACACATATACAAATACAGTGCACAGAGTGGAAATTTCAGAGCTTTTGTCTGTTGCTGGAAGGCAAACGTATGGATCTGAAAATTGTGCCTGCTTTATTTTGAAGCTCTAGTTGCATTCACTTGGATTCCCAGGTTTGAGATTTGGCTTACTTTACAGTTCAAGAAAGCATTAAAATAATTTTTTAAAACTCAGGCTGAAATTTACCCCTGTACAGATGGCAAAAAAAAAAAAAGGCTTGTGAGTCTCTTTTCAGGTGATATGCTAACGAAAATGTTCCAAAGGAAAAGAGTGGTAAAAGCTTCCTGTGTTTAATGTAATTCAAAATACTCAAAGTTTGTTTCTTAGTCATATTTGAAGAGGCAGTTTACAGGGAAGCATTGGTACAAAAATTTCTGGTACATATTATAATATGAAGTAAGTGAGAGATTTGCCATTGATTTTGAAGGAACTGTGCTTTCTCTACTTATGCCAGTGGAAAACCTTTTCTTGTTGCACCTGGCAGTATGAAGCAGGTGGTGTTTTTTTCCTCTTTACACAATAGAAACAGTACGTAGTACAACTGGTTCAGAAGCTGCATCCCCAGTAATCCACCCCCTCTCTTTACTAATATTGCATAAATATTTCTGATTTCAGAGAAAATACATGGGGAGAGGGCAAAATTCTCAAGCACTGATCTCAGCTGTTGTTACCGAAACTGCTGTGCTAGAA
>JAOTQP010001286.1:55489339-55500287 GCA_026413545.1 Cichladusa arquata
AAACCATTTGCAGTTTTTATTGTAACTTAAAATATAATCATCAGGTTATTCACAAATGTGGGATTAAATGCAGTGAATTCAGATTTAAATTTACATAAAGAATGTATATTTGCGTGTACAAAGAATTGGAAACTATATTCTGCCTTAAATCAACATAATAAAAATAAGTGTATGATCATGACAGCTTTTTATTTACAGTTCCAAAAAGACCCTGTGACTTTAAAAATCATTTTACTGTAGAATATAAAATCCATTTTTTTCTTATTTTTACTCAGAATATTTTCAAATATAAAAGTTTATTTCCTTAACTATTCACCCTAAGACAATGTTTCATTTGTCTTTAGCCCATTTATTAATGTACATTAGGTTTGTTGAATTTTGCAAGTAATACTTAGCTTAGACTTTTTGGGTTTTTTATGACTGCCATTTGTTCTACCGAAGTAAAATTAATGTTTTTTTTTCAAAATTATATGAGTGTCACTTGAGTTACCTAAATGGATTGGAATAAGCCAGATTTAGAGTTAAAAATGCTTTTTAACTGTAGTAGGTAATGTTATTGCCAAAAAAGGTGTGGGATCACTGATGAGTTTAGGAAGAGTGTAATTCTTCGTGACATTTTCTGAAAGTTATTTTCAGTTTTCCCTGAAAGATAAAATTTCAGTTAAAAACATAAGAATGAAAGGAATTACTGTTTTTTAAGCATTAACTACAGTTACGTAGAAAACATTGAATAGTCATTGCATTGTCTGTTTGAAGAGCCCATCATTAAAGTAGCCAAGAACACAAAAAGCAGACTTCATGCCAGACAGTAAATTGCTTAAAGGTAATACTTAACAAGTTTTCAGTTTTGTTGGTATATTTTTCAAAAGGATTCAGTTGCTAAGAACTATAGACAGTAATTTTGGAGAAATATGCTCCTTTTGTGATATAACACAATGCAAAAAACTTTGTCCTCCTTCTAGCTGACAGGCCCACCCATGCTTGCTTGGTTAATACTGAGCACAGTTCTCTAACATGGAATTTGTGAGTGAGCAGTTACTTGAATATATAGATGCTCATTATATGGATCATTCCATATGCATGGAATGTTGCAGAAGGGCAGTGTCTATCTGGGTATGACTGTATGACTGTAAGACAGGGCCAGCATGCATAACACAAGCAAGGCATCATTGCACCAGGAGCTTGAACTGGTTTTCACTTACCTGAGGCATCAAAGATGAGCTACATGCTTGTTTCAGTTCCAAGGTTTTGCACAACTGTGCCTCTTGTTTACATTTCTTCTCTCATATTCCCCAGGGCACCAACACCTTTTCTGCCTGAGGCAGAAGCCTATTCTTTATCTGCTCCTTTTTCACCCTTCACACACACTCCCAGGTTTGCTTCTTTCTCTGAGTTGTCCAGTTGCCTTGGAGGAGAGTAAATAAACAAAAAAAAGAAAACCCAATATAAAACCAAACCAAATCAAAACAAAACCACCACCTAAAAAAAGGCAAAAAAACTTCCCAAAAATCTTCTTTAGCCTCTTCCTCCTTACTTTTAAGGTCCATGGAGTCCACCTGCTCCATGCAGCATTCCAGCTTTCTGTGTCCCTACCCGAGCACTGTGTTTGCCTGGCTCTGCTCTGCTCTGCTCTGCACCATAGATATTGTGCTGACTTGCAGGCTGCACTCCTCATATTGGGGATATGGTTATCTCTTTGACAGAGATCCCTGTCTTACGATGTCAAACCAGCAGATTACAGGTATTAGGAGGACCAGATGGAGAGTAAGTTCTCTGACATTCTATTAGGTGTTCCAGGGGAAGAAAAGAACACCACATTTTCTCAATGCTCCCCGGCTAGGGGCAAAGCATGTAGCAGTTTCAGGGAGTGCCTATTAGAGCACATTACTACCTCCCCAACTTGCCATGGCATGCCTGAAAGTGCACAGTGGAAGTTGTATATTTTTTTTGTAAGGTGGAGATTTTATTTTGGCACACAGGCCTGAATTTGGACATGCTACTTTATAGGCTCTTGTGGTACAGGTATGGGAGAGAGCACATAGCAACAGGTTGCCTAACTTGAGACTGGATGTTTAGAGTAATCCAACCTTTTAATAGTCTTTTTCAATGTGTTCTGTAAAGACCACTGAGGCTTTATTAAAATTCTTTCAAAGGATTGTTTTGGAGGCCTACATTGCTTTGAATTGCACAGAAAACATCAGGAAGGACACCCAGACTAGTTTTTCTGCTTCTCAGCTTCTGATAAAAATTGACTCAAAATTAGCAGATTTTTACCCCTCAATGCTTTTTACCTGGCCAGGTAAAGACTTCCTACAACTTGAGGAACCTTACCATGAAGGCAGATCTGTTCTCAAATGGCCATTCTCTTATTGAAAACAGATGAAGTCTGGCCCAGAAAACTTCTATTTTTACCCATAAAAGTTAAAAGTATTTAAAAGCATTTATCAATTCCTAAACTCTGTTGAGAGGACCCATAGAAACCTCAAGAGGATATTGTCAGCACACCTCTCATGATCTGCTTAGGGATCTTACAGAGCCTCCTTTGATTCTGTCTGTGTCACATCTAGGCAGTTACCTCTTGCTCAAGCTCTTTGATGCTGTTTGCTCTAAGAGTTAAAGAGTTCAAGGAGTTCAAGCTCTAAGAGTTCTTCAGGAGAATGAGAAGGGCAAGATGGTATAGGAAGGACTGGGACAGTGCTGTGGAAAGAAGAGAATTGCCGTAAAGCAAGAATTTTAAGGTCTGGATATTTTATTCGGTCTGGTACCAAACAGGCCTTGAATGTTTGTCCATAGCTAACTGAATATCACTGACTTACTTAGGTTCCCAACTTTTTATGCTTCTTTACCATTGCTTTCCTTTTCATCTATTGGAGAGAATCATAATTTTGCCCTTTTGAAAAAAGTGAATTTGAAATGCCAGATTAAAATCTACCCACTCAGCTTTTGCATAGTTTTGAATAACATATTCCTACCGAACAAATGTATGTAACACTTTCCTATCATACATCTAATTAACTTGCTAAAAAACTCTGTCTCACTATACTGCCATAGCATGATACATTTAACAATTTGGTTAATTTAATTATCGGGTACTCTGAGGAACAGCATTGCCACAGACTACGAAGTTTTATGTGCCTGTTTGTCAGGAAGAGAGTAATACTCTTTACATTTTGTTTAGCCTTGGAAGGTGTATTATTTATACACCAGGTGAGTTCTATTGGCCCAAGTCCAGATATCAGATATGCTATAAATGCTGCAGAACCTTCAGGACAGTATCTTAAAGATATCTCTGTTAGCAGTGAGGAGCATGTGAAGACATGCTTAGGTGTACAGGTTTGTCTGCATATGTTGTACATGTGAACTCACAGTCATTCTTTTTAAAAAATCAGACAGTTAAAACTTTTTTTTTTTTGCTTGCAACATGAAGCTATCTCTGTTCTGTTTAGTTTCCTTATCCAAAATTTCCATATTTCCAAAGGAGAACTGTCAATGAGACTGTGGCTCCATGATCTTTAGTACTGGGTCTAAGTATTTCTAAAATCTGTAGCAGTGCAAGTTTGACCTCAACTTCATGGGAGCCCCCAGTCATACCCTCTCCAAATTAGAATAACAATTTGTGTGCAAACAAGCATTCATCAAGGGACTAATGTCTTGTATCCTAGACTATATTTTGTCCACTGTAGTTAATTAATTTTATTGCCTGCTTATGTTTATGCATAGGAATGTAAGTCGATTGCCTTGTTGTGATGATTTCCAAGGTAGATGGCTTTCTGGTTTTAAAAGGTTACTGGGATCTGCCACTGTGCCTGCCAAATAAGAATTTACAATGTGGAGAAGGCAGGTGAGTGGAGATGGCAAGATGTGTAGACATGGTCCTTCAGCGGGTGAGTTGGTCAAGTGAAGATGATCATTCTTTGCAGACTAACATTATGCTAGGTAGTGAGAAACAAATGCACCCCATTTCTAGTCAAAGAAATTTCCCCTTCAAGCCAAGGGACCCCCAAACAAGCACAGTTCAATGCTTTTATTGTACATAGTATTTGTGGATGCGGTGGAGTCATGGACTTGTGCAGTTACAACATAAATGGAGTGCTATTTTCCTTGCTCATGCTTAGTTCTTTAATCCCTAATGCAACAGTTGAGATTAGAAGCATGATTCATCCTTACCTGTTTTCTGGAAGTTGCCAGGGAAATAGACAAAGGTCATTGACCTTTCCATTAAAATCTTTTTGGAGTAGCAAACATCAGATTCATCATTAGTGCCATCATCTGCATTCTGACAGTTGCTACCATCCAGTCCAAATGTAGGTTTGGAAGATGCATCACATTCCAGAGAATAGAGATATGTGGAGACAGGCCTACTGGCATGATGTGTGTCAGCCTTTCAGGGTAAGTGCTGCACCAAATGGAACAGTTTCCATCAATTCAAGAATTGTGTGTTCACATAAAATTACTCGCCACACACCCACTTTCTGCCTTTGGCCCACTCAGATGGAGTGGTCTGGGCACTGCACTCATGCTTTCCACATTTTTAGGAGGATTGGATTGTCATTACAATAACACAGTCCCAGGTGCTACCTGGAGATCTACCTACAATCTGTAATCTCCCAGCTCAGGCTGCAGCTAAGCTCCCTGGGAGGCAGAGGGCACTGCCCACTACACTCTAGACAGATCTCAAATTCTTACTCTTTTCTCTGTGCTTGGTAATGAGTTTGTGATAGATGGAATTGCTGCTTTTCGCTGAGGGCCCATGCATGGATGCTTTCTGCAGAATCTGAGCAGGCCCAGTGTCTTTCTGCAGGCCAGTGGAGATCATGGAAAACTGAAGAAAATAGCAAAAAAATCTCTCTGGGGCCATTTCTGACTGATCAGTGATGTTGCACTAATTTAAGTGCAATAATTTTTCAGATTTTTTTTGAGATCTGCATATAGAAAAAGAAGGATCCAAGTGAAAGAGTAAGAGCCAGCCCAAATGAAAACTATATTGTCCCAAGCCTGTACATCAGGAAAGGCAGTGACATCTAAGGACAGTAGTCTTAATAGCAACAACATTAAAAAGACTAGACCATCTCAAAAATTATGAGATAAATACTTACTCATAGAGCAATAAAGAAGTGCCATGCCCACTTGGAAATCAATTCTGATGGACTCTGAGTAGCATGTTCGGAATTTTAAAATAACTTTGCACCGTAATTGTGGCTCTGTATTGAATTTTCAGTTTGCAGTTCATGTAACAGGATCCAACATAAGGATCTCTCTTAATTATTTCATCAGTAATTCACCACAGTCTTAAAAAGTTGACTTCACATACTTATCAGTATCCAGGTGAGTGAAACTATTATGAACTGCTAAAATCATTGCATTTTCCTTAGAGACACCACAGGAAATGTTTTGCAGTTAGTACACACCTGAAGGACTTCAAGTGAGATATTTTATGCCATTGTTCAGAAATCAGTGTCTAGAAATGTGAGAGAGAGACTCAGAGACTCATCCTCTATCACTGAAACATAGGTTTTCATGTTAAGTCTTCAATATGTTAAATGTATGAGTGTGGGGAGCTTCAAGATAAACAAGACCACTGTGTTGTCACTACACTTGATGGTAATGGCTTGTCATTGTTTGCTTCAGATGTATGTAGTCTATGCTTGGTCCTCCAAATTAGGAACAAATTAACTGTGCCCTAAAGCAACCACAATCCTATCTCTTATTAAATTAAAATCACTACTCTGATTGCTGAGGTCACTCCGTTTTAGTTGAGAACTGGTATCAGTGCAGCAGGAATTGAAGAGCAGTTGAAGTCTTAGCAAGGGAAGACATTAAGACATGTATAGTAACACCAGATTTCCTTGTCAGCCAGGTCACAGAAGGTACATAAGGGATCAGGGGAAGAATCCCAAGCTGTGCTCATTGATAAGTTCTCTACCAAATCTATTTTGCCCTTTGCACAACTGAAAAGCATTTTTTTAGTAGTTAGAAAGGTGGCTTTAAGCAACCTAAGTCCATCCCTGTAATCCTGAGCCAGCTGGGGACTGTTT
The DNA here is from genome assembly GCA_026413545.1 of Cichladusa arquata. Classification (NCBI taxonomy): domain Eukaryota; kingdom Metazoa; phylum Chordata; class Aves; order Passeriformes; family Muscicapidae; genus Cichladusa; species Cichladusa arquata. The sequence goes on from JAOTQP010001286.1 coordinate 55,495,375, forward strand.
AGTCATCTCTATATTTCAAAGAAGCCTAAGGCTGTGCTTTCTGCCGTGTGCTGACATGTCTTCTTCAGAGAAGGTGAAGAGAGCAGGTGTTAGGGAGTAGGCATAGCCCTGTTTGAATTCTCCTCTGTCTGGAAGAGCAGAGCTGCAGGGCAGCTCCCTGCCTGCTTTTCTGCTGTTCAGGCAAATGTTACACTAAGTGTTGAGTCTGCTCTGCATGGAGCAATCAGTTAACTTCAGAGATCTATTTATTTATTTAGCATAAAACATTCTTGAGGGCTTCTGATCTAGATGGGTCATGAGTCAACAAATGCTTTACTTGTTCTAGTATCATACTGTGTTGCTGCCCTGGGCTTGTTTCTCATCTTAGGCAGTTTAAGTGGAGTTTCGATAACTGGGCAGCATTCAAAATTTGCAACTCAGACAAAAGAAGAAAACTAATGAAGGCACAGCACACTCATTCAGCATAATTGTCTGACATCTGTAGCAGTTAATTGTTGGAGATGAGGAGCAAGTAAATCTCTGTTTTATGACTACACAGAGATCAGCAGAATTACAAAGCAGGGTCTGTTTCACATAATGGCCAAGAAACAGGCTCAAATTGATTTTCATTTGCACTGTAAATAATCTTTCACTTCTTTCCATAGCTCTTGTAACACAAGAAGTTGGGCTCAGCCCAAGATACTTTCAACTTTTGTTTCTCCAGCTACATAGGTTTAAAGTGGAAAGAATGAATAACTCTTCAAAAGACTTTGCTTTAGCTGTGACCAGACACTCAACTCTGACCAACCATAGTAACGAAGTTTATTTACAAAATAAATTTTTTAGAAAAAGTTCAGTTATCTTAGTAAGTCAAGCAGGAAAGGCTAACAATGTGTTAACAGGCCTTTGTAGGAAGACAAATGTTGAGACAGTTGCTCTTCTCTCTGCTATTTTAAAAGCATGGGTGGCACACAGAACAAAACTGTGCTTTTTACTTTGGCTAAACTTCCCTTAGCATTGTGAAGTCAGCCATGCTACTGGGGCTGAAATGATAGAGTCTTCTCTATTGAAATCAGTGGGAGTCTGTTCATGAATGCAAGTAGACATGGGATTGAAAAAGAATCAGGCACCTTGTCCTGGCTATTATTCTCCCTTTCTAAATACAGAACCTCCTGCTGCTCAGAACCGATGTGATGGGCTCACACAAGCTGGACAACATTCCATCTGATGCCAGCTGGCCCTTACATTCCCCTGTGTGTCCCCTCCTGGAAGCAAGGGGCAGCTTTTGCTATCATACTCAGGATCTCTTCTCATGGCTTTGCTTTCCCTTCCTGAAACAAGAGTATTCTAAGGGACCTTGGACTGCACTGGAAACCACTGGAGCTGCTGGGAACAAAGGCAGCCTGTTAGCTTCCCAGCCCAGGTGTCAGGGCACGTTCATTATAAACTCCCTACCCCCCTCATAGAAATTCCTGTCAGGAAGAGAGGTTGGAAAGGGGCCCAAGCAATTCCTCCAAAGACTATTCACAGATTGGTGGTCCCAAGTGTTCACTACTTATAAATTAAGCATATGAAACCGTGCAGTTACTAAAAATAACCTGTCTGGGCATCTCTCTATTTGTTTTTCATTTGGGGGGCCATGGCAGGTATGTCTCAAATAATTTTTTTGGATAAGCAGTCTTTTCTTCAAAAGAAAATGAGTTACTTGCCTAGTAACTTGACAGCAGAAGCTGAGATTCTAAAAAGCAACACTATTCCAGTTAAGTTTCTCACAGGGCTATAAAAATTGCTTACTATAGTCACAGCTAGCGCTTCACTGCAGTCTCCCTTTGCCAGGCAACCTATTAGTACTGATCTTCCTAATCAGAAGAACAGTAATAGGAAATGATTGACTGCCTTTTTTTAGCTAAGATCTTGCACGTATGAGAGCAGTAGACATATTTAAATCACCACTAAATAGCTTGATTTATAGAGCAGCTACTCTTCAACCTAATGAAAAGCCTACAATATAAGATTCAAAAAGTCATCCAGAGAAGTATCATGTGCCTGACATGGGGTACAATCTCAGATACAGTATGTGTATCTGTTCTTACAAAATAATAATTTCCCTCAATTTCTTTTAAAAATTTGGATTTGCCTTTTCTTCTTTTTCTGGCAATGTTCCTATAACATATATCTTAAAACAAGACACTACTCAATTCTTTAGCTAGAAGCTTTCATATCTGACCAAGTGTAAATAGACCCTAAAGATTAAATCCTTGATCCTGCATTTATCCTCAATTTTCTGTATCCCAGATATTCTGTGTGTATCATAGGTGCCTTTTATGCACTGGAACAGGATCTTTTCTTGTGTCTTTTGTTAACAGCCAAGGAGACAGAGAACTCAGAGAATGAATTATCTTGTGCTACTTTAGGTATGAGAATAGGAGGAATTTTCCTTTCATTGCTTCAATTCAGTAAGATCTATCATGTTGTTTCACTTGAGAAATGAACAAACACAGGCTTTAGCAACCTCTAGTGTTTCAAATGCAATGATGTGATCTCAGTTTGCTCCAGAAGGATGTTGTGGCTGTGGTGAGTCCCTGTGAGCAGTCATAAGAGCTACGCAAAAGTGCAGAAAAGTGAAAATGGATTAGGAAAATTGTGGGGAAGATGCCCATGTATTGTAGAGAAAGTTGTGTAATTTATACTGAAATAAGCAAAACATGAAGGAACTGGAGGTGGCATGTTTTCAGATGTGAAGACTTGAAAAATCAAGCAATTCTTACTAATATGTGGTGAGAGATGAGCATATTTTGAAGATCAATGTGTTAAAAATAAGCCTTAAAAATTCTTCTCACTGCAGCATTGCTGAGATAGAAAAAAACCAGGGTTACATGTGGGCTCTTTACTGTAAGAGAATTAGTGGCCTAGGAAGAGAGAAGAAAAAACAAACAAACTAAACAGTAGAAATGAATGTATGTGTATGCTACTTTCATTTGGGAGAAGAAGCCACCAAAATTGAAAATATCCTTAGGGATAATGGGGTTTGGTCAGCAATCAGGCCACTGGCAGAGTGCCACAGAGCAAATGACTGAGAAAGAACTCTCCCAGTGGTAGGCTCTATTTTTCTGCATCATCAGTATAATATGTGCCATATGTTACATGATTTTAATGTGTATACACCATCAGTACTGAGAGCTCAGCATCAAGTGATATGAGGAATGCTCTACTCTTACATATACTTTGATATTCCTATCTGCTCTCCCTAAGACCACCTTCTATTTAATGAGCACTACCCCTTCAACACGTAGCATTGTTGCCATTCTTTTGCATTTTCATAGGTGCAATAAAGGGTAAAAATGTTTGTGCAGAGCACAAATCAGGTTCCAGAGTTTTTCATTCTCATTTTTGTTTCTGCCAGCACTTTTCCTCATTTTTTCCCCTGTTCCTTTCCTGCCATTCCTTTTTTTTCACAGCCTGTGCATTAATCATTGTACCCGGAAGGTCTGGGAGAGTACAAGTGGATCACCCAAGATGAGCATGGCCAGTTTTACCTGAGCACTTTTTCTACAAGTGTCTTGACATCCTTTTAAATTAAGAGCAGCTCTCACCCCCTAACAGGTTTAACAGTTATGGCTGAAAATAATCACTAAGCAGGAGGTACACACACAATCAATCAATCAATCAATCAATCAATCAATTCTTCAGCTTGCTGACAAAAATGCTAAGTGTGGTAATTTGCTGTTTAAATATCATGAAATTAGGTGGTGGTTTCAGCAACTCCTAGTTAGCAGGTCTTGTATCACACACATGAACAAAGTGTCACAATCTCTTCTAATTGGCAACCTTCTTGAAAATCTTAGGAACTGCTCCAGGTAACACAGGCAGAAGAACTTGACTGTTATCATAAGAATGTGTTATCTTGGTAGAGACTTGTGGAAAGCTGTAAGTTCTGTCATCTATGCTAGTCTTCACTCGTACTTAAAAATCTTCAACCTCCAAAACAAATAGTGGCACAGTGAGAGGAACATGCAAAAAGAGAAGAGAAAAATGTTTAAATGTGTTATTGGAAGTATAAATCTTTTGCATAATATTCATTCATATACTTGAACATTGCTTGTTTTTATCAGAACACAAAAGCTTGAGTGCCAAGCTGGAACAGCAAGCACATTTATTTTTATTTTTTTAAAATTTTAATTTTAATTTTAATTTTAATTTTTATTTTTATTTTTATTTTCATTCACTAGGACATTAGGGACAGCAAGTACTGAACACTTCTAGAAATTAAGCTATTTACTTGACCACATCTTAAAATATCACCCAGCAATGACAGCATACCAGTTTTGGCAGTTAACCACATCACTAGATTCAGGTGGGAATCCAACATCTGCTTCAAAGCCTTTGAATTTTGGATCAGGCCTCAGTTAATCCCAGGGAATCTTACCTGATATAGCACCTTCTTCTGCCACACTCAGCATTTAAATTAAACTAGCTTAAACTTGCTTGGGCTGGGTAAGAATCCCTAAGCCTTGCATCCACTCACTGATACAGATCTTGCATCCACTTATATGTTGCCTCTCATTTTGGCCATTGAGTCAAAAGCAGATGTTATCTGCTTTACTCTCCTGCCTTCTGGGATACAGAACATACTCTAAACAGAAAAGCAACATAAGGGAGCACGTAAGTTAACCTAATGGGGAACTCTCAGAGAACCAAACCAGGCAAACCTGTCTTTCTGGAAAGTGCAGTCATTTTTTGCCTAGCCTAATGTCTCCTCAGATTGAAAGTGGGGAAGACAGGTGATAATTTTTTAATAGCTTAGGAAATGTCTGGTGATGCTGCCAATACACTTTCATGTCTGATATATAGCAAGGCTGAAATAATCACATAAATTCTACACATCTTGTATAATATGTTGAAATAGTTTCCATTTCCTGTCAGCATGGACAAGG